>OW203770.1:17416759-17728717 GCA_934045905.1 Leuctra nigra
CGAGAAGAGCGTGGTAACCATGAACCATGACACTACCATGGCAACGCCTGAGAACATGAGGAAGACCCACAACAAGAACCCATCGGCATGCGTCATGGTCGCTGTCAATATTATCAGTGTGGAGAAGCTCATGGTGACGCAGACGATGAGCATGATTTGTATGAACCAAGTCAGCCAGATCATTCCACGGGGCAATCCCATTAGTTTTAACAGCTCCTAGTAGCGACAAAGTCAAGTTGGACCTAAAATCTTCAAGACTTAAATTGTATAATATACATTTTCAAATATTACAAGATTATAGAATAAATGCCCTTAAAATTACAATAACTTTTGAATATAACGACAGATTATTCTTCAAATAAACAAAAATACCTAAAATGTTGGTCTTAATGACCATGCGTTAAATTGATCGGTCAATCGGTTCTAGTTTAAATTTAAAAAAAATCACATGAAAGATGGTTTTAAATTTTAATCAATGGGAGGATTTGACTGAAACTTTGATTGGGGACAATGTTGGTTGCAATGACTTTGCAAAATTTCAAATTGATCGGACCAACCAATCGAAAGATTTTTTTTTAACTTTTAACCAATAACAGGATCCCGTTCAAAAACGATCCCAGGGACCTCATAGGTCACATTAGTGCGTAAACAAAATTTCAGATCGATGTGTTGAACGGTTTGACCTGGGCAGTGCAGGCAAAAAAAAACACAGAGAAAGTGCCATGAGAGTACCGTGGTGACGCTCGCTCAATGAATTAACCAATGAAATAAAAAACATAAAATTAAGTTGAAAACGGCAAAACGTATTTCATATTTACCGTAGCTCCAGATTCTTTTTCCTCCACGATTTTTCCGACAACGTCCAGGCACATAATCACTAGGGATAACAGGAAAAGCTCTGGCACGTCGGAAGAAAATGATGATGTAGCTTGCGTCGTAGTTAGTGCAGTGTACTTCTGCACAAATACCTGTAAAGAAAAGTGATGCCGTTATAAATGGACGCGCCCTCTATTCGCACTTTTGAAAACCTTTTGTTTTTGGTACTTACACCACAGAAAGAAGCTTAGCTAGACACTATACACACGCTCTGCCTGCTCTGCTGTAACCTCTCAGTTCCTTATTATGGTTCAATTCTGTTGTGATTTTTCCAAAAGCAAATCTACTGTAACTAGAGGGACCCGTCATGTAAAACATGACCAATGCGCACCAGTGGGGTATGCGTAAATTAGCATGAGTTGAAATATTTGGCAGCAGAGTGTGCGTTGTTGATAACTTTATAGTTATAATACACTACACACATAACGTCGTTAGCATGACTAAAATGCCCAACAGAATACGAAAATGAGTAACGAAGGAAAGTAATTTAACCATAACTATTATGGAAAAGCCATTTCAAATGAGTTTACAAAGTAAAACAAATTAATAAAAAAAACGCCAGCCTTTTTGCATTGTGGCGATTCATGATCCATAGAGGTATGCTATCCCAGAAAGAAGGATAACTTAAAGTGTGGGGGTTGGGTTTCATTATATCTGTCTCTCCGAGGTAGAAGGGTGGAAATCAATTTTCTCAATTTTCTGTTGCACCCTTTTGGAATGATATAATCAAGCTCTTCCAATTACCATTTGACTGATGCCAATAAATACAGCTGTATTGAAATATTCTCTTACATTACCCCAACGCATTCAATTAAATAATTACCGATCACCCATTAGAACTGTAGCTGAAATTCTTCATTATAAATGTTCATTTTAATAGATTAGAATCTGATCATTTCACTGAACTGAAACTTGATGCTACAACAGCTGACTATTTCAGCCACTGGAAAATCCACATGTGTATTTTCTTAATATCTTATTACTACAGTACAGTTTATTCCTAAGCTGTTAATATAATTCTATTCTATTCTATTATGTTATATTATATTCTCATGACACATGTCCCCTTTTCAAAATTATGGTTTGATGAAGTCGGAAAACCTGGTTTATGAGCTCACCTCAAGAATAATTGAAATGGACTTCCGACCTTCTACTTCTAAAACACGGACAAACTATCAAGTTTACCCCATCTGCTTTTTCGATTATGACCGAATAGCAGAGAGGCATGTACGGTCACGTGACAGCTGTCAACCAATGAGAGCACATTCTTCACGTTGCTATATTCTGCTTCACTTATCACTTGATAGATTGTAAAAATTAAACATTGATGCTAAAAACAGTATCAATAGGCACATTCCTTCAGTAACATGACACCACTAATAAGAAACGAAGGAAAAGTACATATTTAACAAAATAAAATAAATTCAATTCAATCGGCTTTGGTTTGATGGTTTTCAGGTTCACGGCCTTATGTAACTCAAGAGAGAAGAAAATTTGAATATGTCAGTTTGAACGAAGTTGTCGGCATGACGTTTTCTATGTAAAGTAATTGATTTGACAGTTACTATACATTAGAGTAGATTTGTTACAAGCGTCTTAGGTAAGTTTTGGTTATTTCTTTATTCACAAAAAGCAGAAGACGTAATTTTAGACATGTTTGGCAATGTAACGCCACCATTTTAGTTATAGTTTTCAATAAATACCAATGTCAAATCGAAGCGCGCAACCGTTCCTGACACACAGACAGACAGAACAAAATAAAACTGATAAAATATAAAACAAATGAGGTACTCACAGTACCGTGCGAAGCAACGCTTTTTGTTCTAGCTGAGTCGATGAAAGACCAATCAATTGCTTGTTGCAAAGACAGAATATCGTTCCCAAAATAATCCACTGGATGAAGAAGAAAAAAACGACATTAGAACTATAGTAAATGTTTGCAATGCTGTAACTATAGGGATTTCGGCGCCAGGAGTAACTCTAAATTTTGCCCTCTTCCTAAATTCCCAAAAACGTTTATCGAGCGAGCGAAGCGAGCGTCTCCTTTTGGCTCTTTTGGCACGGACCTCTGTTTTTTTTGTGTGTGTGTGTTTTTTTTTTGTTTTTTTTTGTTACTGACGATATACAAGTCACAGTTTTTCTTTGATCAAGCTGAAAATTTGCACACATGTACTGACCATTTCCGGGCGTTGCAGACCCTAATTTTTTTGAAATCCCCTGATTGGTTCAAATTTAAAAAAAATTATCTTTCGATTGGTTCGTCCAATCAATTTGAAATTTAGCAAAGTCATTGCAACCAACATTGTACCCAATCATAATAAATTTCAGCCAAATCCTCCCATTGGTTCAAATTTGAAACCATTTTTCCTGTGATTTTTGAAATTTAAACTAGAACCGATTGACCGACCAACTAAAAACTTTGCATGGTCATTGGTACCAACATTTAAGGTATTTTTGCCAATTTTCAGTCAAATCTGTCGTTATTTTCAAAACTTTTTGTAATTTTAGGGACATTTTGCGTGTTGGCTGTCAAATTCACGGCGACTTCGAATCTTCAGTTCAAGGCAAGGTAGTTAGAGCAGAAAGTTTCAAACGAAATGAAACTAATAATGACCGTTCAACAGATTGATCTGATATTGTGTACACACTACTATCATATGATTTGAGTGGTCCCAGGTATATATTTTTTAAAGAGATCCTGTGATTTTTGAATATTAACAAGGAACAGTTCAATCATAATGGTTGCAGATACTAACATTTTAGGAATATTTAGAGATTTTTATTCAAGTCTGACGAAATTCAAGAATTATTGGCTTTTAATGATATTTTCGATAGACAGAATTTCGGTTCGAGGTGTTCTGCGTATCCGTGCTCGCTCATCAACGCGTTACTCAGAGCGTTTTCCTAGTAATACAACCCATCTCCCGCAGCAGAGAGCATTTTGGGATTATGCATTGCTATTTTTTTTGGGGGGGGGGGGGGGGGGGGGGGAATAGTTAATTGCCCTCATACATTACCCTCATAAAAGATAGCATACATTGCCCTCTTTAATAGGTCCCTTCGTTCCTGAATCACCATTGAAGAAGGCTGACAATTAATAATAAAATATCTCAAAGTAGAGATCATGGATGTTTTAGGAACCATTGTCGTTTCATTAAATGAAGAAACTGATTCTAAAACTGCCCAATAACTATTTCATAATACCTAAAGGCATACATTTTGCTTTCTGGCTCCCCCTTGTTGGCGGTGCCCTGTGCAGCCGTGTGTTACGGCTCTGCATTTTAGTCATAAAGGGTGGCAACATCGTGGATTTCGTAAGGATGCCTTACGTAAAAATATTATAAATATAGTATCAATACAAATAACAAATCACTTAATTAATTACATTCAGTTACTTCAGTTGCTTCAGTTGATAAAATTCAGACTAACTACTCACAAGCCTTCTCCATACCAAGTCTCGATCTGAACCTGTAGTTGAGGTTCTTGGTGTCTTGATCAGCATTCAGGAATAACACACCAATCATTGCGTCTTCCAATGCAGACGCAGAACTCACAGCAGTAACTGTTAAACACACAACGCTTCTTGTAAATCTCATGGGACACTTGTTTCACTTGCTTTGAAAACCTTCTCACTCAGGGCTGTTCAGTAATTGTATTTGGTTGAAAGAACATCAGCTGTGGCAAGAGAAACGGGCAATGGTTCGATTGACCACGGAGACGATCGTCGACTTGATACATCCTTTTGGTTCGCAACTCTGTTCTTTCGTTGTTTCTCTGTCTGTCCATGCAGCGAAACATGTCACACAGTTTCTCCTATAGAGCTGAAATTTAGAGGCTAGATGCTAAATGCTTTTCAGTATTGTTTTCAATAAAATTATCTTTTAGTTAAAACAAAAATAATATCTTACTAGTTTATTCTTCTCATTGGTTGGAACTTCCTGTCATGTAGACATTTCAAATTTAAATACTTTCATGTGAATACATTTATTATATAAAATGTAATCATTTATTGTGTGTTCATAAAATCAAAATAATTCGTTTATTGACATTTTACCTCGGTAATGTGATTACAGTCAAGGTGTCTCATGATTTACAAATTCTCAGCCAACCGTTTTGTACTTATAAATGCGTTTATTTTTATTGAAACCTAGATACCTACAATACTTTTATAGAGCTATTACAGCAGGAAGTGCTGTCTTATAAAAAATACAAGACATAAATTTTCTATGAATTGAATGACTTACTGTTGATATTGGTCTTCTGTTGTACATCTTGCATGAGTTTATCAGTGAAACTGTTTGATGGCGAATAATAAACATCGGATATCTTCTGGAAAGATAAATGCGACTCGTTGCGTGAATGTTGTAAAGCCAATTCATCAGCAGCTCGTAGATGTTGAGGCGGGCCTTGAGGGCCTTGATGATGGAAATCTTGCTTTTGTTTCTTCGAGGTATGGGGTTTCTCCATTGAATAAAACATACAAAGAACTAATAATGGAATCAAAATTTGAAACGTTGTTTTTAAATAATGTCTTTTCAGAAGCAGTGCATTCTTCCACATCAAGAGGTAGAGTTTCCACATGCATTTGGCCATGACGCTTGCTGGATGTCAAGAAGATTTCAAACTGAAAACAAATCTTGTTGTTAAGGTGGCTCAACCAATCGGGAATGGTTGCAGATCTTCATAATTTTTTGTCTACTTATTGATATTCATGCCATACACAATTCATGAAAACATTACAACCAATCGGGGATGGTTGCAGATCTTCATAATTTTTTGTCTACTTATTGATATTCATGCCAAACACAATTCATGAAAAAAATAAACACATATGTCATAAATAAATATTGTTGGGTTTTCGATCGGTTGGGCCACGTTAATTCAGGATACATAATCAGAGAACAATGGTTAACTAGGACCGATAATGGTGAAGTTAGGATATATGAATAAATACCAACTGAAATAGTATGTTTTCATATTGCAGTTGGCATTTATTCACATCGATCTATTTGAGGTTATCAGCAAAAATCATATTTCACATATATCAGTGGGCTAGGCGAATAAAGGTGAATGACTGGGCCCTGAGGTGGGATTCTGTAACTCCATTGCGCCCGCTATGCAATTGCTTCCATAAGGATTAACATTGAAATAATTGCTAGGCGATCGCAATGGAGTTGTAGAATCAGGGCCCTGATTCTATAACTCAATTGCGATCGCTTAGCAATTTCTTCCATAAGATTAACATGGCAATAATTGCTAAGCAGTCGCAATGCGAGTTATAGAATCAGGGCCCAGGGCCCAGATTCCACAACTCCGTTGCGGTCGCCTAGCAATTTCTTCCATAAGATCAACATTGAAATAATAATAATAATTGCTAGGCGACCGCAACGGAGTTGTAGAATCAGGGCCCTGACTAGAGTTTATGACGCCAGAGGGCGTCACATCTTTAACCGGATGACCCAGCCAGTTCCACTTGTCCGGACTTTCTCGCTGAATGATCTTCAAATACGTACAGTACAATTACAAATTGCCATTGACAGTTTGATCAGGTGAACGGAATCCATTGTGAATGACGCCCATTTCTATCTGCAGTAGGTTCTTCAGAGCAAATTCCTAGCAAAAAAACTTATTCTCACACTTTTAAAATATGTAAAATATAAAACTTGGACAGCTTGAAGATGAAGTGGAAACAGCCGTTTGGAATACATCGAGATGGCAGTGACATTGAAGGTGGATGCAAGGTCAGTTACATACATTTTATACATTTTCCTCTTCCTCTTCCCTTCCTCCTCCTTCTCCTCATCATGATTGATTTGATGATGGAATATACCACTTTAAAAATTATCAATATGGCTCTGCTTTTTGACAAAAATCAATTAACTAAGATTTTGACAGATTTCCGGGGCCACATTCACAAAGCAGGTTTAGCTCGGATTAGCTCGTAGTCCCATATGAAATAACATTGGCCGCCCCCGGTAACACCGTCAAAAAGTTTTGTGAATGAGGCCCCAGGGGGCGATCAATGTTATTTCTTATGACACTACGAGCTAACCCAGAGGCTAACCTAAACCAACTAAACCTGGACCCTTATCTAATACCGCCAAACGTTGGTGTTAGGAATCTGCTGAGTTCAAGGTCGGTGCTACTACTACGGATTATGAAGATAGCTAAGACGATGCTAACTAGCACCGAGCTACCAATTAGTTGAGCGAGCGAAGCGAGCGTCTCCTTTTGACACTTTTGACACGGACCTCTGTTTTTTTTTTGTTTTTTTACTTTTGGCTGCTATCTGGAGCAATAGAAGTAGCACCGTTTCACCTATCGATCTGAAATTTTGCACACATGTAGAGACAACCTTTTCTGTTTGCTGACCTAAATTTATTTTGAAATCCATTGATTGGTTAAAATTTAAATAAACATCTCCTGATAGGCTGAAAAATGAAAATGGTCTTCGATAAATGTGATCAAACTCATATTTTGCAAGGTCATTAAGACCAACATTGCCTCTTATTTCGCAAATTTTCAGACAAATCCTCCCATTGGTTAAAATTTAAAAAAAAATCATTTAATTATTGAAATTTAAACTAGAACCGTTTGACCGACCAACTTAAAACTTTGCATGGTAATTGGGACCAACAATATCTGTACTTTTAACAATTTTCAGACTAATCTGTATTTAATTCCAAAAGTTATTGACAGTTTAGGGACATTTTGCGTTTGGCTGTCATTCTCAAATTTCATATTTCACGGCATATTCGAATCTTCAGTCCAAGGTAGTCAGAGCTTTCAAACATATTATATGAAACTGATATGACCGTTCAACAGATTGATCTAATATTGTGTTCACACACTTATATCATATGAGTAGGTATATTTTTGGAACGAGATCCTGTGATTTTTGAAAATTAACAAGGAACCGTTCAATCATAAAGATTAAAGGTTCAATCGATCAACTTAAAACTTTGCATGGTTATTGGGACCAATATTTTAGGAATTGTTGGAGATTTTCATACAAGCCTGCGACGAAATTCAAGAATTATTGGCTTAGGACATTTTCGATAGGTAGACAAAATTTCGGTTAGAGGTGTTGCGCGTATCCGTGCTCGCTCATCAACGCGTTTCTCAGAGCGTTTTCCTAGTAATATTAGGTAAGGGTCATTGTACGTGAATGACCCCCCAGGGGATTGTTACCCGACATGGCATGCCTTGCAGTTTGGTTTAAAAGACGAGCACCAAACGCAATGGCTCGCGCCAATATGAGATTTCAGTAGATGAACACGGCTCTCTAGCTCGCCAACGGCATAACTTATTGTTGAGCAAGCGTCACCACGGTACTCTTATCGCTCTTTCTCTGTGTGTGTTTTTTTGCCTGCACTGCCCTGGTCAAACCTCACAACCAATCGACCTGAAATTTTGCACACATACTAACGTAATTTATGCGGTCCCTGGGATCGTTTTTGAACGGGGTCCTGTGATTGGTACAAACTAAAAAAAAAATATCTTTAGATTGGTTGGTCCGATCAATTTGAAATTTTGCAAAGTCATTGCAACCAACATTGTCCCCAATAAGTTAAAATAAACAGTGCGGTATGAGTTCTTATTGTATTTATTTTGAGCGACGTTTCGAAATAAATACAATTAGAACTCATACCGCACTGTTTATTTTAACTTATAATGATGTGTTCTGAAACATTACAAAGCTATTGTCCCCAATCTTACAAAGTTTTAGCCAAATCCCCCCTTTTGGTTCAAATTTAAAACTACATAATTTTCCTGTGATTTTTTACATTTAATTTAAACTAGAACCGATTGAACGACAACTTAAAACTTCACATGGTCATTGGGACCAACATTTTAGGTAGGTATTTTTGTTAATTTGAAGACTAATCTGTTGTTATTTTCAAACGTTATTGCAATTTTAAGGACATTTTATTCCAAAATTTTGAAATATTTAAAAATGTCTAGTACTAAATTGTCATCCCTGCCTTCTTTAAGCTTCTGCTCCAAGCCTGTAGAGCAGCCAAGCAGTCCATAATTTTCAGTAAAAAGAAAGTATTTTTGAGCAAGCGCATATCAAATCGGATGCAGTACGAAGGCCAAATTCTCCAATTGGTTTAAGTTTAAATAATATCTTCCGATTCGGCGATTGGCCGAAAATCATTGGATTGGTCAACTCAATTCTTGGACTTGCCGTGTTTTAAACCAAAACTTCATATCTTTATGTTATGATATCCGGAGATTTTTTTTCTCATGCCATTTCATCAAAATCAAAACTATGCAGTGGTAACAATTTCTGGTGGACTTGACTTGATTTGGGACAAAGTCTCTAAATTAGTGAAAGAATCTAACTATTTATCAATAATCTACAAAAGAACACGTTGCATAAGAATTGTTAATATTGCATTTTCATTATCAAAACTATAAGCAAATAATAAGGATTAAAGAGTAAAAATGTGAGAGGACAAAAATTTATGAGAGAATATCACCAGTCAATAAACAGATTTATTGTAATAACTTAGTAGTTCCCCCCAAAAAACATGTTGATATTACAAATCCATCTATTTTAGGTCTTAAAAAATTACGTCTTATTTTTATTTGATACTCCCGAGAATAATTGTATTCATTATGGTATACTGATCGTTTCTGCAGAAAATTACAACGCAAAGAAAACACATAAACATTAAATAAGGCACAATTCTGTCCTTATTTTACCATTCAAACCAGCTTTCTCCAAAAACTGTTCCACAGTGCATGGATCAGTTGCAAACACAAATAATTATTTTTTACCATGCTTATAAAAGATGACATTCATACATTGACAAATTAATAATTAAAATTCAATATTGGATTTCTTTACACAAACAAAACAATTTGTATGCTAGAAATTCCTTGATATGATTTTTCTCACATTCAACATTGTTTCTCGTATTATTCTTGATATAGTATTTGTTAATCGATATGTTATCATGTTGTGTCTAATATAAATAATCAATTGATTTACTACTTATCTACTAGGAATGATCTCGAGGGAATGTTTTTAAGTACCTCTTTCCAGGATTAAACAGTCGTAAACTTTAACACGCATAAATCAACTAGCATGGGGGACATATATCGGAATGTTCCTGAATTCTCAAACTTTTTAATTACAATGAGACAATTGTTCATTCAATTTTTGAAATATGATGTTAGATGACAGCAAGTAAGTAATGATTTTCACAGTGATTAAAGAATTTAAGAATCAGGAGCAGATGACTTCCATACGATATGTACGACATCATTTTAAAATTACTCTTAGGTATTTAAAATTTCAGCGCTATCATTTTAAAGCCTTAAAATACAAGCCCATTTCCTTGATTAGGGCTGTACATTTCCGACAATAATACAATTTTAAATAAATTATACAAATGCGGGTACACAAAATATTGCAAATAGATTACAGTGTAGATATGTACCTACTATTTTCAAATTGCACATAAAACATAATATAACATCCTACGAATTACTAGATAACATAATTACCTAGCAAACAGCAAATACATATGCAAATTGCAATGTTTTGTACATTCATGGATACTTGGCTTATGTGCATGGTCAATAGTTTGTATCAACCAAGCATGTAATTCTTGCATCCTACAATTTGTTGGAAACATTGTTCATCCATGTAGGTACAAGCAAACCTAAACTAAAACACAATACACGAAAATCACGAGCCCCTTGACTTTTGTAGCAATTTATATTCCCTTAAACAAGGTAAATTAACAATTCATTACAAATTAGTATTAAAAACAAGTCTCCAAATTAATAAAAGAGTTGACAAAACGAATTGAACCCTGCTTACTGAAATTAAAGACACCAATTGACTCCAAAAAACAGTGTTAGCTTCATTCCAATTGTCAAAACAAAACTCTCCCCACCGATGCTAAGTTTAAATCCCGTTTGAGCAAATGAAAGTTTCGCCACAACAGCGTAGATATGTCTTTATCATCTCGTGGCAGATATGTTACGATGGCATTTATAGATTAATACGATCACATCACTTGACGGCGATTGTCCTTTCACTTTCGCAGAAACGACACCAAAGTAACAACGCCTGAGAACACCGTAAAGTTCGTCCTCGTCACTGAATCGTTCAAGAAACAAAGTGGTGCTAAGTTGTTAAATACAGACGCTTCAAGATGAATGATCTTCGAAAGTCTTTGTCGTGTAAACTCTTTTGATTCATCTATCTGCAAGAAGTGCACAGCGATTGTCGTCTAAGCGATGGTGGAACGTTAATTCTTCTTAAAGCCTTCTAACTGCCACTGATGTAGCAGGTTCGAGTCGACGCAATCCACCATCTGCACTTGCGTCTTGGCTTCGTTGATCGCCAGGCATTTCTTGCTGCTGCCGTGTTGAATGTGCTTCGTCTGGAAACGACATCGAGTATTTAGCAAAGTACTATTAGAGGAACGTGGGAATCCATAAAACCCAAAAATCCAAAAAATCCAGATTCAAAATTTTCGAATTTGATTTCAAATTATTATTTTATAGTTTTATAAGATTCAAATTTATTCAAGTCTTCCGCTCCCGCAAGAAATTTGAGTATATTTACAATGCTACCAACTTCTCACTTTCCATACCTAAATGATCAATGGTCGAACCACTCAACTCAGAAATTACTAGAATGAATTGGCTTGACCTCGATTAAAAGTTAAAATTCAACAAAATGTGGCCATATGTCTATGATCCCACCATTGCAGACATTTTTGTCGTAACAACGTAAATCAATATAATTTCATATGTCTTCATTTGTATAGAAAATACACAAAGACGTACTGTTTTACTCTTACTGATGTACTCTTATGCGTCTGATTTCCATAATTAACATTTTTTATCTATTGTTCGATAATAATCCATCAAAAAGTTTTTTTCCTATTAAACTTTGATAATTTCAAAATATGTGAAATGAATATGGGATTAATATGTGATATGTGAATATGTGTATTTTAATAATTAATTTCCACACAAATGTGATAATTCGGCTCATATTCCACCACAAACTACCGACCTGTGCATCGTAGATCCAGTACTGGTTGCCCTTGGAGCCGTGGCACGGGTAGAGGATGACCTCGGTGCCGGCGTAGTCGAGGCACGCCTCGTCGCGTCGTATCTCGCCCTCCTTGCTCATCATCCAGTACTGGTTGCCGCCCTGCTTGTGGCACGGGTACAGACCCACCGGCTTGTGCAGGTCCGTCTTGCGCGCGGCGGAGTCCAGGCACGTCTTGCCCTCGGCGCCCAAGTTGCGGATCTGACAGAAGGGGGACATTATTAGGGGGCGTCCATAAATTAGGGGGGTTATCAGGATATGTGACACAGTTTGACATGCGGAAGGGGGGGGGGGGGGGGGGGGGGGGGTAAGAGGTGTGTGACGTAAAACTTCCTTCAAAATCAAACTAAAATTGCATTAATGTTTTATTACTTAAAAATAAAATAGTAACTTTCAAGTTTACAAGTTAGCACACACTCATTGAATTGTAATTTCTTATGTTGAAGTGAAGTGAGACCAGTTAGAACCTCCTTTTTTGAAATATAAAAACACAAATATTGTCTTGTAGTAAACTCGTAAATACAGTAAAACCAAATAAATTAGGTACCTACCTATAGGTACCTAACGCTCCCTTCTCCTGCCAATATCCCTCCACAAACATCACCCAAGGTGGACAACATTCCACCCTCATCACAAATGTAACATTGGACTGACCTCTCCCGACGCGATGGCCTCGCCCGGCACGAACAGCTCCGGATAGATGGTGTCCAGGTACCACTTGAAGCTCTTGCACCCGAGGTTCTTCCGCAGCGCCTTGCGGTCGCTGACGTCCCCATAGTCCCCGAGGTCGCTGCCCACGCGCTGGTAGTAGTACTTGGCGTAGTCGTCCAGCCACACCTGCGCAAGACATGGGTTAGACTTCTAGTCAGACGGACACAGCTTTAGGGCTATTGGGGGGGGGGGGGGGGGGGGGAGAAGAGGACAGAAACTAAACTATATGAACAAGCTTTATTTACGAACAACTGCAAGATGAAAAGATTTCTTTATTAATGATGTCTTCAATTTTTGAATGTGACAAAAACAGTTCTGTTTCGTAATTTTGTGGCAGACGGGCACAACAATACACAACAATAAACAATGCACAACAATACTGTTTTACTACTCCTGCTGCAACAATGATATAAACGGGGAGGACATAACACATTACAAGATGGTTCCGAAAAAGTCCACGACATCAAACATTTTCACATTAAATTATCACTGTAAAAGTGAAAATAGGTGGATTCACACGGCCGTTCAAAACTTCCCAAGTTTGCCGAAGTTTTGAATCGCCGTTCCAAAAAGTTTCGTGTGAACTATGAAAGTTTGGAACTCAAACTTCGCAGCTCGAATGTTTTCATAGGTCTCACGAAACTTTTTGGAGCGGTGATTCGAAACTTCGGCTAACTTGGCAGATTTGTAACGTCCGTGTGAACCCACCTTAAGTCTTAATTCACACAAACAGAACTGAGGGATATGTTATTTGTACCTATCATTTTAATATTTTTGAATTGGAAAGTCGACTCAAAAGCAGCTCTAGAGAAAATGAAGCAGTTGACTGCTACATCTAGTTATGCATCTTGAGATTGAGAGCCTGGTCTTACCTCGGCCAATCGAATGGAGTTTCTCTTGAGAACGTTGACGCCTGTCCGCCACTTGTACGGGGATCGCTTGCGGAAGATGTGGCCGACGTGCGAGCATGGCACGATCTCCAGGCGGCCACCGCACATCCACGTCTGGCAACCGACAACACAGCATTACGTCAAATCATCAGCATACCGATGACATCACATCAGTCCCAATGCAATGATACTCTATGTTCTAGAGAAGGGGAATAACATCTAAATAAAGGGGATGTTTTCTCAAAGTTTTTGGGAATCTATGCATTTGAACAAAGTTTTAGCAAATTGGAACTGTAAGTGAACTTTTGACAACTTCAAAGCTTTAAAAACTCATAAATAATCTCAGAAATTGAGGCTCTTTGAGTGGATCTTTCATACGCTTGAACTGGCTATTAGCCTATGGAAATGGAATAATACTAATAAAATATACAAAATTGAGATCATTCGATGGAAGATTAAAGTTATTCTTCCGATTCTCTATCAGAATCAGTTGTATTAGAGAAATCAGAATACTTAATCCCATTCATAATTCTAAAAAAAGTAGGTAATAATTGATCATACTGAAGAAGACATAAGTTTAGAGATTGCGATAGGCAAAAGTATATCATTATAAATATAAATAATGTTGTAGACAAAATAATAAACTAATAGAAAATAATAAATAGGTAGACAATGTTGAAGACAATAATTATTTCTGATGGATATCCGTCTATGCGTTTAACTACCGACCTTGAAGGAGAGCTCGAGGTTCTCGCCGCCCCAGATGTCGAAGCCGGAGTCGTACGTGCCGAGCTTCTCGAAGAAGAGCCTGTCTATGGCGAAGAGCCCGCCGGCCATGGTCGGACTCGCGACCGGCTCAGCACTGTTCTTGTGCAGCTTTCGCTCGCGGTCCGGAACGCCGTGCCAGTTGAACTAAAACACACCGAATGTCAGTTGCTTCCGTTGGCGCGACACACGGCTCACTTCATCGCATAGTAGACACGAATAAGCCTGTTCGTCACTCATTTGTTTTAGAGGTACATAACGTCGCACTGCGCCCCAACATCATAGCTGATGAAGAATAGGTAAGGATAGAGGATAGAGGTAAGCATTTGCCTCTCGACGGAGGGAATCCGTGAAACACCTTAGTCGGGAAGGAAGGCTGTGGGTATCAAATTCAGGACCTCAGGAGTTCAGTCAGAATGTTATTGCCCTGAGCCAACTTGATCGTTTGGTTACTCCTTTTTACTAGAGTGTTTTCACTAATGAAAATCACGTAGTGGGTAATTTAAAAGAATTTAATTTTTTAATTTTTATTTAATTTAAAATTTTTAAAATTCTATAAAATCTTATAATATCTTATAATATCAGCTGAAGCTGTCGGAAAGTTAAAAGTTATAGATTAATTTAATATGATTATGAAATGAAATATTAAATCATTTTGATCAAAATAATATGGATGATGGAAACAAGATGGAAGAATTTGTTAAATAAGTTATGTAAAATTATTGAAAATAAGAAAGATTCAAAGAAAGAATCGATGCCCGTAACTTTATATCATAAATAAAAAAAAACATATCAGTTATTCATGCAATCTTACGACAAGTTGTGGCTCATAGACCTCTTGTAATGATAACCTTTATTGAACAAAGCTACAGAATGCATAGACGAATGTCTAACATGCAAACTCTCAAAATGCTATGGAATTTTATACATCAATAATTACACGAACAGTAGATTATGAATATAAAATGCAACATGCCCTGCTTACCTTGACGAACCGATGAGATTTAGAATTTTAGCTTGGATTGCTCATCTCTTATGCAGATTTCCAGATATATTTTAGAGAATTTAAAAAAATACATTTCAGAGTCAGCTGTATACAACTCTGTAAATTGTCAAGATAATAACTTAGAGATCATCATAGCGTCTAATCTATACAAAATATTGTATAAATATTAATTGTACAATTTTAATTGTAAAATATTGTATTGTAACTGTAAAAGTAAATAATTTCATCCCTGTACAATTTTTTCAGATCATATGAATAATGAGTACTCACAAATGTATTTACGAGTTGGTGTTAATAGACACTTGATGGTGTCAAGGGGAGGGGTGTCTTCTAGTAAACAGTTATTCACTTTGTAAATAATTTAAATAGTTGCGAAGAGTTATGATAATCTTTCCGTTAGACTAATTATATTAATTATAAAAATGCAGATAAACATGAAACACTGAATGGCAAGCAACGTCCACACCTTGTCTGATCCTTGGACAAGTCCAAATGTTTTCAATCAAGCGACTTGCGGCTCTTCTTTTCGCCACGTTACCTTGAGGCTCCAACTGAAGCCGCCGACGCTGAACGTCTTGCCCTTGTGTCCCTTATACTCCAACGTGGCGTCGTCAATCGTGTCGATGACGGGACACACGACGGCCGTGCGGTTGTGCTCGACGATGCGGTGGATCAACGGAGTCAGCCAGCCTTAATGTTGTCCGAGATGCGTTACCATGCGGTCGGGACGTTAACCGTACATGCGGGCTACACACTTACTTGAAGGGACCGATGGGAAGTGAAGGGAAGAGATAGATTGAATGACAGCTGCCCAAGTCTTCTAATGGCCGTGAAAGCAAGGTGATCTTGAAGTACAGTTTAATTATTTGGCATGCTAAATTGAAGTATGCGGAAAAATGAATAACAGTGAAACTCGTGAAATCTCCAATCTACGGAACCCTTTACATAAAAGATTGATTATACTAATGAAAAAAGATTAAGATTAAGAACATTATTATTTTACTAAAAATTCGGAACAGAAATATGAACAACCAAATAACAGATCTTAAATGATTTGGAAAAACAGTGTCTAGCAACATTCTATAACTTCCTACTTGTAAGATTTAATATACCTAAGTAATAAAACATTTGCATTTAGACATGCCTTAGTTTTCAAAACAAGATAAGTCAAACAAGGATTTACAATATCTACATAGGTACTGGATGAAACTGCATAATGCTTTCCAAAAACACAAAAGGAATTGTTGCAAACTTACACGATGAAATCAAATCAAATAATTAAAAAAAATTGTATAACAGAAGCCATTGTTCGAAGACTTGGGTCAGAGAAGAGGTGCAGGAAAACATGCCAACGACAACGTAAATAGCCAGATGTTTGGTGAATGAGAGGAAGAGACACTCCGTTACACCACATCGAAGGACAACTCAATTTCACATGCAACAAGTTTCACTACAGAGAGTATAAAATAAATGATAGACAGTGCACAGTCGCCAGTTTTTCGCTAAAGCACATTCGGATTCTTTTAAAAATCCAACAATGAGGATTAGCCATGTTTTAGTGACAGGTTTGACGCGTCTCGAAATAAACATTGGCAACTTTGTAAGGCGAAGGGGTTGGGGAGTCATTAAATGGTCAGGTAGCTTGAAAAGAAAGTGATGAGCTTAACTCTCATACAATGAATGAATGCCTATTGTATACTCGATAATGGAAACCCAATGTGCTATAGTGAAAAACTGTTCGCTATAATTGATATAAGGAAGTAAGCGATGAACATAAACCGTAAGCAATGTTAACGAGTAGTTATTACAAAAACACATTCTACTAGAAGCACATGAAAAGCAAGAAGCAAGCATTAAGAATTGAACGTTAATTAATAAAACTTGTCACTGTACCTTCTTATATCGTTGCAACTGGCATCTTCCACTGGTCAGATTACGGCACTTACCGTTAAATTAACTCCAGATGTGCTAACTTTTTACTTCCACCATAAAATATTCATAAAGATTTGTAGATTTAAACTCAAATAAAGCATTTTTTTAGATAGGAAATTGCATGCACTGATATGAAGACGCTTTTTGGTATCCAAAAAACGTTCCGACGCAAAATTTCAGCTCAATAAATGTACGTAATTTATGAAGGCTCTCTTTCTAAGAGATTGTTTCTATTTTAAGAAAATAAAAAAGATTTAAAATACTCCAACACTTAATGGTAAAATTCAACAATGTTGACACAAAGAAAACCATACAAACATAATTTAGAGTTAAGTTGCATCCCCCTTTCCTGCTCCGACATCCAAAAATCCTAATTAAAATCAACTCCCTAACATTGACAGCCTACACATTCGGGTAAAGGTGGTTATACCTGCAAGTTCCAGTCGAAGCCGCCGACGTTGGTTCCCGACGAGTCGTGCCAGTGATACTCGAGCGTCGTGTCGTCGATCACATCGATGACGGGACAGACCACGTTGGTGGCGTCTTGCGAGATACGATGGACCAACGGCTCAAGCCAGCCTAACAGAAACACAGTCTATGCCAGACACCTCCGAGAGAGCCCCTCCGATTCACACAAACACGGTGCTCGACACAAACTGTGCCGTCGTTGGTTAGGTTCAATTTAGCATTAGATACCCCTTTTAGAGGTTTAATAACTGCAGTGCATACATTTTGTCAAATAACAAACATTTCATAAAATTATCTTTTCTCAGACTGTAATTTTTTAAAGTCTTTTAGAGAGGCTATTAATTTAAAAATTAGCAAAAAATATTAAAATGCAAATAGTGCAAAATATTTCATGATTGCATTTGTGAAAAACTGTTACAAGCTAGAAATGTGCAATTTTATTGTTCGGATGTTACGCACACCACAGTGCAATAGCCATACATTTCTTTTAAAAGCCATAGTCGAGTCATAAAATTAAATTTTGGTTTTCAAAGTAGAAGCGGCCCTTAATTGAAACATTTGATTAGAAAGCTGAGATTGTAATGATGATGAATAATAATTGTAATAAAGAATGACGCGGCAGTGTTTGTGTGAATCAATTTTTGAATTACCGAGTTATTCACTAATTAGTAAATTACTAATACTACTAAAACTAGACTAATCACAAATACTGGGATTATAACCATGGACTGGAACCGGAACAGAAAATAACCGGTATTGTAGAACCGGATCTGGAATCTGTCCCATATACATTTTTAGGTAGAACCGGAACCGGAAAACTTATATTTAACATTATTTGGGTTCCATAATGGTTCCATAAAGGTTCATGCAATAAATTATTTCATTAAATCTAATGCATTACCCATTATTAAATGGGTAAATTACAATTTATAGTTTTCAAATAAGAATTCACACAGATCAATACATTTTGACATTTGGTCTTTGGTTATGCCTTCAACAGTGCCTGAAGTTCCAAAAAGTAATTTTTTAAGTTTGAAGATGGCAATGTAGCAAAATGCAGCAAAGTAATCATATATTGAAATGGGTAGGCATTTACTTATGCTACTCAATGAATATTCAATATTTAAAACCTCCATAGAATAATTATAAATTGATTTTCAGAGTTTGGTATTCTGCCCGGAAAGCTTCGACATGTACTATTCTAGAAGCGAATGTAGGCTGCGACATAGATTGCCAGAGGCAGCAAGGTCTAAGAAGCAAACATACTGTGAACTAACAAAACAACAAACAATACCTGGGATTCAGAGAAAAACATTAGAAGAGTGGAAATATGACATAAAGAATGCGAGTTTCACAAAAAAACATTGTGTAAAGAGCTGACACAAATCAAAATATGTAGTGTTTACGTTGCATATGGTCTGGAGTATTTGTAGTTAAAAAGATTTGGTACTATATTATACCACTAACGAAAGAATGAGAATACAAAACTAACATAATAGATCCATTTCTTGGAGGTTTAAATAGAGTTTATTCTTTCAAAGCCAAATGTCTGAAGAAATGTCGCATTTTTAAATGGAAATAATACTAATACTAATAAATGGAACCTTTCATGAAAATTCTATTCCCATTCTCTCATGATACAAACAGCATGGCCAGAAGATACAACATGATAAAACTAAGTAGGTTGTCATTTCTTCGCAAGCAAATTAACTAATAAAAATTAAAACATATGAAACATTAAAATAAAATGATTTTAATATTTTAATATTTTAAGCTTTCCCTATTCGCGTTTTCGGGCTGACCAGATGGCAGCACTGACCAGCACTGACAATGCATCTATATAACAACCATGACACGCAATTGTCATGGTTACGCGCATTGGTTTGTTGTTGTTGACGTTGGTTTGGTGTCATGGCCGCTTTGTGCGGAATCGAAGTGTGAGTGAAATGGAATAACTTGTGAGTAGTGATAAGACTTCAATTTATGTTTTCCACCAGATTCTTTACCATTGTGGTTCATTTCCGAAGATAATAAAAAGGTAGGTACTGCCTTTCTGATTAAAATGACATTGACATTGACAACATCAATAAAAATGGTGGCCGTGGCCGAAACGAAAACGATTACGTCTACAGCACTTATACTTTCTCACACTAGAGTGTGCCCCCTTTGCTCGAAAACGCGAATTGTAATGAAACTAATTTTCTCCAAATAATTTTATTCAAATAATAAGTAAATGCTCTTTTTTGCTAAATTAATTTTATGGGGAAGATATTTGTTTACTATGCAAATTAATAATAATATCCATTTCCCCTCTAACAATGTCGGGTCGGAGGGAGATAAATCCCACATCTTCTAGGGCTGCCTCCTGGGGCGCCGAAGCAAGTAGGAGCCGGTACTGCTTATAAATATCAATATAATTGATGTCTCTATTCTATAACATTAAAATTCCAGCTTCGGCCCGCATCAGATTCACGGCCATATGGATTAACATTGCAACATATCAAATTCTGGCCGAATGAGGAATTTTAAAGTTATAGAACAGCCGGGCTGACGGGAGAGTGCACCGGCTATTCCGAAGCAAGTCGAGACACTCACCTTCGGCGCACTCGCAGTGAGAGTCGAGGAACGTGAGCACCTCCGCGGTGGCGGCCTTGGCACCCAACAGGCGCGCGCGGATCAGACCCTCGCGCTTGGTCGCGCGCACGATCTTCACCTTGGGGTAGTTGTCCATGTAGTCGTCAAGCATCTGCTTCATGTGCGCTGCCAACATGAGATGAAAGAGTTCAGACACAATGAATATGTTACGGATTTAACTGTTTTAGAATTGTGAAACTAACATGTTCCTCCTCATTTAACAAGAGAAATCACATTGATGGTTTTAAATGTTCATGCATGAACAGAATTCAGGAAGGTTTGAACACGAGAATAGATCATAAATAGAGTTCTTTTTTGACTTAAAAATCTTTTATAAGATCTTGTATAACAAGTTGCTTTTTAATTTATGCTGTAATCTATTGTATTGAAACAAGTGGATAATTATAGTTGTGAAAAAAGAAAAGAAAAATCACGAGACATAAGATAGATACAAAGCCGGTGGTTACATTCCAACATTGAATATATTGCCACTGGCCCAATGTGATGGAACAAGAGGTAAATTAATACGCATCTACGTCTCATCTACGTCTTATTTAATTCTCCACTCTATGGATAGGAAGTCTCGGTCAGTATTTTCTGGATGGTGCTTTCCTTGACCTACACTTCCAGTTGTTTCATGGCCAACAAAAGCACTGAACAGTGCATACCACCGAGACTTGCTATCCATCAATTGCCGGCTCTGAAACAGACATTATTTGTAGTCTAAGGGGTCCATAAATTACGTACACGATAAGGGAGGGGGGATCAGGATTTGTGACACAGTGTGACAAGAGGGGGAGGGGGGGGGGGGGTAAGAGGTGTGTGACGTAACACAAATGTTCTTCAAACTAAAATTTCATTAAGGTTTTATTATTTAAAATAAAAAAATGACCCTCAAGTTCACAAGTTAGCACACACACATTGCATTTTAATTTCTTATGTTGAGATAGTTGAAGTGAAGTGAGATAAGATACCTACTTTTTTACATATAAAACCCAAATATGTATTGTCTTGCAGTAAAACCGAAAATACAGTAAAACAAAATAAATTATATCAACATTTAAACGGTTGTTTTGTTTGGAAATGTGTGGGCCGGGAGGGGGGGGGGGGGGGGGGGGGTGTCTGGCTATGTGACGTAATTATTAAGGGATTAGATTTTGTGACAAGGTTACATGGGGGGGGAGGGGGGGGGGGTAAACGAAGGCCGTAAAACCTGTCACAATAATTAATGGACATCCCCATATACGAATATTAACTATGTGCAATAAAACGCTTTTGACTTCTTCCGACTTACGCATGTCGGAAAAGTCGTCCACAAGGATGATCTCCTTGAGCAGCTCGGGCGGAGATCGGTCGATGACGGAGTGCACGGTCCGCAGCAGCACGGACCAGGCCTCGTTGTGGAAGCAGACGATGACCGCTGTCGAGGGAAGCGGCTTGTCGCTGTCGTATCTGCCCGGCTCCTTGCACCTGAACACGTGCGAGGCATCAGTCACACACTTGGTCAGCGTTAGCATAACTTTTGTCTTGAACATCGCGGATCAGTAACGAAATTGTTGTGAATTGTAAATATGTATATGCTCATGATAGCGTAATATTCTACTTCATATAAAATCATTTAGAAATAAAGCATTTTATTTAATTGATATGTAGAATTTGTACAATATTTAAAACTAACATCATTTGTAGATTCTTTTTATGAAAAAAAACAAACATCAAAATATCTTCAAATAAATGAATAAGAGTAGAATTTTCTAGGAAGATTCCTAAATAGCCCAAATTATGCCTGTTTTGCTAAAATAGCTAAATTTTACTGAATAAGTATTGAGGTCATTATAATGGTGAATTAAGAAATCATATTATGATGTCGTGGACGTTTTCGGAACCATCATGTAATGAATTGGCAGTGGTGACGGTTAACCGTCACCACTGCCAATTTAAATCATATTATGATTACGCTCAAATTGTCTTAAAATGCAGAAATAAGTGAATAATCTATAAAACTTGAGGAATAATTTTTATCGCTTATCCATGAAATAATCCCAGATGTCTACTTTAGCATGTTCTCCCCTCGTCTCACTCACCACTGGTCCCTGGGATCGGGAATAGTCCGATGCACGGATATGAGATCGCTGACGTACTGGTTGAACGCGTTATTCAGCCACCCCTCGTCGACCAGCTTCTTCACGTCGGCGGTGAGGTTCTTGGGGAGGACCACCGGCTTGCCCATCTCCCCGTACTCCGTCTGCGGGGGGTCCTTGGGGGGGTCGAGGACGCCCCCCTCGCCCTCCAGCGGCGGGCCCCCCTGCATGGGGACCAGCGCGGGCGGTTTGTTGGCGCGCGTCGTTATCTTTTCCTGCGGCGCGGGCTTGGCGATGGGCACGGGCTTCTCGTGAGGTATGACTTTATCAAAAGATGGCTGAGGAGGAAGAACAGGGAAATTAATTAATGCATTGTTGTAAGTATAGAA
Source organism: Leuctra nigra (assembly GCA_934045905.1). Taxonomy (NCBI): domain Eukaryota; kingdom Metazoa; phylum Arthropoda; class Insecta; order Plecoptera; family Leuctridae; genus Leuctra; species Leuctra nigra. The sequence continues at coordinate 17,439,598 of OW203770.1, forward strand.
TCTACATAAAAAGGCTTTGTTTCGTAGAGAATTTACATTTCTACTGTTGTAAGCTGTCAATGGCACAAAATCACAACCATGAGGTTTGCCAGACTTCAGAGTAGATTTAAATTTCACAAATATAAAAGCGGTACATTTATTATAACAAAATAAACGCTCCTGGAGCACTCAGCAAGGTCCCCGTCAAAGAATTAAAAAGAGGGTGACAATAGAATTGACATAGTAGGGCCGGTCAAGGTACCAGTGAGGTATTAAAACTACAGGATTACGAACTAAATGCTCTTGGAGCACTCAGCAAGGTCCTCGTCAAAGAATTAAAAAGAGGGTGGTGATAGAATGGACATTAGTGGCGCCGGTCAAAGTCCCAGTGAGGTATTAAAAAACTACAGGATTACGAAGTTAATGCTCTTGGAGCACTCAGCAAGGTCCCCGTCAAAGAATTAATGAGAGGGTGGCGATAGAATTGACATAGTAGAGTCGGTCAATGTCCCAGTGATATTAAAACTACATGATTACGAAGTAAATGCTCTTGGAGCACTCAGCAAGGTCCCCGTCAAAGAATTAAAAAGAGGGTGGTGATAGAATGGACATTAGTGGCGCCGCTCAAAGTCCCAGTGAGGTATTAAAACTACAGGATTACGAAGTAAATGCTCTTGGAGCACTCAGCAAGGTCCCCGTCAAAGAATTTAAAAGAGGGTGGTGATAGATCTAGCATAGTTCCCACTAATAAATACCTACTGGCGTATTAATACTACAGGATTACGAAAATATGCTCTTGGAGAACTCAGCAAGGTTCCCGTCAAAGAATATAAAAGAGGGTGGCGATTGAATAGGCAGCAGTACCGGTAATGGGCTCGAATAAAGAATGAATCAACGCCACGAGTAAGGAATATGACTGCCGGCGGGACTTGAACCCGGGACGCCGCCCACCTGTTGCACTAGCATCTGCTGGTGCGGCGGCGCGTCGTGACCGCGGTCCTCCGTGTACACGAGGAAGGCGACGGTGAACCAGACGACCACCACCAGGCCGACCACCTTCAGCACGATGCTGCGACGACGCAGCAGGAAGCCCATGGCGGTGCAGGGGCGACGCAGGGGGTCAGCTCCGCGGCATGGCGGCAGTCTGTGGACAGAAACAACACGTAATTTCTAGATGTTCTCGAGAGTCAGTTGAAAATGTTCACCAGGCGGAATTGAGCTAGGCACAATGATTCAGCTAAATTAACATTGACAAACAAAGATTTCACGTCATATCGCATCATTTGTTCATTTGTTGAAAATGTTCGCCTACGGTATAGGTGACAGGCAAAGATGAACCCGCTCTAGCATGGGCTGGCCTTTCGCACGCGGTTTCAACTCGACAGTATTCGACACTAAAAGTTGCAAAACGCCACCTAGCGGAAAAAGTTAACATCTATACCACGAGTACTTGTGCTCATGCGCGCAAGTCACTTAGATGTCAATCGTAACGAGTTCAGTAAAAGTTATCCCCATAAAAAACACTCCGTGTAAAAATACCAGCCAGGTCTCTTCAACTATAAAAATAAAGATGAAATCTAAAAAATCAGCACTGAAAAGTAGTGATATCAAAAAATGGGCCAAGTCAAAACTTAATTTTAAAAACCAAAATATAATTGGCGCATCGTGTATATAAATAGTATAGAAGTATATGCCAAAAATCAAATGTACCTATAAATATATATAATATACCTATAATGCTCTTAAAAACGATGCGCTAAGTATATTTTGGTTTTTAAAATTAAGTTTTGACTTGGCCCATTTTTTGATATCACTACTTTTCAGTGCTGATTTTTTAGATTTCATCTTTTTTTTATAGTTGAAGAGACTTGGCTGGTATTTTTACACGGAGTGTTTTTTATACGGATATCACAACTTTTTTTAGTTTATTTAAACAGCTTGTAACACATATCGAAGAAACAATGACTAATTCCTTTAAAAAAATAAGCCATTTCCAATTTGGTTACTAAGAAAAGTTGCGTGTGGTAACAAAATATGCTTAAAGTAATATTCCATGAAGAAAAGCGAAAGATTCGTTGATCAAATCGGTCCAGCCGTTTTAGATATGGCATCCCTTCCGGTTAGCAAAATGGCGGCTGAAATCACTGGCACCTAGAATGTATTTATATAATTATTTTGTATCAGTATAAGCCTTCTGAATATGTAGTTATTGGAGTAAGAGGTGATTCAAGACTGATTCCTCATGTTATAACGTCATTTCCGGTTTCGGTAATAGTACATTTATTTTTTGACTATTGCATTTTCATATATAAGCCCGTCTGAATCGTTTGACGCTAGTGTCGTTCAGATCGGTTTAGCCGGGTTCGAGATATGACATCACTTCCGGTTTCAAAATGGCGACTACCGGTTGGTTTTATAAAAAGGCACCTCAGACGCCAAAAGTGCACATGTGGTAAAAATTTCAGATCGATCGGTTCAGCCGTTTAGGCTGTGGCGGTGATAGCAGTGTTTCCTGATATCATCATCATCATTCATCATCATCATCATCTGAAGAAGAAGAAGATGAAAGTGATGTAATTTCACGGTTTTCACGGCCCTCTAGTTCGCAAATGGTATAACCTATTGTTGGCTCATTTGGAATATTTGGTAGTGTGGGCCATGGCTCCAAATTAAAATATTTCTCAACAATGTGATATTTCCCATTTTTGAGATCCAGTAGGCCGAAAATGCTATGTTGTTGCTTACAGTAAAAGTGTTTGGTCTGCTCCTCAGTTTATTATGCATTAACGGTATGTTGAGTGTGTGTGAGTGTACGGTACGACTTGGCTGGGTGGAGCGACCGCTCCACTAGATAATTACATCGCGAAATAACAGAAATTGATGAATACCTTAGTGTCAACAATCAAATACAATCGGCATATATCATTACAGCACACATTCATTCAAATTTTTGTGAAAACGAGTTGTCTATTCACCAAAAATCACCATTTGACAGATGCAAATTGTTTTCTCACGGCCTTTTGAAGACACATTTTTCTTGACGCATCGTTCAAACAATTGCAATCTGTAAAATGCTGCTTTTGGTGAATAGACAACTCGTTTTTACAAGAATTTGAATGAATGTGTGCTGTAATGAAATATGCCAATTGTATTTGATTGTTGACACTGAGGTAAGCATCAATTTCTGTTATTTCGCGATGTATTTATAACTTTTTACCGAACTCGTTACGATTGACATCTAAGTGACTTGTATGTAAGAGTACGCACGCGCTGGGATTGTACTCGCGGGAGCGGCCATCTTACTGATATTAGCGCATTCTCTAGGTACTTTTAGTGTCGAATAGGAAACCAGATGGCGTAGCCTTCGAGATGATAGCACCCACGGTAAATCCGCCAAAAGTTTCGAGAATGAGGTCCTCCTTGGAGGCAAAGATACTCCAAAAATGCATGAGATCTAACACCAATATTTGGCTCTCAATACTAAGTGATGTTTAATCCTCACTCACTAAACTGCAACTATAATGGCGACAGATCTGGGTACCTATTCTGTATATCTCTTTTTTCATCTCGTCGCGACTGAATTCATTTCACAGCCGATAGCACTTACGCCGAAATGAATTCGGTCGCGGTGGCGTCGAGATAAAAAAGATGAATATGTACGAATGTACTCTGATGAATGATTATGATGAGACGGATGAATATGTAAGGATGGAGGATGGATGGGAAGGAGGCGGTTGTGGCCTAATAAGTAAGACTTATTTGTGTATTTACTTTTCGACTGAGGAAACCACGAAAAACTCTCATACGGGAGAGCGACCTTGGGATCTCCGGAGCTTGTCGAAATGCTTTAGCCATTTCATTTTCATTTCATTTATTTTTGTTAGATTATATTACATTACATATTTTGATGATGCACACTCCCGTAAGCCACGCTTGTTTGGGAGTGCGTTCCACTTTCCTGCCGATAAGAGTATCGCGAAATTGTAAAACTTGCAAGTTTTACAGGTCTGTCCAATAAAAATGTTTAAATAAAAATAGAAATTGATGTTCCTGGCATCACAATCACATTACAATACCTAAACGAAAGATAATTCTGTAACGTATAAACTTATGCTGAGCTCATTTAATTTGAAATTAGCGATTATCCCCTCAACCCAGTCACATCATAAATCTTAATCACGGCTAATTTAACGACGGTTAAACGCGTTCTATAACACGATTAAAGATGATTAAAGTTGACTGTATTGCGTTAAAGCTAATTGCGTTGACACTGCCGTGAATCAGGCTTAGTAATCACGAATTAGATGTATTAATTGGTGTTAAAAGTAAAGTAATATGAATCGGGTGACGTACGATAGAAAACCTAGGAGGGATTCAGAGTTTGTTATGTTGTATGACATTTTGATTTGAATACGCACTATGTCATGGTCTGATCATCACACTAACGGAGACATTCTATAGATTGGTTGAATAGTGATAATTAATATGATCATTGAAACCAGAAATTTATTTTACACATTTTTGACAAAATTGGTCAAGAACATCAAAACGTATTGCCGATGTAAGGTTATTATTTAAATCATCAAATTAAATTGTTAATCGACACAGCAAATAAAGTGAATTTTCACAAGTAGTGCAATTAGTTTTATTGTTTACTAAGAAATTGAGCATTTATTTTAGGTGAGGGGTTTTGAGCACACTGGTCAATGCCTTTGCCAGACTGACTTCATTTTTGCAATCTCACAACATTTCTCTTTCTCAACCTCTTCCCTACATTTCTCCCCACTATCTTCTACATCGATTTTGATTTAATATTTCCACCAAAAATTCGCCACTCTAATATTTCAAGCCGCTCTTCGGCCACTTCGGGGTCCTCTAGATCGTGACAGATGACATTATAATCACGTGATTAGGCAATCCCATATCACGCTGTCTCGCTCCATCACTGTCATCTCTCTCCTAATGCTCATTACGCGGTGATTTATCCCCAGCAGCTACCTCACGCGACGCTTGAAAACATCAAGAGATGGGAACAGATCGGAATAGCATTTGCGTCATTAAAAAGGATGATTATATAGCCATTAGTTGCTTCCACTGATATGGTAGCGCATTAAAAACATCACAGTATCAAGTTAATACAGTTATAAAAACGTGATGCATATTTAATGAGTAGGTTATTTGATATTATTCAAATATTTTTTGGAACGATTTTTGTTTCCTTTCAACTAACAACGCAAATAGAAGGCGGCACTATGTTCTAATAGTAGCAGAAATAATATAGTTGGGATCTTTCTTTTAGTTCGATCATTTAAAGTCGATTCTGTCCACGATTTGATCAAGATTTAACCATGATTCGCTCAAGATGTGACCATTATCATCTCAAGACTGGACATGGGTTCAGCCTAGAGATGTAAAATTACCGCTAATTTAAAAAATGGTAATATTACCGGGAATATTACCCAAATCTGGTAAAATTGGTAATATTGGAAAAAAGAGTTTCGGGTACAAAACGATCATGGTTAATTTACGAGCTACTTCTCTGCCTATTATGAGTGTAGGTACAAACGACTAATACGAATTTCCATGTTCTTTCATAAGATATTTGACTATTCTCTTGTGTATTGGAAAATATTCAATGATGATGGATGAACAATGACCACCAATATTTGATGTGTTAACTTTATAAGATCCAGTTTAAAATCCAACTGTACCTAGTAGGTACACTCGGCCAAACAAAAAATAATCGTTGATCAAATTTGATGACTGCTGCGGTCATGTCCCATAATACCATGTTATTATCGTTGATATGTGGGGTCACCTACTAGAGTGAGACAAGGAGATCGCTTGGACTGACTTCGGATGGTGCAATCTAACATTTATCAGTCAATCAAATTTGATCAACGATCAATTTTTGTTTGGCCGAGTGCACCTACTCCTGTAAAAAAAAATCTGTAATATTACCGTAAAATTGCTTGGTAATAATACCGCAATATTACCGCGGTAATATTACCGATTTACATCTCTAGTTCAGCCCAATATGTGACCCACGATTTGGCCATGGCTTCGGACTCGTATGATCTGTCGACTGTGTGTTGTTGCAAATGTTCCGTCTCAGGGTCGTAAGGAGCCGGCGTCTTGCTAAAAGCCAGTAAAGTGTGACAAACGATGATCGGTCTCTCGAGATCACTTATCTTGATTCCTATGGACCATGACCTCGCAGAGGCGACTCTTCGTCGTTTATGCAGCGGCCGACTTCGTAAGTCAAGACTTCATTGTGTGTTACACCATGAAACCTATCCGTAGAACTAAATCTCACCTTGTACCGCATGAATTCATATTTATTGCCAAATTACTTAAAATAAATTAAATACAAATACAAATAATTTTATTTTGGCATCTGCTTGATTTTGCCTCACAGTTTCATAGTTTTTATTCCATTCACATTATACATGATGGTAAAATGAATTGACCTTTGAGAGGAGGTTTCTCTCTTAGTCCATCCCATAATTTGTGAAATTTAATATAACTCTCATTAGGTATATTTCCAACACAGAGCATCTCCATTCCAAACTTAATGCAAGAACCTCTGTTCGTAGGGCATTAGGCAAGGGAGATCAGTTTCTTGGTTTCACCGGAAAACTGAATGATATAGTTATACTCCGCACATGGGTAGAACCTCTTAAGGATGTAGGTAAGTAGCTAGCTGATAAGGATGGGTCGTGGGCTTGACAGGAGAATCAGGATAGACAGTGGATGAGGGCTGTATTTTATCTTTTTGTTCTTATTTATAATTTATTATTATTTATTCATAGACATATTTGCCACCGTAATTGTGTAATAATTACTGTGCAAACAAATACACACTTGAACTTGAAGCACACACAAAATTATTGCGAACAACCAACTCTTGTTTACATTGAAATTTCACTTTCATTTCCATAATCAAACACATTACATTTTACATTTTACTGCGGCTTTACATAAAATCACGTAAATGTTTGTATTCATTTCGTTTATGCCTATTCATATAAATCCCTGATGCTAACGGCAATTAACAATATTATTCTGCCTGGAATATATTGAAAATCGTGAACTGAATAAGCGCTTCAAAATAAATATCATAACATCTGACACTTCTGCTAAATAAATCCAACAACAATTTGCATATTCTGAGAACAGTAAAAAAGCTGTATCCTTATTCCTATACGGATAGCCGGGGCGAATGAGATTTCAACACACATTTGAAAGGGTAGATTTTATTTGCTTTGTAGGTATGTTGTATTTTCAAGACGTAGAAATGAAAACAGTTTAGAATTATAGGTTATGTTTTACAAGCGACTCAAATATCCAATGGAAGGGCATTTCGTTTAGATTCAATTCCCTTCTCTCGCGGCTTCCTCCCGTGTTCCTGTTCGACTCGTGTTTCTATTCTCGTCCCAATGGACCCGGGCGGAAGCTGCGGACTAATCATCAAGATGTGAAACAATGGCGGCCGGAAGCGTTGAACACGGCGATTGCGAGTCGTGAGGGCGAGGGTTCGAGCCCGGTGGCGTTCACACCGACAGATAGGATTCATTGTAACTCAATTCGCATCATCAATTCGCAATACTGCGTTCAGTGCATTATGCTGATTGCTGAATGTACACTCGGCCAAACAAAAATTGAACGTTGACCAAATTTGAATGACTGCTTGTCATGTCCCATAACATAACCAATCAAAGCTTGTTATTATCAAAGATAATTAAATATTATCATTGAAATGTGAGGTCACCTACTAGAGTGAGACAATGAGATCGCTAAGACTGACTTCTGATGGTGCGATCTTACATTTATCAGTCAATCAAATTTGATCAACGATCAATTTATGTTTGGCCGAGTGTACCTAAGGACTCTGCTAACTTCAAACCTTTTTGTTTCAATTATAACACACAAAAATCTAACAATTTCCTAAGTCTTATCTGTAGTTGGATTTATAAAAAACCATTACAAATATAAAAAAAATACGGTGTGATGATCTCTTTGCTTCGATTTCGAGGTCTTTTAAAATGTTTTCGCGGTTGCTTTTGTCGAGAAAAAAATGCTGGAAGGTCCCCTACTAATAGGCCACGACTGTCTCCTTCCCACCGTTCACCCCTACATATTGTTCACCGTCATCTCCCAATCATCAACAGTCATTCATGCGTCGTCATTTACAGTTGCAGTTGCTACGTGAGAGAACTCATACACAGTGAGAGAAGTCGTGAAAATACAGTCATTATTAGGAGTTATCAACGTCAGTCATCGCTCTAGAATCACTCTCTTATCGCCTCCAATAACTACCGAGAGCAATAAAACACCGCGTTTGCAGCGCAGAAAGTGGATGTAAATCGGTACATTCTAATGGCTGTATCAACTCAAGAAATACATTTGCAGTGGACGTAAATTTGCAATAATATTGTTTTTAGACAATAGTGTTTCTCTTACATATAACTGATGGTACCTAAACAAGAGCAATTCAATGGATTTGTCGACTACAAGAAACAACTAACCATTATTTTCATTTATTTGAAATAACAACAATCAAGTTTTGTTGTAGCTAGTTTAAACAGTTCAAATAATAATACAAGATGATAGACCTTCCAGTCTGAGGTATTTTCTCGGTTTCCCTTAAATTCTGAGATGGTTCCTATGGTTGGGCGAACCGGTTCGAAACCCGAACCGAACCGGCTTTAGATGTTCGCGAACCGAACCTTAAAATGAAATATCCTAACCGAACCTTTGTTACAGAATAAATAATTTCAATTTTCTTTTACTTCTTTTACTTTTCTTTTTATTCAATGATGTGAATTAATTTTATCAAAAATAAAATGCACTTCAATGATAGGCATAAAAATTAGTTAATTGAGAGTAGAGTTGTGCAAAAGTGTTGGTAATACAAAGGAAGGAACTACAAAATACAAAATCCCCTTGTGCAAACTATGCCAAACAATGTTCGATGCTATTTTGTGTGTGAAATGTTCGATGCTATTTTGTGTGTGACTAAGTAATAAAATAAGTGATAAAACCACTGCAGGTAACAAGGACCAAGGTTTCGGTTCGGTTGGGAGGTTCGGTCAAATATTTAAAGTTCGGTTCGAGGATAGGTTCGGTTCAAAAATATGAGGTTCGCCCAACTCTAATGGTTCCCTACTAATATCCCACGACCTCCTCCTTCCCACCTCCTTCCCTATTATGCATCATCGTTCTCCTCCTCATCATCATCATAATCATTCATCCGTCGCCATTAGCTTCAAGTAACGAACATAGGAAGAAGCTACGTAGCCAACACTGCGTCTGGCTGCACCGCGGGGAATTAGTCATTCACATCGTGCATGATCATTAACCCACTTCCACGACAACTCATGAATACAAGACACTTGCAATTAGGAAAACGCTGGAGACAGCGAGATAAAGACGACACGACGTGTATCTTTTTTTATTAAATTAAACGTTTAAAAATTAATTTGGATGGGGGGTTTAACAAATTACTTGTCATGTGACTAAGCTTGCCATACTTGACGATCCATATCTGCTCCATCTTCTCTTATATTTCAAACATCTCAATTCACTTCTCTCCATCTTCCCACCATATCATCCTCATCTCTTCTATACATCCTTAATATATCGTATCCTACAAATCCGCTTCTTCCTAAACACCTTTTCTAGTTTTTTTTAGATGCTACAAATTTATAATATTTTCCGGCTTGACCAGACCATAGAGCAAACAAACCCGGCAAGCGAACTGAAACTTTTCGAACTGCAACGCTCTCTTCGCTAGCGCAAATGTTGGTAAACACTCGAGAGAGATTTCTTAGAAAACGAGATAAAACCAACAAGTCGCATCAGTTTGTATAATTAATTACTTTGGAAATCAAATAAAACTTTTAAAACTTGGCATCTTACAAACACCTTCTACAGGAGAAAGCGTTTATCGCTAATGCCAAAGTCGTTTCAACAAATGTAAATAACTAGAAGTGACTCTACAGTAACTGTGACTTCGGACATTTTCAGTGATTTCTAAAGAGTAGGTACAATAATTTGAAATTAATATAAAGTGTAGATATAATTTACATGACAACGTAAACTAAAACTGAATAAGTTTCAAAGAGAAAATCTACATAATATACTCCTTGAATACGTCGCTTTGCTTTCTTTGATGTTACTACAATGTTCGCCACCCTATAAAAGCTGCACGATCTATTTTAAAAGGTAGAGGAAAGTATCTCCGGAATAAAAGGCAAAGAAAATAGATAAAAGGTGAAATAGATACGCGCAAAAGAAAAAATAAAAAAACTGGCATCGTGTAGCAAAGAACAAGGAACAAGCAGATAAAAGCTATAAACGAAGACGTATAGAAGAAAGTCCAAAGAAAAAGGAGAACGAAGAGAGTCACATCCGAGAGTAAATCCAATTGCAACCTGCACCGAATAACAAGGGAGACAGAGAGAGACAATGGCCTACTGTCTGGCCAATTGAATTACAGGGCACGTCCCCGAGGATTCCCACCTCTTCCCACTCCTTCCCATCCCCAGGAGTGTGCTGGCAGCGCGATTGTTGCGACCTATTGAGGCAAATCATCGATCGCTTGATAGCTGCACAACATAGACATAGGACATTCTTTGAAGTTGCAACAACTTATTGACTTATGTTTGGCACATATGGTAATTATTAATATTCAGCGAAATATTCAAATGCATTTGCGCGATCGAGGCATAGTCTCAGATCTTCATAATTTTGTGCTTACTTATTGATATTCATGCCAAACACAATCCCTGACAAAATTATACACTTCTCGTGTCGAGTTTCTGAGATAATTTGAGTTTTCTCCCCTATGTTATCTTATGGCAGCCAAGTAAAATCGATACATTTATAAGCTATGATGAAGTTCTAATTTTTTGTACCGATAAATTTGACAAAAACTTATTTTCTTGTAGATATACGGAAGTAATATCAGGAAAAAATTGAAAACAATACCAACGTGTGCTATTTTAAAAGTTATAGACACCATATTCGAAATGATTTTACTATCTCTACCATTTAAAGCTTTGCTCATTCTCTGATAAAATAAAATTGAAACCTCACTTTTGGACTGGAGTTGCAAACTAAAAGACAATAAAAGAATCTTTTATACAGCCCACACCAAAGAGTACACTATTGGAATGATGAACATAATATCCGTCCAAAGAATCATCGAGTCACATACAAGTTATAGGTGCACTCAAATACCTTTCAGAGCTTTAATACATCTCCCCTCCGCCCCTTCACGTAACATATTGCAATAAAATCACTTCATCTACCCAGAGAATATGTGCTCTAAAATTATAATTTATTTTTAATCAACCATTTTGTAACGAAATCTGTGTAAAAGGAAATTAGCGCATGATTGGAAATTTTTATTAGGTACCAATTAATTTTAGTTATAGATTATAGAATATTGAAACGAAAATAAATGAAAAAATAAGCAAGGTAAAATGTTGAATCTCTCTATTGCAGGCGACCCGTCACCGTCGACGTGAAGTTCACTTTTTAGAATCCCAAGGTAAATTCTGGACATCAAATTATAAATCATCACACCATTCATAGATCCATTCAAATCACTTTAAATTTGAAATAGAATTACGAAGATATTTCTGTAGTTCAAAACTGAAATGTTAACACCGAATCACAACGCAAAGATTTCAAAATCGTAAAATGACGAAAACTTTACCTTAGCGTCGAATTTGACCTTAAAATCGTATTAAATATTTACTAATATGTTACTATTTCTTAGACCGATACGTAAACTATTTTTTTTATATTGTAAACAATATGAATGTTCTCATACACATAAAGACGATAATTCAGAAATACCATGTCCGCAATTTATCTCAAGTACTGCCAACTCTTAATGGAAGCTAATTACTAGCAAACTGTTATCATTCAAATGGTTTTCTCAGAGTGCATCGACGACAAACCAACCTCGATGAAAACAGGAATATCATGTCTTTGTAAAACATGCGATCAAATCCACAAGGACGTGCATGTCTTCATTTCCAGATTATAAATACCGATCCCTTGATAGTACAAGAGAGAGAAAGGGAGACAGAAATAGGGAGAAAACGCAAAAAAACTTTTTAATTCCCCCACGCAAACGCGCCGTATTTCACTCGGAAAATCGGAAAACTCTCTTTCAGAAGGGATCGAGCTTTTCATCCCTGTTTAAAAAAACCGACACCCGAGTGATGAATAAGTCTGAATAAATATAACAAACTGATGTCTTTCTGTAGAACTTTCCAGCGGAATGGAAAATAACTTCTTCTCGGAGCACACACACACACACACAAAGTTCGGGGGGAGTAAAATTCATTCGCCAAGTTTTGCATCTCGACGGGTAGAAAGTCGAGTCTATTGTTGAGTTTTTATCACTCCCCAGACGGGAGTTTATCACGTACTCCTTGGCACTCGGGATGTCGGAGCATGCGCAGGAACATGCTTGATACTTGAGTGCACGGAGAGTGAGAGATGTGTTGTTTCAAATGTTTACGCTCGACTGGAGACTTGTAACGCTCTTTCAAATAGATAAGAATAGACACATGTTTATGAACAAGTGCGGGAAATTTTAATATAAAAAACTTTTAATAGTTTAAAAGGTTCTATAGGATTTTTTCTTAATCATCTTTATCATGTGCAATCGGTAGTTTTCGTAATGGTTTATTTATTATTAGTTCCATAGTTTTTTTTAAGTTTTATTAATTCTTTTGATTAGTTAAAGATTTGTAACTTCCGGCCGCAGGGAAGCATCCCGCTACCATATTTAGTATACGCACAACTGCGTCGTGTATGTGTACCGATAACATACACGTAGACGCGCCAAATTCGAATCGCAAGCGATTCGGTTTTAATTAACTTGGAAACTGACTCAATATTCCTATACATTAAGGTGCTGCAAGCGCGAGCGATTTTGCTGGTTTTTGTAGACACTTTTTGCGATACGATTAGAAACGAAATGGGTAGACCAAATAATTTGAAATTTTAATCGTGATTAGATAAAAGACAAACTTAGGGTTATCACTTGGTACATTTTAAATTTTTTGTTTCGTTAATTAGTAATAATTAGTGGATTTTTGGGGGAAAATGAGCTATTTTCTTGTCTCCCTGGACGCCGTATAAAATTAAATTTCAAAAATGTACCAAGGGATAACCCTAAGTTTGTCTTTTATCTAATCACGATTAAAATTTCAAATTATTTGGTCTACCCATTTCGTCTCCAATCGTATCGCAAAAAGTGTCTACAAAAAGCAGCAAAAAAGTAACTCAAATTTAAATTCAAGCCGGGAATGGGCTCCCGTTTCAGCCAAACCGCCAGCCAAAACAATGTATATTTATATGTAAATCCGGTTTGTTTTGTATTGCGATGTTCACGACACAGTGTTTCAGTAACGTGCATGTTGTGAAAGTCGCATTCTAAATGTGCACTGAATCCAATGGCGTGGACTGTAATCTCCGACGCGATCAATTCGAACGGAATGAATGAGATCGCTTCAGTCCTGATCTAAATTTAACACGCAGTCGTCGAAGGCTTTTTATTCCCACTTTATTTACGACCTGTTGAACGTCCAGTAGATACTTCCAGCACCGATGCGTCTTCTTTAGCGTTAATCGTGCCGAGTTCAAGTCACAGGCGATTCCATTCAATTCAAGAGATACGGGGTAAACAGTCGGCGAGAACTGCAGAGGTTACCCTTTTGATTATACTAGAAAAACGCTCTGTGTAACGCGTTGATGAGCGAGCATTCGCATTGTGTGCAAATTAATATGAGTGTGAAATTTAAGCTCTATAGTAGACTATGGAAAGAGCAAGGAAACATTTATAACGGTGGGTTAAGTCGGTGGTTATACAAGCCAATGAACGCAGCCTCTAGACGGCTAAAGTTATCGGCGAAATACAAATCGGTCCAACTTTATATAGTTCTTAACCCTTATGATAACACAGATGAAAGTAGTAATTGAAATACAAAATGAAAATGAAAATGAAAATACGCAAAATAGCGATCTACACTTGAAAAGTAACTTGTCGTTAATATAATTTGTCTTTCCCTCATCCAAACTTATTAAAATTTTAATTAAAACCGTGTAAAGTAACGAAGTTTGAAGAAACTAGAGCTCTAGTTTTAATATGGCACAAAAAACTACACTGGAAATGGCGTTCGTTAGTTAAAACTAATTACAGAAAATAATTAAAATTCACTCGTGTCAATAGCAGTGTCTGAAAAGAAAAACTTCAGCTGCATAATACGAAAAGCGTTCTAAATGTCGCTTAGTTCTGATATTATGAAGTTCATCAACATTTCAGATGTTGCTCGCTGCAAATTAACCGCCATCTAAACTTTTCAACTTTCCAGCAACAACGAAATCGTTTCACTCGACTTTCCCCATGAGGGGGAGTGAAAAGTGGGGCCTTGAGTGGGGGCTTGAGTGGGGCCTTGAGTGGGGGCTTGAAAACTTCAGAAATATGACATTTCCTTACACTGACAAACCCTACCTGTTTTGTCAAAAAGGGCTGTTAATATAGCAGGAAAAACACAATTTGATTAATTAAATGGATAGGGCGGGAAAAAATGCTGATATGTATATTATAAATGTGTTACTCACATAATAAGTAAGTCACGCTACATATAATACAGGGAAAACATCAATATTAATTTACGTTGTCAAAAGTCGACTTCAGGCAAAACAGCAAACCAAGTGGGACTACCGACATTGAGATTCTAAAATTTAATTTGCATTCACTCGTCGTATAAAGATCGAACATATTTTGCCGTGAAGGTTAATTATTTAAATATTCACTCTACCTATTTATTTCTCTCTATTTATAACAAACATAAACTAACCGCAGTATAGTAATAAAGTATTTTAATTTTTTTTCTTTTAGGATTTTTACCGATTCGTAGGTAACTGATTGACTATTCAATATGTCATAAATGATCGATCATCAAAATATAAAGGAGGGTATTCAATAGAGATGAGTAGCAATTTTCATTTAACTCTGACCGATGTCATCACTGTCCGCCAGGGAGCAGGTAACTGCTACATTAACGTGGCTCAACCGATCGAACATTCCAAAATATTTATTTTTTGAAATTACCATCACGAATTACTTTTTCCAACATTTCAACTATATTTAAGTATAAACAAACCATAAAATGTAATTTAACTTGAAACTCCTGTCTTACAGCGAGGTTTCAAATTATTGCCTTCCGAGAATGAACAAAACTTTAACACAGGAGGTATAGGAAAATTATTGCGTTTTTCGTTTATAACTTCTAAAAAAGCACACGTTGGTATTGTTTTGAATTTTTTCCCTAATAGAATATCCATATATCTACCAGAAAAAAAGTTTTTTGATCAAAGTTGGGACTACATAAAAATTAGATCTTCATTATTAACCTAAATGTGACACGATTTTACTTGGCTGCCATAAGATAACATGGGGAAGAAAACTCAATTTATCTCAGAAACTAGACACGAGAAGTGTTTAATTTATTCAATGATTGTGTATGGCATGATTATCAATAAGTAGACAAAAAATTATGAAAATCTGAGACTATGCCCGATTGGATGAGCCACCTTAAAACACATCGCACCGTCCTCCCGGGAGGACGTATCTACGAATTGTTTACAACCCGCCAAGAATAAATCCCACAGCTGCCACCAATTGTGCAGTCGATACTGAGAGCATAGTAACACAGCCACTAGCATGATGGCAGGTATAATGTTCCATTGAAACACCGTCCGTACCGGAGGACGTGTCTACGAGCTGTTTACAACCCGCCAAGAATAAATCCCACAGCTGCCACCAATTGTGCAGTCGATACTGAGAGCATAGTAACAAAGCCACTAGCATGATGGCAGGTATAATGTTTCAATGAAACACCGTCCGTACCGGAGGACGTGTCTACGAATTGTTTACAACCCGCCAAGAATAAATCCCACAGCTGCCACCAATTGTGCAGTCGATACTGAGAGCATAGTAACACAGCCACTAGCATGATGGCAGCTATCTGTTTATTGAAATAACGACCTCATAGAAGGACGTGAATTGTTGTCCTTCCGCTAAGAATAAATCCCACAACTGCCACCAATTGTGCAGTCGATACAGTTTCACGGCCACTGGCATGATGAAGCAAAACAAGGAGTATGCGGCAAATGAAGGAAACTGTAGTTTCAATCGATCCGAAATATTATCTACAATTCAAATTGACTAAGTTTGTCGTTATCTTGGATCCCCAGGTATGCAAACTTGGGGGAAACGAATTACTGTCGAGACCAATTTGCATCAGAGTAATAATTGGAAATTAACTTTTTAATTGATTTCATATTGTAATTTTCGATACATACGTTCGAGCATATTCTTGAGACCGAGAATGACCCACACTGGAATGGGCACGACATTTGAAACGTCAGAAAGGTAATGGCAGATAATTTTTGAGCGGTAAGAACTGGAGAAGGGGGGGGGGGAGGGGGGGAGAGATTCACCACCAGGCTCTCATAAAATGTGTAAATGATTAAAGACGACTTTTAATATTTTACATTATATATTGATATTCAGATCATCTAACGAAAATAAACGAAAATTCATCACATCACTTTTGGTCAAATTCCTACATCACAAACACAAGGTTATCGTCTCACACTTGAAATGCCTTCTAGTGGTTGTTATTTTACACCCTCAAGTCAATACAGTTGAAGTTCGTTTTCCCAACAGATTCCGAACTTCTGTGCGAGAGAGAGAATTTCGCTAAGACATGCGATGCGGTTTGGAACCCCCCCACCCCCCTGCCAGTCCATTTCTCAAATACCTTGTCTGACAGGCGCTCCGGGGCCGCCAATACGCTCGCAAGCCGCAGGAGAAAGGACCAAATCAGAGGGATATTTCTCAAAAATCCCGTTACACGACGAAATGTGCGGTATCGACCGATATGAATACATTTCGGCGGAATCAAAATGCACGAACGAAAAGCGGTCGTAACTTTTTTAAAACTTGCAAAATATGAACGCGTTGATTGTCTTTACAAAACACTTACGAAGGGAGGTAAAAAGTTCGCAGGATGGAAAGTTATTGGAGGGATTGGGGTTTTAATTGAACCGCCTCAAAAGAGTTGAGTCACTTGGAAAATTAATGGCTTTAACTTTACAGTTTGTTTTCTTGATGTTTCATGCTGCGTACTAATAAATCCAGACGTGAACGATTCCAAATTTGATTAAACATGGAACATCTTAAGTGGCCCTTAGTGGCTTCTGAGCGATCCAATTCAGTAACATTAGGGAATATGCAAAAGTTGTTTTAATTCAGTTAAAGAACAATTTTTTTAACAACATACATGTTGGTAAAGACACTAATTTTCAAACTCAATAGTGTAAATTTTCATTCGCAAATATGACACTTAAACTCAGTGGTCATTTTGGCGGGAAAATAGTATTACCGATATTACTACCTAACGAGTGATGCCATATTTTATAGTAACCATAGCAACATCATTGTTGGATGATAAAAATGAGGTCACTTGTAAGTAAATGTACTAGGAAAACGCTCTGTGTGACGCGTTGATGAGCGAGCACGGATACACGCAACACCTCGAACCGAAATTATGTCAATCGAAAATGGCATTAAAAGCCAATAATTCTTAAATTTCGTCACAGACTTATATAAATATCTCCAAAATCTCCAAAAATATTGGTCCCAATAACCTTGATAAGTTTTAAGTTGATCGATTAAACCTTTATGATTGAACGGTTCCTTGTTAATTTTCAAAAATCACAGGATCTCGTTCAAAAAATATACCTGGGACCACTCATATGATATGATATTAGTGTGTACACAATATCAGATCAATCTGTTGAACGGTCATTATTAGTTTCATTTCGTTTGAAACTTTCTGCTCTAACTACCTTGCCTTGAACTGAAGATTCGAAGTCGCCGTGAATTTGACAGCCAACACGCAAAATGTCCCTAGAATTACAAAAACTTTTGAAAATAACGACAGATTAGACTGGAAATTGGCAAAAATATCTTAAATGTTGGTACCAATGACCATGCAAAGTTTTTAGTTGGTCGGTCAATCGGTTCTAGTTTAAATTTCAAAAATCACAGGAAAAATGGTTTCAAATTTAAACCAATGGGAGAATTTTGCTGAAACTTTTTATGATTGGGTAAAATGTTGGTTGCAATGACTTTGCTAAATTTCAAATTGAGCAGAGCAACCAATCGAAAGATATTTTTTTTAAAACTTGAACCAATCACAGGAGCCCGTTCAAAAACGATCCCAGGGACCGCATAGATTACGTTAGCATATGTGCAAAGTTTCAGATCGATTGAATTTGCGGTTTAACCTGGGCTGTGCGGACAAAAAAAAAAAAAAAAAACACACAGAGAAAGTGCCATAAGAGTACCGTGGTGACGCTCGCTACGCTCGCTCAAATACTGATTTCCCGCCAAAATGTCATTAAATTACAATGCCATATTTATGAATGAAAATTTACACTTTTGAGTGTAAAATAAGTGTGTTTTACCAACAAATATGTTGTTATTTTAAAATAGTCTTTAATAAATCTACATGCATGTTCCCTATTGTGTTATTATTGGTCTGTTGAAACAGTTCAAATAGATGGAAGGGGAAAGGAAGAGGCAAATGGACCATCGCTGCTATTGCCCGACAACGTGTGTGCGTGGACACTTTTCATGGCTGTGGCTTGCGCACGTTAAACCAGCTCCCTACAGTCCAGACCTGGCTCAGGCCGACTATTATTCATTCCCGTACATAAAGAAACAGCTTCTAGAGAAGATATTTTGCAGACATATCCTATTTGGAGTACACCAAGAAAACATGCGTGTCGACGTTGAGGTTATCGAATTATTTATTTTGCTCCCACTTGTATTCCAAATTATTATTATTGTTATTTCATAGCGAATTCTGTACTATGGATAAGTATCTTGACTCTTGTTTACCTCCGAAGTCCGAAGGTCCGATGTCCATATGAATCTATTTTGACGTCACAAACCAGTAATTCTGCCTTCATTCAATCGTATTTTGTAAAGGTGACATCCAGACATTTTGAAAGAGATTCAATTTGAGTAACTTTAATTGTTTACTTTAAATATGAAAATAATTCAAAAACCTCAAGTATATCTGAAAATATACGTTTAAGGACCGGTCTGTATATATATATTTGTTTTTCATTCTTTAGCTGGGACTTTGTAAGCAACTAAAACTAATACTACTTTCTTTTTATACAACCCACTTCCCACTTCTATAACTAAAGACAGAACGTACGAAAACAGAAAATACGAAATAAAAAAAGACATGACAAGACTTTAAACCGATTATGTGTCGTCAGATCCCAGAAACCCAATTTGGTATAATCGGATTGAAGACGGCAGCTTCCACAAGATTCTCTGTCTCAGTGGTGAAGTCCTAATAATTTTTTTTTGGTATACGCTACCATGGTCGTCCGCAGGATTTCTGCCAGGGGGGGGCAAGGCAAGGAAAACAATTTTCCTAGGAATAAGGGGGGGGGGGGGGGGGCGCACTTCCCACCCAGCCCCGCAGGGCGTTTTTTGGGTTTTATACACTGTGAAATCAATTTTGAGACGTTATTAGGCGTATTTTGTTAAAATATTCAATATATTTTATAATTTGACACTTTTGGGGTGGTGGAGGGCATGGTACCACCTTGCCCCGCAGGGAGATTTTGTTTCTTTTGACACTATGAAATGAAATTTTTTTAGTTTTTTGCTTACGAAATGAAACTAGACGTAAAACACAACAATAATTTTAAGTATTCCTGACATCTTCACTCTTCAGCAAACTATTTTTTTAGGTATACGGCGTATACCCGCGTATACCCTCGACTACACCACTGCTCTGTCTTAGAAAACTTGCACACAACAGCCTTAGGCGATTGAAGTTGCCGGTGGTGTTTAAATGCCCAACACATGGGTGATGGGATGAATGGGCTGTTGTATTAAATTTTACTGTATAAAAGTCATGAATATTCTCCCATTTTCAGATATTAATCGATATTTTATTCACCAATAATTGTAATTTTCGTCAAAAGTAATGATTTGAAGCACGTCTATTAAGGTATAACCACCATAACCTCAATGTTTCCGATTTACTTGAAATTTTGGGGACTTATTGATAATCATGAAAAACTCATTCCCTGAAAAAATTAAACAATTCGCGTGTCCAGTTTCTGAGATAAATTGATTTGTTTCCCCCATGTTATCTTATGGCGGAAAAAGAAAATCGTGGCATTTTTAGGCTATAATGAAGATCTATTTTTTTTTCGTCGATAGATTTGAACCAAATTTTTTATTATGGTAGACATATGAACATACTATCAGAAAAAAATTGAAAACAATACCAACGTGAGCTATTTTAAAAGTTATAAACCAAATACGAAATTATTTTCCTATACCTCCCATGTTAAAGTTTTGTTCATTCTCAAAAGACATAAAATTGAAAACTCATTGTTGGACTGGAGTTGCAAACTAAAGGACATTAAGGCCCGGTTGCACCATGTCCCGATAAGTAAGATAAAGCTCACTTTAGCCTAAAGTGAGCTTTAGCGGTCTAGATGGCTGTGTTTCATTGGCTGTTGCCATGGTTTCAGCCGATAAATCCTGCCGCTAACTTTATCGGGACATTGTGCAACCGAGCCTAAATGAATCTGTTATTTTTTAATATAGTTGAAATGTAGGAAAACGTGTTTTGAACTTGTAATTTCAAGAAAAAATATTTTTGTATATATCGATCAATTGCTCTACCTTAACAAGAGACGCTATGCCGATGGGCAGCATATAACTGTTCTCCCCCCACGCCCCCCCCCCCCCCCCCCCCCACCACACACACCACCGCATGGCATTATACGGCAGGAGATCGCAACCTAATCACGAAGCTGAAGGTTGTCCACCGCTTTGAAGATGTTAGCCTTGTGCCGACCGCGGATCATCTTCAGACACCCTGAGGCTGTCCATCAGATGATGATGATGATGATGATGATGATGATGATGATGATGATGATGATGATGATGATGATGATGATGATGATGATGATGATGATGATGATGATGATGATGATGATGATGATGATGATGATGATGATGATGATGATGATGATGATGATGATGATGATGATGATGATGATGATGATGATGATGATGATGATGATGATGAGCTTCCGACAAGACCCGCTCAAACCAACGGGTCCATTCACGAACTAGCACGACCATTCCAGAAAATCTATAGACATCTAGAATCTAGAATATGTACCAGAGAAGTAGAAGGCCCGATGTAAATTTCAATGCTTCTTTCGGTGAGTTCAAAAACCGGAAATTCTGCCTTCATCCAATTTTTTTTTAAATATTTTTTGATTTCAGTCAAACGGTAATTGATAGAGCGTGATTACCGACATATACACCCGCGGACACATAAATTGCTTGCAAAATTTTAAGACATTTTTCAAAACTTGATTATCCATACGAAAACACAGAGGTAAACGCAGATTTCGAGCAAGTGGGATTGTAGGGTTTGATTATAAGAACCATTCAAACACCTCATACATTATTTCTCCATTCAACTAATATTGACATCGATGGAAGGGACATCGAGCCTTCTACCTCTAAGGTACAGATATTTAGAACCTTCTCAGTGGCGGCTATTACAGTGTGCAAGGTGTGACAATTGCACACCTGATCATCCAAGAAAATTATTTAAAAGTGCTCCCTAATCCAGGAAGTAGGAAGTTAAATATTTTGTCTAATCATTTTGCTCTTTCCAAAGACGTAAAAATGCATCAATTTCAAACTAAATATACAAAAAAATCCGGGGTTATGCGCCCCGGCCCCGCATCTGCTGGGGGCTCTCCTCTTAGATAGAGTACTTTCTTCTACGTCTTTCTATGTAATTGTACACCTGTTGTAAAGCCAAATAGCCGCCACTGAACCTTCTTGTGTACAACGAACGGAAGATAAGAGAACATATTTATCGGTAAAGAGTTGTCACTATTCTTACACTCCGGAGACCCGGGTAAATTTTTTAGGTTTCTTCATAATTAATGGACTCGAGAAAAACCTTTACATAACTCTGTTATTCTTGTGACCATGTATTCCGGCTATTGTTAACTAAACATGTATTGGAAGATAATCTACAGGTCAGTTAATGTCAAGGATAACTTCATATCGGGACTCCTCTTCATTGTTAAATAACACCTGACATTTGAATTAGCATGGTTGGAGTCTCTGAAGGATGCAGAAACGACTTTCTGAACATCTGTGCACTGGAAAAAATCCAAGTGAATCGGTACAAAAGGTCAAACATTTCCTCAGAAAGAAAATAATTGTATTTAAAGCAGTAATATTCGGGACTTGCACTTTGAAGGTCCAGCGGCCGTCGTTCCTGACCTTAGTAGTTCCGCTCAGCCGCTAGTCAAATAGGCCACGACCGCTTCTTCCCACCATCCTCATCATAGTCAGAACAGTGCGACGTTATTCACAGGCCACGAAAATCAAACATTACTCCAGAGTAAATTGAATGAATGCTGCCGTAAATATGACAGATCGGCAAATAAAATAAATTACGTATGAAATACGTGCTGTACTGCACTGAGAACTTACTGCTCTTGCTCTTATTACAACAATGTGTGGCAATGAGATAATATACGCCCCTGCTATATTATGTGATAGGGCACTAGCCAAACTATCTCCCGCTAGGGTGCTGCCCGTGTTTGGAGATAAGCTGTTAGTGCCATTCAAAATTAAAACTCGCGAAACTTTATTGTGACAGGTTCCATTGTTAGATAGGTACATATATTTTTACTCTAGTATTATAAAACCCCATAAAAAAACACTCCGTGTAAAAATACCAGCCAAGTCTCTTCAACTTAAAAAAAAATGAAATCTAAAAATTCTGCACTGAAAAGTAGTGATATCAAAAAATTAGCCAAGTCAAAACTTTATTTGAAAATCAAAAAATACTTGGCGCATCGTGTACATAAATAGCTTGGAAGTATAAGCCAATTATAAATTATACATGAAATATACATATACATAGTATACCTATAATGCCCTAAAAAAAACGATGCGCCAAGTATTTTTTGATTTTCAAATAAAGTTTTGACTTGGCTAATTTTTTGATATCACTACTTTTCAGTGCAGAATTTTTAGATTTCATTTTTTTTTAAGTTGAAGAGACTTGGCTGGTATTTTTACACGGAGTGTTTTCTTATGGGGATATCACTACTTTCTTTAGTTTATTCTTACAACTTACGTGTGACACATATCACATGAACAATTACTAAATCCTTTAAAAATTTAAAAAAAAATTACCCTTAAGGAGATTCTAGGGGGGTATGAGATTTTAATTTCAGGGCAAATATTGTAAGAAGATGTCATCTGAGATCGATATTTAGCGAAATCAACCCATTTTAGTATGTCAAAAAAATATCCGTGACGATCCAAACAGGTAAAAGACGATTCTCAGAAAAAATCGGAACTAAATAACCGTTGAACATAGCGACCTGAAACTTGGCATGAATAATCATAATACATATACCTATGAAATGTCGACGTCCTTTTTCGGTATTTTAATTGCAATTTTTCTAAAATAAAGTCGGTATGTACCGGAAATTTCGCCTATTTATTGGTGCCTGTGGCCAGGTAAGATATCAAGTTATTAACAAAAAGGGCGTCGACGTTCTCTTTGCATTTTCATAACGAAGACAACGAGCCCACTTGCAAGTCTGTAGAGTGAAAATTGCTGTCTGTGCGATTTTTTTAATGAAACAGCAATATTTCGCAAAAACAAATTCGGGACCGAAATATTGGTGTCGAAAAAGGTCAAGTGGGTTGTAGAATCACTAATAGAATGAGAAAAATACATTATCTTCCTCTTGTGTGCAATAGTTTGGCCAATTTCGTGTTTTATAAGTTTAGTCACGTGGTACCACTGGAATAGCCTTAACAATTTGGTTATTCTCATGAAAAAAACAAAGGTTTCATTCCAATCGGTCAACCCAGTTCCGAGATATGGCAACACGTCGGTTTTCAAAATGGTCGCTGAACTTTCTGCACTGCCACATAGAATTTATAACTATAAATGATGTGTATCATTTTTAGCTTTCTGAATATGTATTTATTGTATAGGAGGGGATTATAATGATTTATAAATTTGAATGACGTCATTTCCGGCCTCATAAATAGGAAAATTCTAGTTTGACTGTTCCTATTCCATAGAGATGGCCTTCCGAATCGTTTGGCACTAGTTTTATACCGATCTGTCAACCAGTTTTCGAGATATGACGTTTCTTCCGATTTCAAAATGGCTGCTGAAATCACTGACCCCTTGTATTATAATTTAAACATGATTACATTTTATTATAAGCAGTCTCAAATAGTATATTTATTGCATCAAAATGTACATTTGTGCGATTTTTAAAATGTGTGACGTCATTTCCGGTTTCAGTATGGGAAACTGCAAATATTAATGATGATAATACATAAAATTGACCGTCTAAATTGTTTAGCGTTGGTTTCGTTTAAATCTATTAAGACGTTATTAAGATATGATGTCATTTCTGGTTTCAAAATGGCGGCTTCCGGTTGGTTTTATATCAAGTCAAATAAAATCACAAAAGAACATACGTTACATAAATATCAAAATAATTGGATCAAATTTGTTGCCGAAATGCCAATCGATGAATTAAATTTCATGACGTCATTTCCGGTTTCGTTAACATAAATTTTAGTCTGTTGCTATTGATAATCCATATAGATGACCGTCCGAATCGTTTGGCGCTATTTTCGTTCCAATCGGTCCAGCCGTTGTTGAGATATGACGTCACTTCCGGTTTCAAAATGGCGGCACAAAAAATTCATGGGGTGAAGGTTAAATCAGACGCCAAAAGTGCACACGTGGTAAAAATGTGAGATCAATCGGTTCAGCTGTTTATGCTGTGGCCTTGTTACCGGATTTGAATTCCAGGAGACTACTACTACTACTACTACTACTACTATGATTATTATGAAAACCGCCCTAAAACACGGTTTTCACGACCCTCTAGCTCGCAAATGGCGTAACCTATTGTTCCCTTATTTGGTATATGTTGTAGGGTGGGCCATAGCTCGAAATTAAGATATATCGCAACAATGTGAGATTTCCCAATTTTAAGATCCAGTAGGCCGAAAATGCCACTTTGATGCTTACAGTAAAAGTGGGTTTGCTCCAGCCTTTATATGAGAGTGTGCGCGCCGTACGACTTGGCTGGCGTGGAGCGACCGCTCCACTAGATTTATTAACAGCAATGCCGGGTGGCGCAAAAAAATCCCCCTGATTGATAGGTCACTTCATCGAAACTATTATAGATAGGATTCTGAAATTTGTGCACATATTTAAAAACATACCAAAATTTAATATGTGCAAGTTTCAAACACATTTCTATTGTAGGAAAAAAGTTACAGCTGTTCAAATTTGGTTGTTAAAAAATGGATTATATGATGGAGCTCAAATAGCGCGCGTCGAGAAAACTTCCCATGGGCGGGACGCTGTTTCTTCAAAACTACGTACGATATCATGCTGAAAATTTCAAATTATATTGAAAATATTTTAAGATCGCTTGTGTATAAATGTCAATCAATTTAAATGAATGGAACGAAAATTATGGAATCTTGATGTTGAGCGTAAAATCAGACCCATAAAAAAACACTCCGTGTAAAAATACCAGCCAAGTCTCTTCAACTTAAAAAAAAAATGAAATCTAAAAATTCTGCACTGAAAAGTAGTGATATCAAAAAATTAGCCAAGTCAAAACTTTATTTGAAAATCAAAAAATACTTGGCGCATCGTGTACATAAATAGCTTGGAAGTATAAGCCAATTATAAATTATACATGAAATATACATATACATAGTATACCTATAATGCCCTAAAAAAACGATGCGCCAAGTATTTTTTGATTTTCAAATAAAGTTTTGACTTGGCTAATTTTTTGATATCACTACTTTTCAGTGCAGAATTTTTAGATTTCATTTTTTTTTAAGTTGAAGAGACTTGGCTGGTATTTTTACACGGAGTGTTTTTTTATGGGGATATCACTAGTTTTTTTAGTTTATTTACACAACTTTTAACACATATCGGAGCAACAATGACTAATTCCTTTAAAAAAATAGGCCATTTCCGAATTGGTTACTACGAAAAAATGTGTTTGGGGCTAAATATAAGCTTGTTTTGATATTCCATGAAGAATTGCGAAAGCATTGTTCCAATAGGTCCAGCCGTTTTCGAGATATGGCATCACTTCCGGTTTTCATAATGGCGGCTGAAATTACAGCCACCTAGAATTTATTTCTATAAATGTTATGTATCATTATAAGCCTTCTGAATTTGTAGTTATTGTAGTAAGAGTTAATTCAAGTCTGATTCTTCATTTTTATGACGTCATTTCCGGTTTCGGTAATAGTAAATGTATATTTTGACTATTGATATTCCATAAAGATGACCGTCTGAATCATTTGGCGATAGTTTTATTCCGATCGGTGTAGTCGTTTTCGAGATATGACGTCACTTCCGGTTTCAAAATGGCGCCTTCTGGTTGGTTTTATAAAAAGGCACCTCGGACGCCAAAAGTGCACATGTGGTAAAAATTTCAAGTCGATCGGTTAAGCCGTTTAGGCTGTGGCGGTGATTGCGGTGTTTCGTGATATCATCATCAGATGAAGATAGGTTTTAAAAGGGGTGTAATTTCACTGTTTTCACGGCCCTCTAGCCCACAAATGGCATTACCTATTGTTCCCAAATTTAGTATATGTTGTCAGGTGGGCCATAGCTCGAAATTAAGTTATTTCGCAACAATGTGAGATTTCCCAATTTTGAGATCCAGTAGGCCGAAAATGCCATGTTGTTGCTTACAGTAAAAGTGTTTGGTCTGCTCCTCAGTTTATTAGGCATTTACGGTATGTTGAGTGAGTGTGAGTGTATAGTACGACTTGGCTGGGTGGAGCGACCGCTCCACTAGATATGTAGATTATTTCTAAACTTTTATTACACACGTTATAAAAGTGATTCTTTTCCCACTATTCTGTTTTCAAGCTGAACTTCACGAAGGATGGAAAGTCGGTCGCGAACCCGGAGTGCAGTTTCAGAGTAACATGATCGATCTTGTTTCATTGATTCAATTAGTAATCTGAGCGCATATAATATTCTGGCGTATGATGTCTGGAGTCAGTTATTAGTATTGAAGGTATTGATCAAGGTGAAGCAAGAAAGAAAGTGGGTGCTTGAAAACAATTACAAAACCAGTGAACAATTCAGAGGAATCCGGATTATGTCGGCGATCACAATAAAAGTGTAATGCCAATTGTTCTTACAAAGCACTCTGGTGTGAAATTGCTTTATTTATGAGTTATACCTAGATTGTGAAATAAAATGAGGAGTTGATATATTATGCAAGAGCAATCTTGCGTCGAAGAATAAATCTTCATCATGACAATATACAAGACAGAAGTTCACTCAACCTATATTCAAGAAGAGTCAAGAAGACAGCTCTACTTGAAAACGCGTCGTCTGCATCCGACGTAAATGAGAATAATATTTCCGAAATATAGTCACTCAAGTTTATTCAAAATGAAAATAGTTTACGTAGCTACATCTCATGCCGACATAATTCAAAATCGAGATACACTTATTATGGACTAACTCGACCCAATTGTGACAAAATATGAGCATGTTACGATTTTTCACATCTATGATTTGTTAGGCTCACATATTGTATAATAGTGATGGTATCTTTAGGGTGGACTCAAGAATCATATCTCCGATTTTTTTTTAAATTGTAAAAATTGGAACTGCTAAAAAGTTGGTACAATATTTTGGATAAAATATCTCCACATTTGGGCTTCATACTATAGGCAGAGTACATGGCAGAGTACGTAGAAATTATTATAAGACAAGGTAGATGTACACTCGGCCAAACAAAAATTGAACTTTGACCAAATTTGAATGACTGCTGGTCATGTCCCATAACCAATCAAAGCTTGTTATTATCATTGAAATGTGAGGTCACCTACTAGAGTGAGACAATGAGATCGCTAAGACTGACTTCTGATGGTGCGATCTTACATTTATCAGCCTATCAGATTTATTGAAAGTTCAAATTTTGTTTGGCCAAGTGTACCTATTCCATTTTCTACAGGTAAGCAAATGTTTCGTATCTCAATGATATTTGGATTCGTACGTCTATTACAGAAAACTAAAGTGGTGGACACAAAAGTTTATGAACAATATAAAAATGGGTGACGTGCCAACAAAAGACCACAGATATAAAAACTTTTAAGTACATGCATCGTGCAAAATCAAGATATAATAGAAAAAGTGCTGGAAACAACAAAATGTTATTCAAACATAAATTCAGCAGTATTATATATTCCGGATTATATCACATGGTTTGCCTTTACGCTTTATAACGTTTCGGCTTATGGTAGAGCAGATCTCTCTCAACATACCCACTAAAACCCTACGCAATCACATTAAACCAAACATTAAAAATACACATATTAAAATGATTAACCTAGAAAATGTACTCTTCTTAATTTGATCCGCCGAGAAGTGAAATAATTCCGAGTTTAAAATTTCTAACAGATGCTACCAACGTGACACAATTAATCCCCACAATAAGAGACTAATAAATTACACGTCTTCACGCCTGCTTTTTGTCTTGCTAAGGTTGGCATTAACATCGAGCCAGCCCCACCAGTGATTTATGGAATTGAGGCTTTATATGCCCTCTCTGTGCAAGAGATAATTATGTGTCGTACACCCGATTATTCCTAGGTTCAAGCATAGAAAACATCCGGCGTGAAGCTTTTTACTTCTGACGAACGGGGTGTTGCGGCTTGAACTTAGTTGTGCGCGTATAGAAGAAAGGGTTCTCAGTAGAGTGATAATTCTTCGCGGGTGAAAAATGATTTCTATTAAAGTTATGAGGAAAGATATGGAATTTTGCGAGAGAATTTCTGCGAATTAGTAAAATGAAATTAATTATACGGAACGTCATAAACTTATGTCTGCCAAAGTCTTGAGAATTAAATAGTGGTTAACGCCGACTTCAAGTCAGAATCAACCAAACATTTCATTTAGGCGAAGCCGCTTTCTTATGCAATAAATAAGCCATTTAAGAAAGTAAAGAGCCATCTGTTGGTGATATTCATTCGTACAGTCTTCTCTAAACTTCCGATACAAAACATCAAAGAAAAAGGTTTGTATATAAATGCATTATAAGTAACAATAATAGATGTGCAAATAAATACATGAAAAGAAATACACTTGAACCTGATCGTAGCCTCACCACGTCAATCAACATGACGGCAGTGTTTTGACATTGGAATTTTACAGTCTTTACAAAAAAAAAAGGAAATGTGAAGGAAAGGCTAAAAAGAATCTAAATGCCTATAGGCCGATATGTGTCAACTTCGACCCATAAACTTTCGATTTTAGTTGATTTATTCGGCGAATCACTTTTTACGAATTTTTTTCTTCCTCCATAAATAAAGTAATGTATCAGTACTTATTGGTGAAATTTGGCTATACTTTAATATCTCGCCAAGTGCCTTACACAATTAAGCAATGAACCTTTTGCATTGCATAAAACCTGAACAAGTAGATAAGGCTAAAAGGCCTATGAACGTTCTCAAGTTTTAAACAATAAAAACGTGGACGGTGTCAAAACGTGAAAGCTCAAGAGTTCGTGAATTTTGAAACGAATTGCATCTTTGATTTCGGCAGTAAACGATCCCGACGGAGTAATAGAATAGGGCTCCTAATCTCAATATTGTATGTCATCAGATCCTACAAGAGATACATTTCACGTCACCTCTCCATTGCATTGGAAAGCGTTATGGAAAGCTGAGGACGGGAACACGTTTTTATCAACTCACGGGATTTCGGCAATCACCTCGTATGTGTGTCCAGCCTACAGATTCCCCGCATTACGCCAACCTGAGACTTCCGGAGAAATTATAATACACGCTGATTGATTGATTGATTGAGTCGTCTTTAGCAAACAAACTTGCGCCGTGAACGTTGAGGTTGTTGAACAATACAATACAATCTTTACAATTTAGTAACTCTATAATATCGATGACGATTAATTAGGATCCATTTAATGATGAATGATAATAGTTTTGTCTCCTGTACCACGGAGAGAAGGAATGGAATCTACATCTCAAAGTTCTACATAGGAATCAAATGGATCTACAAAGTTATAACATATCTTAGGAATGCGATTGAACAGTTTTTAAGTTGTCGAGACTCCACTCTGTATGGTCCAAAAATCATGAATGATTGACCGTTCTGCTTCGAAGTAGTTTTTGATGACTTAAAAACTGTTCAGAAATATCAATAACACAAGATATTTAGCCAAACATTGTAGATGGAGGTTACAGGGGAATAACGAAACAAGAACAATTTTGTTGAAATTGAGCTCGGTTTCAGAACATTCTCTCATATGAAGACAAATATTGATACAATTTCTAAAGATAAACATTTAAACTTGGGATGCCAATGCAGAAGCATTATACCTATACGTAGCTTCAGATGGCAATACTTTTGAATTGTATCCAATATACTAGTAAAAACTACCAAGGAACAGTCAACATATTCCACTCAAATCTCAATCGGACCTACCCGATAAAAGTATGCACTATAACGAGCGAGAAGAAAATAAGAGTAGCGATTTCCTAATGTTCCAGAAGTATTCGATTAATAGAATTGCGATAATATTCCGCAAATGTCGTTTCTTCTTCAAGGATTGTATTAAACTGTAATGACTATGATTACTGAAAGTGTTTCGGCCTCGGGTAAAAGTGAAACGGGTCGATGTTCTCATTCGATCCCGCATATTCAATTGTCACTTCCTACATCCCCACATCGCTCATCTTCTTTTAGAAATCATCAATAATAATATCATTAATAATTACCTAGGCGACAAGAAGTGAGTGAAGCCAAGCGTTTCAAAATTATATTGCATTTTAATTTTTGCATCAACATCTTGGGGTATAGCTTTCGAGGACACCTATAAAGTTGCTATAATATAACAGTTATTTTGTTTATTTCATAAGTATGTTCAATATTTTAGTTACAGTTAAAGAAGAAAATAAGTAAGGAAAGAAGATCAAGAAAGATAACTTGCATAGCGTATTATTTATAATAGAAAAATGCTCGGTGTAACGCGTTGATAAGCGAGCACTGGAATGTGCAGAAAAACTATAACCATGATATAACCGAAATTCCGTAAATAATCTTTGCAATAATCACTTGCAGGATCATAGAAGAATTCCGATTTTCTTCAGAAACTGGAAAGATTGCCACAAAACATTACATTCAATACATTCACTGTCAAAGACAAATGTCAATGTGGAAAACAAATGTCACTGTCTCCAGGAAGACTACAGAGGTATTTTATAGACAATCGTAAACATTTCGTTGCTATGGTAATGATACCTAAACAACATAAATCCAATTACCAATGAAACCAATGGACATCGTGACCACAACAAAAATATAAGTCATCCGCAGTCGATCTGTGGATTGGAAAAGGGTAATTTTACTTTCCCGTCCCCTACTTTACCTGCGTGCGCACCATGCCCCATTGTTCATGCCGAGCCTTCTCTTGGGTTGAGCTCGCTAAGGGGTTCGTAAAATACCTGTTTTTCAAGAAAATCCCAATCCACAGATCGACTGCGGGTCACTTTAGTAATATGTACTGTGAAAAAATTGGCCTGATCCGTTACTTCGTTTAGCAGGAGACGCCAAAGGCACAGACGACAGACGACAGACAAAAACAGCGATTCGAGCCATAAGTTTCAAGTGGAGACGCTCGCTTATTTATGACAGCCTTCCCGTCAGTAAGATTCTTGGGTAACGATTGTTGGCGCTATATTCAATATACGATGCTCACATTTCGTTTCAGAAGTCCTATTGTCTGTTACGAGAATCGAACTCGAGCCTCCTGAGTGCGATTCCAGCGCATCACCACCTGAGCTACATAGCCATATAGCATGTTATAAATAGGTCTACTGAATGAGGCGGATATGCTTTGAAGATAAAGTTCGAACATTTAAAATCGCTATTTGGTAAAATGTTAAAAGGTTAGCTCTGTTACGTAATATATAGCAAGTAATTAACGGCAGATTTATGGGACAAGTAAGCAATACTTCTTTCTTCCAATTGGGTATAAGGACTTACAATAAAGTGCACCTATGTCACTTCAGTGGTGTTTAACGTTGTTTTGTAGGTATCTTCCAAGTATCTTCACTAATAGCGACGAAATAATGATTATGTTGACGATAGGAGATGAAGATACAGAAATGTAATGGATGATGGACGGTGGAAAGGAGGCGGTCGTGGCCTAGTCAGCAACCTCTCGTCTGAGGGAAACCCCGAAAGACACATTGGGACGGACGGCCACGGGAATCGAACCCGGGACCTCCGGGGTGCATGCGCGTAGGAAGGGTTGTGGAATGGGGGGAAAATCCCCCCCTCTGATTCAATCCCCTCCCTATGTTCTCATACATTTATATGTCAAGATAAAAATATGCTTAAAAAGTGTTAAAATCGCGTGGAAATGCACCAAATTCATGCCTGAAATTCAAAAAAATTCCGGGGCTGTGCGCCCCGGACCCGCATTTTGCTGGGGCTCTCCCCCCAGACCCCACATTGTCTTCGTAGACATAAGTATTTCAAGCTCAAGTTCTTTTACAATATTATTCCCCACCCCCTTGCAAATTTAGTTCCTACGCGCCTGCCGGGGTGTACATTCAGAGCGCCGACCGAGTAAATTCAGAGAGAGAAAGTCCATTTTCTCGATTTTAAATTGCAATTTTTTAAATAATGAAATCCAGATCTATCAACTGCCATTTATTTAATGTCTTACAAATACGACGAATGAACACAGAAATACTGGTTTAGGAGCTCCCACATGAAGAATCATTGACATTGACAACCGCCCTTCTACTTTTGAAGGACAGAATTGTGTATGCCGCCCGTGGTAGTTTGTCAACGGGTACCTCACAACAATATCCTACTGAAATGAAAATCTGTTTTGTTCCAACCACAACTCCTGCCGGCAATCCGTCTGGAAACAAAGCACTCACACCCCGCGTTGTTTTCTCCTGCTATCCCTGGACCAACTCTGCTGCCGGGCCGGGACAAACACGCGGCGTTGAAAGCATCACAAATCACGGCGCGGCTTCATTTCCATGCGGCCAGAGCAGATCTCCATAACTCACAGTCATACTCGTGCTCCATGCAGCATCTCCAGCATCCGAGTGCCACGCCAGGCCACATCTCTCCGCCGAGGGATCGCGCTGCTATTTAGTGTATATGCTCTTTTTTACAGATTTTTTTAATACAGCAAATGATTATTTTATATTTATTTATTTTCCTGACAATGAACTACCTACTTTTATATTTTTATGTGATTATCACTATACATTTTAATTTTACAGTACTTTTTTTAATTGTTTGATTTTTCAGCGGATTTTTTACATGAAGATATTTGATTTTACTTGGTGATTGTTTTATTTGTTTTCTTTTATACATTACTTATGTGTTATTATTTTTTTTCATTCGATATGGACTGATTTTTTCCAGTTGTTCACCCCTCGCTCGCATGCTGCAGCAGAGTGTAGAAGTACAGCTAAGATCAAGTCGTCGCATTCGTCGGTCATTCTTAACTGCTAGTCAGGTCCTTGAGACTCAATCTTCGTTATTACTAGGAAAACGCTCGGTGTAACGCGTTGATAAGCGAGCACGAAAACGTGCAAACCTCGAACCATAATTCCTTAAAACTCGGCAATACCTAAAACAACTGAGAGATAGAAGCACGATCCACTAAATTATATAAAAATTAAGTGCATTTGCTTCTCATTGCAAGGAGATAGCAAACATAAAATGGCAAACATAATTTAAGAAATATTTCCTAACAGTTACTTGCCGTTCCGTATAATAGAGCGATCTATAAGAAACATATCGACTGAATAAATAAAATAATTCGTAAACATAATTTCAATAATCAACCAATCTATTTCTACAATCAAGCAGACATTTCGCCCGTCTACAAATAATTTGCTCAGACTTTGAAAGGATTGAAAGTTAGACTGAATATTAAAACTCTTAAAACAGTCAATACCTCCTACATCGGTTACATCTTCAAGAACATTTAATAAAAACTAAGTATAACCTCGCACGTATTGCTATAACTATATCTAACCGCTAAGAAATAATTATTACGTATTCTAACAATAATAGATAGACAGCTGCTTGCTTCCGAGTGTTTTGAATGGGGTGCATCGAGCGGCCGCAACGGACTCCTCGAATCTACAATGCTATTTATATGGGAAAACACGATTTTTTTTATTTATAGACGGATCTTTCTCAAAAACTATACAGGTCTAAGTTAGTATGAGATGAAGGTGTGTGCAAAATTTCAGATCGATACGTTGACCGGTGCGACCTGGGTTGAACCAGCAAAAAAAAAACACACGCACACAGAGAAAGTGCCGCAAGAGTCAAGTGGAGACGCTCGCTCCGCTCGCTTAATCAGAGCTCACATACTACTGTTAGATGATGAGTTAGAATGGACGTGATTGGATGATGCGATCTATGGGCACCGAGAGTTCATACCCCCAGCGCCACAAGTGAAAGAAATAAGCAACATTTGTGATTGATTGATTGATTATTAGAGTTTAACGGCGCGTCAACGACGAGGTTATATTGCGCACATTAATTTTAACTTTTAACTTTGTTGAACTAAGTGGAGGACATCGGGAGGGGTCGACCTAACGGGCCCGATCTGGGGGAGTCTGAAACTGGTGGGAAAGCCAGGTCAGAATGGGGACAGACCGGGGGGTGGAGAGCTTCGGGCCGGTGGGACTCGATTTCAGGGGGATCACCATCTCGAGGGGGGAGGCCGGCCCGAGGGGCCCGCGAATTTGGGGGGGGGGGGGGGGGCATGGGACTAGGTCGATCCTGGACTGCACTTGGTTAAGGCCAACTCGTATGTGAGCCGGCCCCTTAAGCTCCACCACCACGTCAAGGTGGCAGTCCATTGGTGGGGCAACATTTGTGGGAATGATCTTCAACTGTTTCATTTCTCATTGGCCGTGACCTAGCAACCGATCAAATATCAACAAATGTACTCAAAATATTTCGGAATCAGAATTAAGTCGCGCAAATTACTATTGTGATCAGATTCAGTGAAATTGTGAACACTTTATTATTAATATTTTGTAGGCGAATAAACATTTGATAAACTTGTGTAAATTTTAAGGAGTGATAATGCGTAATATGTGCAGCAACATAACATATAACTGCAGCGACTTGGACGCCTTGCCAAAGGTAAGCTTCCTTCCCACAGCTTAGGTGGCTCTGTGTGTACTTTTTGCAGCGCTATCTGTAGTCTAAACACGCTGCCTATTGCTTTATATTTTTCCTAATTCAAGAAAGAAAAAACTACCAAATGACAAAAATGATTTCTAATTTAAATTAATTTCCATTAATTTCGTTGCATCAATAACAAAAAGTGGGAAACTGTATTTCTTCCCCAACCAATCCTGAAAACTGATCGAAAAACCGCTCATTACCGCGCTAGTGGCTGTCTTAGCAACACTCTCTGGGCCTGTCGCGCGGTCCATGTTATTCATCACGGGTCAAAGGGCCAGGGGATTGCGGGGGATTCGAGTGGACTGACCCACAGAGCCACTTCCAAATCCGAATCTCACGGGCGAAGAATCTTGACAAGTACATCGCTTACTTTCTGAGAGGCTGGCACTCGAATGTAAACACTAGATAACATCTCATCAATATCGTACTAATTGATAAATACTTTCAAATGGTGATGACAAATATGTAAAATGAAAGAAACAGTAAGTCATTCCTAGCCAGATAGCTATATATATTTACAAAGTATAGAGAAAAAACACGAACTCAAAAATATTTTTTTATGAAGACGTCCGGTTTTGAATAGGCAACTGATATAGGTGTAACTCGAATTAAAAACATCTCTACTTTCAGCATTGAGCGGAATATGGCTGACTCTTTTATCAATAGAACACTTCGAAGTCAGTGAATATGAAAAGTAGATATGTCGAGCGTCTAAGCTCTAAACATATTGAAGTAAACTTCATCTTTCGTCTACGCAGCTACATTCGCATTGATTTCATAATACAAATATAATACAATACACATTGAACCATGCTTAGCGAGAAATATAATGATTGTCCCCCTACTCCAGGGGTCGGCAACCTTTTTTAGTGAAGGAGCCAATTTTCCAAAATTTTATAAATTAGATAGAAATGGGAGCCGCGGTAGAGGCAAAAAAAATACACAGAAAATAATAAATTAAATAACAAGTATATTTTGATCTTTTTACGAAGCCCCTCTTGTTGCCCCGCAGGGCGTTTTTTAAAAGAATTTCGACAATTTAGAAGTGATTCTGGGACTCTAAAATGAACAAATTGAATCAAATAACATTCTAGTTGTTGCCCCGCATAGCGTTTTTTTTAGAATGTCAACAATATAAAAGTTGTTCTGGGACTCTAAAATGAACAAATTAAATCAAATAACATTCTAGTTGTTGCCCCGCATAGCGTTTTTTTTAGAATGTCAACAATATAAAAGTTGTTCTGGGACTCTAAAATGAACAAATTAAATCAAATAACATTCTAGTTGTTGCCCCGCAGGGCGGTTTTTCCGAATTTTGAGCCATTCAAGAAACACCCAGGAGGGCTGCAGGTTGCCGACCCCTGCCCTACTCGGTCCTCTCAAGTGGATGCTATTTGGTCAGCCCTGACGACGAGGACGAGCTACGGGTGTAGGTCAACGGGCCCGCGGGTTTTCACTTGTTCATCAACGCGGAAAGGTCACAGGTCACCAGGTAGATGCGGAGGCTCGAGCAGATTCCTTCGTGCTGTCTTCACTGTCGATTTCAACATGATTGAGCGAGCGAAGCGAGCGTCTCCTATTGGCTCTTTTGGCACGGACCTCTGTTTTTTTTTGTTTTTTTTGTATTATTTTTTGTTTTTGTTTTTGTCTGTTAATAGCCGATACACAGGTCGCACCGTTTCACCTATCGATCTAAAATTTTGCACACATGTAAAACCAACCTTCTCTGTTTGCAGACCCAATTTTTTTTTAAATCGATTTATTGGTTAAAATTTAAATAAATATCTCCTGATAGGCTGAAAAAATAAAACGGTCTTCCATAATTCTGATCAAATTCATATTTTGGCTATACAGGTCAGAGTTTTTCTTCGATCGAGCTGAAATTTTGCACACATGTAAAACCAACCTTCTCTGTTTGCAGACCCAATTTTTTTTTAAATCCATTCATTGGTTAAAATTTAAATAAATGTCTCCTGATAGGCTGAAAATGAAAACGGTCTTCGATAATTCTGATCAATCTCATATTTTGCATGATCATTAAGACCAACATTGTCTCTTCTTTTACAAAATTTCATCCCAATCAGTTAAGAACGTATGAACTTATTGAAATTTTTTATATCTGTCAGTAATGAAGTATCGAAAGTAATGTTTTCCAGTGCCACTTGAATTGAATCTGATTTGCTATATTTACCAGGGTGCTTAGATGCTATTTTCAAGTTTCGATGAAAAGCATAATATACTTTTTTATTGATTGAGTGATCATATTTCAATTAAATATGGATGTGTATGTTTTCTTTGCGTTATGTACGCATTTCCGGTTCGAGAATTTGCACGTACCCGTGCTCGCTCATCAACGCGTTACACTGAGCGTTTTCCTAGTTACTTTTCCACACGGAAAGCAAAAATACTTTCGGCGAACAGCAAATATACTCACGAACAGCATTCTTTGAAAAATTATATGACAATGAATAATACTGCCATAGTACAAATAATAAATAATCGACGGTCAATTTTTCCTTTACTCTACAGCATACGGTGACTTTATTGCCCGAAACCATAAAACTTAATTTAGAAATGTAAAACAGCATCAATAGGGAAATCTCATGGAATTATTATGCATGCAAATTTGTGTATGTAGACAAATATAATAATGTTGTACAGTTATCACTCTAAAAATGTAGAATTTTCAATCTAAAAATCAAATTCATATGTTATAGGAAATTTTGGCGGAAAACGGCGTGTGTCG
This sequence comes from Leuctra nigra, assembly GCA_934045905.1. Lineage (NCBI taxonomy): Eukaryota > Metazoa > Arthropoda > Insecta > Plecoptera > Leuctridae > Leuctra > Leuctra nigra. The sequence goes on from OW203770.1 coordinate 17,477,812, forward strand.
TGCATCAGAATTGTGATGTGATTTTTAAGTACCCAATAATGAGCTACCATAGTGATCCTTTCCTGCCAGAGCAATAGCAAATTGTGAGATCAATGGAATTTTTTATTTTACGAAATCTACGACTTTTTTAAATCAATTACTTCAACACTATTTATCCCACAACAAAAATAATACAGTCTGCATTCACGAACATCTCAACTTTCATAATATAAACATTATTTTGAAATAATTGATAAGGGCCACCTAATAAGGTATTTCATAGAAAATACGAAAATTCTTCCGCCATGACGTACAAATTTGTTTTCACGTCTTTTGATTCCTTATCTCAACCAAAACTTATTGTTTAAATTGTTAATCCCTTATATCAATCCGGAAAATATCTTACATTTATATATTACTTTCTTACTAAAACTTGAAATATTTTGACAAATAAATTGTATCATTTTCAACATCAAATTGTTCACCTCTCTAGATTGAAAATCTTGTAAACTGAGAGCATAATGTGTGTAATTGATTTCGACGTGTTCCGGCATCTGGCGGCTGGCGTGTTTACAAGTCGGAGTGAATCCGCCAAGACCCAAGAGACAGTCGAGAGTGTTTTCACCGGCGGTGAAAGGTCACCTGGGAAGATCCGAGGCCACGGTGTCGGTGGCAGGCGGATGCGAGGCGAAAGTGGCGCCAAATCACGGCTAATTAATAGCAGACGAATGTAAACACCTTTCAGCTAGAGTCACGTCAAGAAGTCAGGCCCATTAGTCCCGATGTCTTGAAGACGTTTCAATAGCTTTTAAAGCAAAATACATTTTTATCCTGTTCAGAGCTAGCCTATTAGTCTTGAACATGTTTACTAAACATTCTGAAGAAAGTAAAAGCTTATTATCAATACAAATGGGCTAGAAATGTCTTTTGAATTGGTTGGTTTTGATTAAAACCGTCATATTTGAAAAGTAAATACTCTTTTTTCAACGACGGCCTTTCTTCTACGGAGTTATTTTCACTTTGAAGATATTTTGTCAGATTTTACTCTTCATCTGCCAAAGAAAATAAATTGGTACTAAACATGATAATAATATTATTTCATAGAAAATAATATTTAAACTCCTTCCCTTCTTGAATCATTTATATAATGAGCCATTTATACTATTTGAATCCCTAGAGATTATCGAGCAACAAAGTGAAGTCACAGGTTCCATGAAATCAGAGCTCACCAACTAAAGTTAGATAATGCATAAGCAGACTTCATGGGATGATACCATCAAACGTTTATCAGACAATCCTTTTCTTTCGAGGTACCGTTTGTTATTTGTTAGAGTGTACAATACACATGATACGAACACTAACTTTGTACGTGGCTCTAACATTATCACGGAGTTCTAGAAATAAAATACGTGTCCTAAGATTTTGGTTGAAGCATGACATTTCTGTTTACCACTAAATGGCAGATTCCGAATCACGACGACGCACTGTCAGAACTCCAGGAGCTGGTCTCGAACTCACGGCCCGCTCAATAAACGGTTCCACCTTCACGTAATCCTTGGCAAATCCCAGTGAATCGAGCACGATTATCTCATCATCCAGCCACTTTGGAGCCAAGGAACTTTTAATCAGCAGGCGTAATGATGGTAATTGCAAAATAAATCGCGGTAAGTAGTTGACAAAGTGGTTAATAGAGCGAGCTCGTGGAATTACCAGAGATGCGGGTGTCTGAGGGTAAGAGGTAAGAGCGAAGATCGGGAATTTCAGGACCTTCTCAAATGTGCTGAGATCATCTCTCTATACGGTAGAAACATGACGGCTGCGTAAAATTTTCACAAAAAGCGGACATCTCCCCAAGGAGATTTACTCCACTGTTATGCAACTTTTGGGAGTTAGTTTGGACACACATCTTCTGGGAATGCTATTGAAAAAATCTAAAAAATATTTAAAGAAAAAAAAGTGTATACCTTTTTAAGTTTTACTTTAAAAACAGAACTTAAATTTTTTTCTTATAAATATTTCTCAATTTTTCAAAAGTATTTTAAGAAAAAAAAAATGTTTACCTTTTTAAGTTTTACTTTAAAAACAGTACCTAAAACTATTTTTCTTCTAAATATTTCTCAAATTTTCTCAATAGGATACCCAGAAAATGTGTATCAAAACTACCTCAAAGAGTTGCCAAGTAAATAATGAGCCTTGGGGAGATGTCCGCTTTCTGTGAAAATTTGCCGCAGCTGTCAGTTTGAAAAGCGGTCCCCAGGACTCTTAACGTCGCACTGTTCTGCAACTTGACTAATTGCGCCGGATGCATTATTAGGACATGAAGATGAAGAATGGTAAGTCAGGACGGTGGGATGGAGTTGGTCGTGTTCCTTTATAGTGAACCATCCAAGAATTTGCCTGTCAACAGATGATAGGGAAATTACGAAAAAAAACTCACTTAGGAAGGATAGCGGTGGGTTAATTGAAACCGATTTTCATGAAACAAGATTTAGAAATTCTACACACGACCAAAGTAAAAATGGCATCTGAATAAATACGAATTGTAAAATCGGTCAAATCTACTATTGGTATTTGAATATCAATGATAACGTAAAATACCTCGGTATTCAAATACATCACGGCAATTCCGATTTATTCTAAAGTCTGTGTTTACTCTGTAAACATGAGTGAATATTTTGCCTGCAGGAATCCACAAATGCTAATTAAATTCATATACCATCATAGTTAGTAAAATTTTACTTTCTTTTCCTTGAAAACAACAAAAACACGGAGCATTTAATTTTGTTGAGAACTCGATTAACATTTAAGAAAGAACTAGCTAGAACTCCGCTATCTTCTTCTATCAAACTATTAATTTAAAATCCTGAAATGTTAAAATACAGCCATGAAAATGCTTCTCCTTTTATCTTGATTCAGTTTGGTGTGGACTCGAGCAGGAGATTGCACACGGATATTAATAATCTGATTCTAAATGCGCTTGGATCGTTGCAAGGAAACTGAAATTGCATTTCGTTGAAGCGAAAGATAAACACGAAGTGTAATATTCTTCACTAGGTCATTGAAACATGAGAAGCGACGAAAATATGAAGCGAGATGAAAGCAATTTTGAATACGTCAAAGCCCTTTATATCCCTTCTGAACCCTCTCGAAGATTTTGTGCATCATTCGGCGTCTTTTGTGATCGAGCTCTTTTCTATAAATTCTTGCTTTCGTCACACAGCTGAATCTTGTTCCTGAATATGTTTGTATATTTGATTTCGATGATCTTCGCCGATGAAGATTAGGTATAGGATCATGATGCAATAATATACCATGGTATAGGATTCGCGGTGCGAAGGAGGTGGTCGTGGTCCAACGTTGGTCGTGGTCTAGCTAGGCACTCGACTAATAGTCACCACGGAGAATCCTCAGGCATGAAGAACGGGAGTCGAACCCGGGCCCGCCGGAGTGCAAAGTATAGGTATCAGTCTTTTCAATCCTTGATTAAATCATGTTGTAAGTGTTGGAAATGAAATAACATTTAGAATTAGAATTAAAATAATACAGATTATTTTAAAGATATATAAAAATGAGTCATAATGTTGGATATTTAAGTGTCAGAAATTGAACACTATAATTATTTTGATAATTCGCCAATTATACACATCAGCACAGAAATACGCGTAGAATGTCTGCATTTTGATTTGCCACGAGGGTCCACAATTGCGGAGGTACAGCTGGAAGCCCCGCGAAGTGAGACTTGAAATGGACCCGATTTCACCGAAAAACTCCCGCTTTGGCGGAAGATGTAGCTAGGCACGCCGCGAATCAATTCACAGCGTTCGTCGAACTTCTGTTTCACCGAGGAGGTACAACTTGGCGGGAGTTGTGGCGTGTGCGCCCGCGAGCAGTGGATCCCATCCTCAGACTTCTGTTTTACCGAGGATGAAAATGTTGGCGGAAGTTGCGGCGTGTGCGCCCGCGAGCAGTGAATCCAATCCTCGGACTTCTGTTTTACCGAGGAGGTACAACTTGGCGGGAGTTGTGGCGTGTGCGCCCGCGAGCAGTGGATCCCATCCTCGGACTTCTGTTTTACCGAGGATGAAAATGTTGGCGGAAGTTGCGGCGTGTGCGCGGGCGAGCAGTGGATCCCATCCTCGGACTTCTGTTTTACCGAGGATGAAAATGTTGGCGGGAGTTGCGGCGTATTCGCCCGCGAGCAGTGAATCAAATCCTCGGAGGAGATTACGAACTTTACCAGAACATTCCGCGGACTGAAATCTCGGAGAAACAACAGAAATATGAGAATGTAGGTTTCTTTGGAAAACTTCCATGGAGTCAGGATGATATGAAGGGATGTGTGTTGTGAAAAATATCCGACCGAACAGAAACTCACCAAAACCACCTCCGTGAAAATACGTTAATAACTTCCTTGATATAGCGTCACGACACAATTTAAATAATAATTCTGTATAATTTCCCTCAATTATGAAAGTTATCCAAGTGCTTAAAATGTAATAATATATTTAATTGCTAGTAAGGTAGTTCATAAACAAGTGATGACACAATAAGAAATGTTTTAATTTTTATAGCTACATTTATATACAATGTCGTGCATCCTGAGACCTAATTCATACAAAAATAACATGAAACACAATTTATTTCAAGTAGAACATTACGATTCTGAAAACTTGAGACTGAAACAATTGTTTTCATCATTTGACTCTGTGTTTACGACAATACCATTACCCAAGCGCAACTGTAACATCATGAGCGAGTTTAAATTGAATTCTAGAATGACAGTCAATTGCAGTCTGGTTGCATAAAAGAAACTAGGTTGGCTACAAACCGCAAGGTAAAGAGGTAAAGAAGAGAAGAAGCCGCAGGAGTTTTAGCATTGAGCAGTTTACAAAGAACGAATTCGAGAAGCAAAATGTGAATTTCACAGAAATGGTGCAGCGAAAAACGGCATGAGGGCTTCTCAATTGATACAATCGGGTCAATGATGAATTCATAAAGTAGAAAACCTGTCCACACCATGAATTAATCTCTTAAAATAACATCCTTCATTGAACACAAGGAATCCGGTTACGAATGAGCTGAAAGTTGAATCAATATTAGATTAAAAAACTGTTTGTAATTAGTACACCCAACAAATAATAAAACTGTATTTGAACGAAACGGATTGGCTGCTTGTCGTTCATGACAATCAATCCTTATAATTATCAATCAGAGCTCACCTACAAGATTACGAGTTAGATTAGAGTTACGAGATTACGAGTCTTCATAGGATGATGCCATCAATATTTTTTCAGGCAATCAATTTCTTTTAAATACCGTTTTATCATTTGTTGAGTGTACATATTTATTGCTGTGTTATTTAGTAATAAAATCACTATTTATTTGGGAAAAGTAGCTATCTTATTTTCTCCCTAGTTACCATCAGAGTTAATTTAAACACATTTTCGAAGATACAATCTATCTAAATGACATATTTTAGAATACTCAATACGAATCTGAAATCAATTCGATCACGGCTTGACTGCAAACGATCATAGTTTTACCTAGTTTATTTGACCTGACAAGCCAAGCAACAAAATCAAATAAACTGCTAGTAAAACACGATCGGGACTTCTCAAGTGAACATCCTTCACTCTCACTGAGCTCCAACGCAGCCAAGAAGTCTCCAGCATCCACGAGGTCTTTCGTTTCGCAATCTAGGACATACCTGATCATCACGTCAGAGACAAAGCCCACTTACTTTATATCCTGCTTTTCATACAATCCCATAAACAACACGGCCAACGCAATGTATGCACTATTCTTTGGAAACTATTTTTAGTCGTTGGCCGTAATCGTTGCCACAATGTCATTGCATTAGCAACAAGGAAGACATTATAGAAATCTGGATTCCTGCACGTGCAATCGTTAATATAAGTCAACACGCGACGCTTGGGTGTCTTTAAGGATCGCGTCACGAACATCCGAGCGTTGATGGAGAAAAATAATCGAACATGGGTCTCGAGTGGTGAACCTATTTGGATCAAAGAGTATCAAAAAGGAAAAACTCATCACTTTTATGAGCACTATATAATATTAATATTTACATTTTGTTAAGCATTCGTGATTATTTTCCTTATTTGTGATACTATTTTTAAATCGTATACCTGTTTATTTTAGATGTGAAACCAAAATAAATAGTCACAAGACGAAAGCGAACGTGAGTCGCGAGCTCATTAACCTAGAATGTGTACCAACTAGGCTCACGACATATAAACACCCGAGCGCCCGTGAATGAATCAGCTCTCCCGTGGGTCCCGAGTGACATGAACCTAGAACGCAGCGCAATTTTCTCGCACCTAAGGTAGCGCTTTCACTGCATTGTCCGAGCGATAATCGGCGAGGCCTCATCTTCATCATTGCGTCACCTTGTGACAAGCTAATTGGTGGAAACGGTGTAATTTGTGTCGGACTATCGTGGGACTCGTACAATCTCCACGGGAAGGCATTTCTCAGGGGATACTGATAGTTTTTCTTTTGCTCGTGTCTGTTCTGTAGCTAGCTAATGGCGACAGATGAATGACAGAGAGATGATGATGATGACGAATCGGTATGGACGCTGGGAGTGACTTAAGATATGAGAGATAAGGGATTTGTGAGGTGTTTGATTTCCAGTTCCTATAAGTTTTGTAGTTTAAGAAAAGTGTTCGAAAGTACAGTAAAAAATGTGTACTACCAGATTTGACAATAACTATAAAATTATAATCTAAAATTGACACAATAAATCAAGCTTAATATTATTTAACATTTTAATCCAATCATTAGATTAAAATTGAATGAAAAAGACGAATACTAAATAATATTATTGGAAAGGATGTGAGGGGACCCCAGTGGAAGTTTTCTATAAAAACACCAGTGTCTCAAGTAATATTGGTTTGATTAAGATGGATTTTGAGTGTCCACCGCTCATAAGCCAAACGATTTTATTCGAGAAGCACGATCAAGTATTTCAATCGGCAACTTCGCACCGCTTCAATTTTTCTTTCTCAACTCCGAGTGGGTTTGACGTTGTGAGAAGTCAAAACTTGGAAACTTTCTTGCAACTAAGTTGGACAGTCGACGACCGACTTGTCACATGATTCTGAATAACACCGAACACTTCTTTGTCAAACTGTCAAGTCAACCAATTCTTTACAGCGTGTAAGTTTAAATAAGAAAATGGCGGCGAAACATGTACCCATTTATGGACACGTCCACAAAGACTTGAGAATTCACTATTGTTCGACTAGTTTTCAAAGAGATCGTTTGCAACAATCGCAGAAAACATCAAATCATTTGAACTTTTTTATGCAATTATTTTTAAATGTACAAACACTATGAAACGTAAAATATTGTCTGTCAATTTTAATTCTATGTCCATATCACACTTGACAATTCAAATTCGACAATTACCAAGCCAATCAGCTTTCAGAGTTTCACTCAATACTCTAATGCATTTGAGCTAAATTGAGCCAATTTGAATTGTATAGTTACGAACTATTGATATTTTGATACTACAGTCTTTTGATGGATTTTTTATATTATGCGTAGGTACAAGTTCCCATATTTTCCACATTGCGTCTGAATAACGCGTTTTCTTTCCAATACAGTCTATTTATTCAATTCCCCGAACAAATACCAATATATTGTGTAAATATATGTGTTCTATATGTTGTATTGAACATTTTAAATTACAGACAGGTTATAATGTCAACTCCCTATTTGCATGTATTTCATTTGTCATCATCTTTCATACTTGATATTTAGGCAAACGGGAGCGCGTTTTAAGAGAGAGATAAAATGATAGTAATTCACGTTCATAATAGATCACTCCATCAATTATCAAGTCTAGAGGTATGTACCTTCAAATCACTTCAACAAAAAATAAAGAAAAATAACATTTAAGGGGGGGAAAGCGTAACCCCTACTTCAATAGAATTCGCTGTAACTTTGCATTCTTATAGACAATTTCATTCTACACCAGAATATGGCCCCCAAAAACTAGCATCGTGAACTAGTTTTTGAGATAAACCCATATATCCCCCAATGTTAGCTTATGGCAGCCAGGAAAAATCGTGCAATTTTTACGCTAAAATGAAGATCTAATTTTTTGTGTCGATAGATTTCAACAAAAAAACTTATTTTCTAGTAGACATATGGAATAATTATCAGGAAAAAATATAAAACGATACCATCCTGAACTATTTTAAAAGTAAGACAGCAAAAACTAAATCATTTTCCTATACCTCCTGTGTTAAAAATTTACTCATCTTCTGAAGGCATCAAATTGAAAACTCAATATAAGTCATGGGTTGCAAATGACATGACATTTTATGAATCCTTTATACATAAATATTGTTGAAATATTGGAAAAAATAATAAATATTGCTAATTTCAGTAAAAAATATTTTCGGGGTGTGGCATTCGATGTCCCCACCTTAAAAAAATGTACCAACACTTCAACATCGGTGTACAAGAAAAAAAGTACACAAAGTTGTGTAATTTGAAAACACTCAGGCAGGGAAACATAGCACAGTCCAAGTTTAATTGCCAACTTTAGGAAACAAAATGTTCCTAAAGAAGTGTTTTTCTCCGCCCTGGCAGGATGGTGGTACATTGGGGCGAGAATTAATGAGGCAAAAAACTTGTGAAACTTTCTCGCGCTTTTGCACAAACTTATTTCAATCGGCGCTAGCAACTTCCAACGGAAAGAAGTACGAACATGCGTACTTTACACGATACATAACCTGTTACAACTCGAGTTACACCGTGGCAAGTGTATTCAACATTAAAGATGCAGCGAAATAGTTCGCCTTGTTAAATTAACGGCCGTGAAAACAGTAACGTAACGGTTGGAAAGATGAATTGCGCAAAATAGGCGAAATATACATAACTAAGGAGATACTGACATCAAAATGTATGGCATTTATAGAACTAAAGCAAGCAACTAGTCAAAACTGATCAGATTTATTTGTATAACACTTTAAGTAAACGAACTAAAAGCTGTAGAATATTTAAGATCTTAATGAGGAAAGACGAAGTTCCGCTGAACAAGGCAAATAACGCCATGTTTATGTTAAACATTATTAGCTCAAGATGTGAACAATAATTTTTAAGACACGATTTACATCTCCGTGTTTTAAGAAAGAGTAATAATTTATGAATCTTAGTCTTTGGAAAAAGAAATACAGACAACTGACAGAAAAGCTCCCCATCTTCAATTTATAATGTATACCACTTTATTTCCTTTTAAGTTTTATTTATACGTAAGGAACTGCAATTATTTGCATATTTAATCCAACAGTGTTTGGCAATCGACAGTCAGCTTTTAGGTTCTTTTAGAGTTAAGGTGATACTAGCGCTCGGCCGTTTTAGAAAATTGAGAGAGAAAAATTGTTTCATAAGTCAGTGTAACTTTTACAGGATGTTCACATGATCAGTCTGATTTTATATTAGCAGCCCTTTTTAATTATTGCTTATTGCATCGTTAATTAGGCGCCGGTTATTCAACAAAACCGCGCAAAACTCTGAAATTTGCGATACGATTGGAGACCAAACCCGTTAACCAATTGATCTCTAATTTTAATCATGATTAGATGAAAGACAAACTTAGGGTTATCACTTGGCATATTTTTAAAATTTAATTTTAAACGGCACCCATGGAGACAAGAAAATAGCTAATTTTTCACTAAAAATTCCCTAATTATTACTAATTAACGAAACAAAAAATTTAAAATGTACCAAGGGATAACCCTAAGTTTGTCTTTTATCTAATCACGATTAAAATTTCAAATAATTTGGTCTACCCATTTCGTCTCCAATCGTATCGCAAAAAGTGTCTACAAAAAGCAGAAAATCGCTCGCGCTTGCGGGCTATCACGGTTTTCAACTACCTACCAATGATGACGAACGAATAATGATAATGATGACGATGAGGATAATTTATGGGATATAATGATCAAGATTATTAAGGATGGAGGTGGGAAGGTTGCGGTCGTGGTATGCAGGAAACCTGTCTATTTCATCCAGCACAAACCACGAAAACCCTCAGTCAGGAAGGACGGCCGCTGGTCTCAAAGCCAGGACCTCTGGAGTGGAATGTTTGCGATTTGAATTTGGCGCGCCATCTCGCTATTGGTCGTGATGACGCGATCGCAAGTGCTTGAACGTCCAGCGCGACTCGGCAACACCGAGCCGAGATATTCAGAGGAAGGGCGTGCGACGCTCGAATCACATTTTTGTGATTATGACCGTTTCGTTGAAAATGGAATATATATGTTGAGCAGACAAGTCGTTGAGAATGAGTTGAACTTGGCGTATTGTTGTGTATTATTTGATAAGTATTATTAAAATAATATTTAAATTTAGTTTCCAAACGCAATATGTGAATAGTTCGAGGTGGAACTTACACATCATTGCGTTTATATCAGTTCGATGTGTTGTTGATGGACAGTGCGACTTTTAACTATGCTCTTCAACATGTCACTTCAACATCTAGTCCAAGGGTCGGCAACCTTTTTTGGTCGTGGAGCTAATTTCGCAAAAATTAATAAATATAGGAGCCGCAGTAGAGGAAATTAAATATAAAACAATGTAAATAATAAATTGCATTAGAAGTTTATTTGGATATTTTGATGAAGTCTCCCAAATTTTTTTGCCCCGCAGGGCGTTTTTTTTTCTTCGAATGTAGAATTTTTTAGTTCTTGTTGGGTGAGTGGTTAACGCTCTGAACTTGTATTCCGGAGGCCCGGGTTCGATTCCCGCGTCCGTTCTTCCTGACTGGGGATTTTTCGTGGTTTTCTCTCAGTCGACAGGCAAATGCTGGGAAGGTACCCTACTAATAGGCCACGACCGCCTCCTTCCCACCTTCCATCCTTACCTACTCTTCACCATCATCTCCAATCAACATCATAATCATCCATCCGTCGCCATTAGCCTCGCTCCAGAACAGTGCGACGTTAAGCCCCAGACAAAAAAATCAATTCCAGATATTTATTTAAACTATAAAGAGCCATTCAAGAACGACTAAGGAACCGCATGCGGCTCCGGAGCCACAGGTAGCCGACCCCTGATCTAGTCTTTCTTCAACGCGACGGACATAATCTCAAAAACCGCAGCGTTCATCGTTGCTCGTCCTTACTCTTAAAGATGTATTCCAAACATGAGATTGCGGTACCTCGTTGTACCATCCACGATCACACAATTCCGCTTTCCAATCCCCGCAGTCGTTCGCAAAACCTCGTTGAAACGTCGCCAGAAGTTGAAAAGTTGCGTCGTCCACAACGCGATGTTGATATTGCGCTATCAGTGGAGATAATGAAACACCGTGAGCTAGCAATAAGGCGACAGAGAGACCGGCGATGTTCATTCGCATTGGGTTTGTACCGCGCGCGTTCCATTTCCAAGTCGCGTAGCAACAGATGTTCGCGTCTTATGAGACTCGACCGAAACAACGGTTTTTGTTCCTTCTTGCAACAGCCTCAAGCTTAGTGACTATAATAAAAAAAAAAAATCATTGCAGCTTCAAATTTTGGAAATCGTTATTTATAATGAATAATGAGTAGGGCTAGGATGTTTATGACATATCTTTTTTCGCTTTTTGTTCAGACAAGTCTAAAAATGATATATAAATATGTTTCATGTGTTCCTGATTTCAAAAATATGTGATTCATTTTGCCTGAAAATGCACTTTTCTCAATTATTGATGAATTTAGTCATTTTCTTGCTATTTTAAGGTTTTTTTGTAATTTTTTTTAAATTATTGGGGAAAATAATATGAAATGTTTGTTGCAGGTTAGAAAATTGTATGAATTTTGGTCTAGACCACAATACAAAGAAAAGTACACTTTTTTACAAAGAAAAGTACAATGCCTAAACCAATACATTGACGAATATTACATACCATAAAATTTCAATGGTCCTTTTTCGGGATTTTGTGGTCCTTTTTTAATAGTTTTAAGGTATTATTTGCCTGCCTTTTTGGGCGTTTCATAGCTCCTAAACATCCTAGCCCTAATAATGAGTAAAGCCTATCGATGTGCTCAAACTGATAAATGTAACATAATTTTAACAGACGTGACATCGTGTATACTTAATACATTTTTCAATTTATGATACTCAAATACTGTCCCACCCATCTGGTCGAGGATTTCAAAACATTGATCAATGTTGTTCAGCTTTCACGTACACATTCCAAAAGTATCGAAAGAAACGAACTGGCCGATAAATATTTGATGGCATCATCCCATGAAGTCTTATGTTAAGTCGTCATCGACTCTAGTAGCTGAGCTCTGAATTCATTGATAATAACAAGGATATTGCCAAGGAAACTGACCAACAGCTAATCCGATTCGTTCAAATACTTATTTTACTTCAGGTGCCTACTTATCTATTTATCAACGGATATAAGACGGCGCGCGCACGACTTGGCACTTGCAACACATCATAAGCGAGTGTAACTTTTACAGGATGGTGTAGCCGCGTCAGTAACCTCGGCCGCTGACAGCGTCCACCTTAACACCACGAGCAGGTCGTGGTGTGTCTTTGCCTAGTGGCTAGCTCAGACATAGATAGGTCGATGGGTTTGAGCATAGAAAAACAATTAATTAAACAAAGTAGGAACTAGGAGACTACAAACATGTTCGGCAGTGGTTACTCAGTACAACTCAATACTCAGAATTACAAAAGAAATAATCCACACAGGTGGTTTTATTACACAAAACCATCAACTCAAAAGGGTTACTGAACTGAACAGGCATAAAATAAATAGCACATGGTTTGAGTAGTAAAATGCAAATGGCCTCCGGCCCATGAAGTTACTAGATTGAACAAGAAAGAAAAGTAAATAATTAAATAATATAGTGTGGCAATGCCAACACTTACCTCGAGAGCCTTCTCGACAGATTACTAAACACTAGAGTCAAAATAGGCTAACACTTTGGTTCGAGAACCTCCGTGCACATTTAACCTGGTACCTAGTATATACCCTTCTCATACGTATGTCAAATTGTGGAAAGCATAAAATAACGGAATAATAATGGAATTTCGAAATACAAAGCTAAATAGAACAATGGTCTATCCGAGACGAAAACCGAAGAGAACGAACAGGACGTCTTGATCAGAGAACGCCCCTCAAGAAAACCACGAGGTTGGCAAAACGTCGGTAGCAAGCAAGACAGTCAAACGCCTCAAACTCACAAACTGTATCGAATGAACGAAACCAGCTTGGCTCTACAAATAGACTAAGGGCAAGACTTCTTAGCAAAAACACAAATGAAAGTCTAAGAAAACATTCATAGACTAAAACTGAAAGGCGTAAGCCGTATGTGAATCTACTTTACCATGCTTCCCGGTTTACCCTGGCTCGCGGAGTTCACGTCCGAACCCCTCGGTAGACGACACGAAAAGCCTTCGAGGGAAGTTACATGATTTACGAGCAAGACAAAATATCATCCCTTACATTACATCCGGTAATGGAAAATTACCTGTACAACGTCAGAATGACAGCTCGCATCAAAACCTACAAGGTCGTGTCGTGATTATTTGAACCAACCAGTGGCGCTATCCCACGGCCGAACAGAAAACTAACAGTAAAAGAGTGGGAAAATACAAAACCCAATAGGTGGAATAGATGTTAGGTAGGTAATAGTTTTTTAAACTGTTACAATTCCCCCCTTCTTCCTAAAGAAAATTACTCTAATTTTCTTAAGTTAGACAACAGGTTTCAGATCTTTAACATGCCATTTTCCAACGTCGCGCTGGGTCGAATCTTCAAGACGGTAGACGAGCGGAGAGATCTTCATCTTAACTTTGAACGGGCCGTGAAATCGTGGAGCGAGTTTCGCAGTGAAGCCTTTCGCAGCGTCCTCTTGGCGTGACTCGATGGCCTGCTTCATGCGGAGACTCGAAGACGGCCTTTCTATCGACCTCCGGCACCTTTTCCCTGACGAAAGTTACATGGGGAACAGTTAGCACGGTAAACACTCTTCCTGCCGCACCCGGAACAGAACACCTTCTTAAGTTCCCGACAATCCGTGCTTTTATGACCTTGACCATCACAGTTCCAACACTTTGAAGGCATACCAGTCATGGTTTCGTTCGCAGCAAAGGAAACCGGTCGGTCACGTTTGACGGGTTCATACCCCAGGTCGGGTTCTAGCAAAAACTTCGTTGAAGGCGGGGGTCGGAACTGTCGAGCATCAGCGCGTCCTATTTCCAATTGTTTGCAGAAACGTTGAAGGTCCTCCACACGATAACAAGTATGCAAGCTCAAACCTTCCAAAAAGTAGGGTTGAAGGTTGCGTCGAATAATATCCAGTTTCTCCATCTCGGGCATCTTCGGTGAAAGTCTGTTACATAAGTTATCTATAACCGAGAAGTACAAACCAATGCTTTCGTTCTCGCCTTGGGTCCTTGCTCGGATCTCGTCCCTCAAGCGTAGGTCGTAGTCCGGAGGTTGATACTCCTCTCGTAGAGCGTCCACCAGTTGGTCCCACGATTCTAAATTGCGTCGAGCTGAGCGAAACCAAATCCGCGCCGGTCCCTCGAATAAGTCGATCGCTTCATGCCACATATCGTCCTTCGATGTATGTCGAGCATCCATAAGGTCCTGTACATTCTCAAGAAATGCACTCACACTGGGAGCTTTTCCTTCACCTGAAAACTTTTTAATACCCCAAGTCGAGACTGGTCTCTGTTTCGGTCGTCGTTTAATAACCGGTGACACAGCAGTTTCGGGATGATTCATCTGAAAAACACCCATGGCTTCCACTAGAGTATTAAACCGGGTTTGAATCACTTCAAGGTCATGAAGTACAGCGTTCTTCTCTGTGGTAACAGCATCAGCATCATTCGTTACTAACCGCAGGCGTCTGTCAATGAAATGGTATTTCAAGTCAATGAATCTCTTTGTATCATCTGCCCCTTCATAAGTCTCAACGAGATCCCTTATTTCGACAACTTTAACCCTAATCAAGGTTAACTCAGCAAGAGAATCTGCCTCTGTCATCATGAATGAACAATATTATCGAAAAGTATGGTTAGTGTGCGATACACCGCTCACCGTAGTTCGAATCGCAGTCGTAAGCGAAGAGAAGTCAATCGAAGCGAAACGATGCTCGTAACTCGAAGTCTTGAATTGTAGTTGAAGTTCGTGGTTCCCACGTTGTAGCATCAATTGTAGATTGTAGCTCGGGCCCTCACGTTGGCTGCGCCAATTGTAGCCGCGTCAGTAACCTCGGCCGCTGACAGCGTCCACCTTAACACCACGAGCAGGTCGTGGTGTGTCTTTGCCTAGTGGCTAGCTCAGACATAGATAGGTCGATGGGTTTGAGCATAGAAAAACAATTAATTAAACAAAGTAGGAACTAGGAGACTACAAACATGTTCGGCAGTGGTTACTCAGTACAACTCAATACTCAGAATTACAAAAGAAATAATCCACACAGGTGGTTTTATTACACAAAACCATCAACTCAAAAGGGTTACTGAACTGAACAGGCATAAAATAAATAGCACATGGTTTGAGTAGTAAAATGCAAATGGCCTCCGGCCCATGAAGTTACTAGATTGAACAAGAAAGAAAAGTAAATAATTAAATAATATAGTGTGGCAATGCCAACACTTACCTCGAGAGCCTTCTCGACAGATTACTAAACACTAGAGTCAAAATAGGCTAACACTTTGGTTCGAGAACCTCCGTGCACATTTAACCTGGTACCTAGTATATACCCTTCTCATACGTATGTCAAATTGTGGAAAGCATAAAATAACGGAATAATAATGGAATTTCGAAATACAAAGCTAAATAGAACAATGGTCTATCCGAGACGAAAACCGAAGAGAACGAACAGGACGTCTTGATCAGAGAACGCCCCTCAAGAAAACCACGAGGTTGGCAAAACGTCGGTAGCAAGCAAGACAGTCAAACGCCTCAAACTCACAAACTGTATCGAATGAACGAAACCAGCTTGGCTCTACAAATAGACTAAGGGCAAGACTTCTTAGCAAAAACACAAATGAAAGTCTAAGAAAACATTCATAGACTAAAACTGAAAGGCGTAAGCCGTATGTGAATCTACTTTACCATGCTTCCCGGTTTACCCTGGCTCGCGGAGTTCACGTCCGAACCCCTCGGTAGACGACACGAAAAGCCTTCGAGGGAAGTTACATGATTTACGAGCAAGACAAAATATCATCCCTTACATTACATCCGGTAATGGAAAATTACCTGTACAACGTCAGAATGACAGCTCGCATCAAAACCTACAAGGTCGTGTCGTGATTATTTGAACCAACCAGTGGCGCTATCCCACGGCCGAACAGAAAACTAACAGTAAAAGAGTGGGAAAATACAAAACCCAATAGGTGGAATAGATGTTAGGTAGGTAATAGTTTTTTAAACTGTTACAATGGTCCCCACCAATAGACTGCTACCTTGACGTGGTGGTGGGGCTTAAGGGGCCGGCTCACATACGAGTTGGCCCCAACCAAGTGCAGTCCAGGGTCGACCAAGTCCCATGCCCTCCCCAAATTCGCGGGCCCCTCGGGCCGGCCTCCCCCCTCGAGATGGTGATCCCCCTGAAATCGAGTCCCACCGGCCCGAAGCTCTCCTCCCCGCGGTCTGACCCCATTCTGACCTGGCTTTCCCACCAGTTTCAGACTCCCCCAGATTGGGCCCGTTAGGTCGACCCCTCCCGATGTCCCCCACTTAGTTCAACAAAGTTAAAAGTTAAAATTAATGTGCGCAATATAACCTCGTCGTTGACGCGCCGTTAAACTCTAATAATCTAATCTAATCTACAGGATGGTCACATGATCAGTCTGATTGTATATTAGTAGCACTTTTTCATTTTTGCTTCTTGCATCGTTAATTAGACGCCGGTTATTCAACAAAACCGCGCACAACTATGAAATTTGTGATACGATTGGAGACCAAACCCGTAAACCAATTGATCTCCAATTTTAATCATGATTAGATGAAAGACAAACTTAGGGTTGTCCCTTGGCACATTTTTGAAATTTAATTTTATACGGCGCCCAGGGAGACAAGAAAACAGCTAATTTTTCACCAAAAATCCACTAATTATTACTAATTAACAAAACAAAAAATTAAAAATGTACTTAGGGATAACCCTAAGTTTGTCGTTTATCTAATCACGATTAAAATTTCAAATAATTTGGTCTACCCGTTTCGTCTCCAATCGTATTGCAAATAGTGTCTACAAAAAGCAGCAAAATCGCTAGCGCTTGCAGCTTTCTTTACTGTTTTAACATTTTAAGCAACTACACTACACAACTTTACCGAATTCCAACGATACAAAACGTGAACGAGGTCCCAATCAAAACGAGCAATGTCGTTTGTGAACTGTCAATAGCACAATCAGAAGCGTGTTCTTCGCAACTCCAAGTGATCAATACGTCGTTAAGTCCCCTTGAACAAGTTCGAGCATGCCCCGCCAGTGCCGAGTGTTTTGTCCCACTCTGCCACCAGGTGTAACGTGGCTCACGAGGCGGTGAAACTACTCGGATTCATCACCACTCGTCGCACGTGATGAATGACGTCATGTTAACGACGCACGCAGCGGGTGAACACGTGTTAACACACCTAGAGCTGCCGAGTGTTTTGTCCCACTCTGCCACCAGGTGTAACGTGGCTCACGAGGCGGTGAAACTACTCGGATTCATCACCACTCGTCGCACGTGATGAATGACGTCATGTTAACGACGCACGCAGCGGGTGAACACGTGTTAACACACCTAGAGCTGCCGAGTGTTTTGTCCCACTCTGCCACCAGGTGTAACGTGGCTCACGAGGCGGTGAAACTACTCGGATTCATCACCACTCGTCGCACGTGATGAATGACGTCATGTTAACGACGCACGCAGCGGGTGAACACGTGTTAACACACCTAGAGCTGCCGAGTGTTTTGTCCCACTCTGCCACCAGGTGTAACGTGGCTCACGAGGCGGTGAAACTACTCGGATTCATCACCACTCGTCGCACGTGATGAATGACGTCATGTTAACGACGCACGCAGCGGGTGAACACGTGTTAACACACCTAGAGCTGCCGAGTGTTTTGTCCCACTCTGCCACCAGGTGTAACGTGGCTCACGAGGCGGTGAAACTACTCGGATTCATCACCACTCGTCGCACGTGATGAATGACGTCATGTTAACGACGCACGCAGCGGGTGAACACGTGTTAACACACCTAGAGCTGCCGAGTGTTTTGTCCCACTCTGCCACCAGGTGTAACGTGGCTCACGAGGCGGTGAAACTACTCGGATTCATCACCACTCGTCGCACGTGATGAATGACGTCATGTTAACGACGCACGAAACATAACCTCTACGACGTCGTCACGGTGTATTACATAACGACCCACGTTTGTTCGTGGACTCTTACAGAGTCTCCCTCATTCTCCGTAAACAAGAAATTTACGGGCTTTACACGGGTCTTAACGCTCTAAAGATGTGTATTAAAAGGTCTTTGAGGTCTTAAGAGTCGTAGGCTTTGACCAGATGGGGAAATTAAAGCGACAGGATCGCCGGGCGGAAACGACGGCTTGGAGTGGAAGCTTTGGAGAGCGGGAGTCGGCAAAACAGAAATATCTATGCCTCTCGGCTTGGTCGGAGTGCAATTGCAGGGGTCTCCGTAGAGTTTTAATATTTTAAAAAAGTGAGTTCAGTGAGTAGAAAGTTAAAAGTATAGTAAAACAGTTTCTACGTAATCCCTGTGTCGAAGATAAGCAATATTTTCTGAACACCTTAATTTTTTAAGTACTACTACGGCATCAGATTTCACAAGTTAAATTGAAATATGATCCAAAAAAATCGTACCTACCAAAAATTATACATTAAACATGAATAAATAGACCAATAGTACTCATTTAAAAGTAGTGACAAATAATGACAAATGGCTATAAATTTAAGAAAAATTGCTTGTGGTGGTCTTAAGAATAAAAACTTTTGGGGAGAATTGACGTCGTTATTTCCACGATATAAAACAGAATACAACTCACTGTTTTCTTCATCTACGTTGCGCTGGTAAAATAATGACTTGCCACTGAACTCTCCGCTTGCCAATCACTTTACCTGCAGCTTGAGTCAGCCGGAGTACAGAACGAAGATTTACCTGCAACAAGGAAGCACACAATCAGAGGAATAATTGATGAGAGAGAGAAGGATGGAGATTTAATAAACCGATATGCGAAGAGAGAAGAGAATGATATGCATCGAACGCCTGCGCACAAACATACACTACACAAACAAACATTACACATGTAATGTTTAAGCTGCTGCAAGCGCGAGCGATTTTGCCGCGTGTTGCAGGCACTTTTTTGGATACGATTGGAGACAAAATGGGCTGTAAAAAATAATTTGAAATTTTAATCAAATTTATATAAAAGACAAAATTATGGTTATTACTTGGTACATATTTAATTTTCTGCTTTGCTAATTAGTAATATTTAGTTGATTTTTGGTGAACATTTTTATATTTTCTGGTCTCTTTGGATGCCGTATGAAATTTAATTTTTAAAATGTGCCAAGTAAGTTTGTTTGTCTGTCTGTCTATTCATGATTAAAATTTGAGATCAATTGGTTTATGGCTAAATGACTTGACATTGGATTTCAAGGTCGTCATTCTTACTGTGAATGGATTTTAAGTGTATTCGTTCTCATCTCTGGTTGCGAAGCATATTTGCCCAAATCTAGTTATACTGCGTCCAGGTAGCAACCATTTTCATGGGGCTAACTTTTAATAAACTTAATCTCTCATGATAATGTCAAAAACAGAGTATAATCCGCATCAAGAACTATACGCCACTGTAGCTAAGATAACGAGGGATTATTCTTCAAAGTCAAACTTTGACTTCATGCTAGGTATTTATTTAATTACTTCGCCTCCCGTCCCGTCTGAAATCCCCAGGCATTAGCAACTTGATGAAAACAAGAGTCGCTCAGAAGTTTTCACTTAAACTCATCACGGCGAGTTGGATAACTTCTCTCATTGTCCCTGCAGTAAATCAGCGACACAGGCGAGGACGAAATAATAAACGGCTATTATTTCGTCGGAGACACAGGTACCAACCAGAATACAAAGACGGCTTCTTACTTACAACATGAACAACTCCACCGGAACAACTCAAAGATTTTAATATTATATAATCCGGTATGCTCCGTCCAATGTATAATTAATATTTCCGAACAAACCGAACAGAATAAATATATTTTTAAAACTTAATTAAATACCATGAGATATTTTTTTAAATATCACGATTTTTTGTTGAATTATCTCTACCATGCTGGGGGAATACACAAAATGAGGCTAATGGTTTGGAGAAATAATGCGTTTTTACACCTTTCAAGTTATAAAAGACCCCTTCAAAGTCAGGTATAGGTAAACCCAAACCCATGAGGATTTTGGCACGAGAGCGAACTATGACAAATTACACCTTCGAAAACGCATCCCAATAAATGTATCCCTTTGTGGTAGACTTTCAGAGTTCTTTGAGATAATCCTATGTGGTTGAGCTTTTTCCTTGAAGTGGAACAGGTATAAAAACGAAAGTATTTAATCGGGAAATTTAGCAACTCTGTGTTGTATGAAATCCTCTTCTCCCGTCGTCAAAAATATATTTAAAAAAAAAATAGGAATTGAAGCCGCTATTCCCTGCTCTCACGAGTAGTAATACTTGCAGCGTAATGGCCGACCCTCTACCTACTGTCACAGCTAGTTTATCAAACGTTTCATTCCTCGACATGATGTTGCGCCTAATTAACCACATCCATGTAAAGTTTCAGTGTATTGTCAACATCGCGACCGACGAGACCCAATTCTAATCCTTGGGGGTCTGGAGGGGTGAGGGGAAGGTGGGGGGGGGACATCGTCTTGTTTCCATCATTTACATTTTTATACGTCTCTATAGTCTCCAAGAAGAGAGTCTCAATTTGCGCGCAAAAAATATAAATAGTAATTAAATTTTTATACAGTAGCTGTGAGTGGATATGGTTTGCCCGAGGGTAGGAGTACACTTCGACTAGACGGTTTTGATAAGGAGTAAATAGAGCTTTAGTCCTAATGCCTTGTATTAGAATACTGTACCACAAGAAAAAAGAGAAAAGGTTCTATTTATTCGAGGACAAAATGAGATTTTACTACGTTCTTATCAATCAAAAATCCTTACCGAGTCACGAAAATATTTATGGTTGAATTCTTTTACCAGCAGTAGCTTGCGCCCTCGCCAATGGTCTCTTGTCCGCCAAACTATCAGAAGTCTCAATTTCTTGCTATATGTGTACTCCTACCCTGCCAGCTACACTACACCCAGTCACTCCTACATTTGCATCACTCCGCGCCAGTATTCCACCTCGCAAGAAGCCCAGGGCAGTGGCGTCCTAATTGCCCCGCCATGACTGCTCGGTGTACTTCTACCCTGCCAGCTACACTACACACAGTCACTCCTACATTTGCATCACTCCGCGCCAGTATTCCACCCCGCAAGAAGCCCAGGGCAGTGGTGTCCTAATTGCCCCGCCATGACTGCTCGGTGTACTCCTACCCTGCCAGCTACACTACACACAGTCACTCCTACATTTGCATCACTCCGCGCCAGTATTCCACCCCGCAAGAAGCCCAGGGCAGTGGCGTCCTAATTGCCCCGCCATGACTGCTCGGTGTACTCCTACCCTGCCAGCTACACTACACACAGTCACTCCTACATTTGCATCACTCCGCGCCAGTATTCCACCTCGCAAGAAGCCCAGGGCAGTGGCGTCCTAATTGCCCCGCCATGACTGCTCGGTGTACTCCTACCCTGCCAGCTACACTACACACAGTCACTCCTTAATTTGCATCACTCCGCGCCAGTATTCCACCCCGCAAGACCCCCAGGGCAGTGGCGTCCTAATTGCCCCGCCATGACTGCTCGGTGTACTCCTACCCTGCCAGCTACACTACACACAGTCACTCCTACATTTGCATCACTCCGCGCCAGTAATCCACCCCGCAAGAAGCCCAGGGCAGTGGTGTCCTAATTGCCCCGCCATGACTGCTCGGTGTACTCCTACCCTGCCAGCTACACTACACACAGTCACTCCTACATTTGCATCACTCCGCGCCAGTATTCCACCTCGCAAGAAGCCCAGGGCAGTGGTGTCCTAATTGCCCCGCCATGACTGCTCGGTGTACTCCTACCCTGCCAGCTACACTACACACAGTCACTCCTACATTTGCATCACTCCGCGCCAGTATTCCACCCCGCAAGAAGCCCAGGGCAGTGGTGTCCTAATTGCCCCGCCATGACTGCTCGGTGTACTCCTACCCTGCCAGCTACACTACACACAGTCACTCCTACATTTGCATCACTCCGCGCCAGTATTCCACCCCGCAAGAAGCCCAGGACAGTGGCGTCCTAATTGCCCCGCCATGACTGCTCGGTGTACTCCTACCCTGCCAGCTACACTACACATAGTCTCTCCTACATTTGCATCACTCCGCGCCAGTATTCCACCCCGCAAGAAGCCCAGGACAGTGGCGTCCTAATTGCCCCGCCATGACTGCTCGGTGTACTCCTACCCTGCCAGCTACACTACACACAGTCACTCCTACATTTGCATCACTCCGCGCCAGTATTCCACCCCGCAAGAAGCCCAGGACAGTGGCGTCCTAATTGCCCCGCCATGACTGCTCGGTGTACTCCTACCCTGCCAGCTACACTACACATAGTCTCTCCTACATTTGCATCACTCCGCGCCAGTATTCCACCCCGCAAGAAGCCCAGGACAGTGGCGTCCTAATTGCCCCGCCATGACTGCTCGGTGTACTCCTACCCTGCCAGCTACACTACACACAGTCACTCCTACATTTGCATCACTCCGCGCCAGTATTCCACCCCGCAAGAAGCCCAGGGCAGTGGCGTCCTAATTGCCCCGCCATGACTGCTCGGTGTACTCCTACCCTGCCAGCTACACTACACACAGTCACTCCTACATTTGCATCACTCCGCGCCAGTATTCCACCCCGCAAGAAGCCCAGGACAGTGGCGTCCTAATTGCCCCGCCATGACTGCTCGGTGTACTCCTACCCTGCCAGCTACACTACACATAGTCTCTCCTACATTTGCATCACTCCGCGCCAGTATTCCACCCCGCAAGAAGCCCAGGACAGTGGCGTCCTAATTGCCCCGCCATGACTGCTCGGTGTACTCCTACCCTGCCAGCTACACTACACACAGTCTCTCCTACATTTGCATCACTCCGCGCCAGTATTCCACCCCGCAAGAAGCCCAGGACAGTGGCGTCCTAATTGCCCCGCCATGACTGCTCGGTGTACTCCTACCCTGCCAGCTACACTACACATAGTCTCTCCTACATTTGCATCACTCCGCGCCAGTATTCCACCCCGCAAGAAGCCCAGGACAGTGGCGTCCTAATTGCCCCGCTATGACTGCTCGGTGTACTCCTACCCTGCCAGCTACACTACACACAGTCACTCATACATTTGCATCACTCCGCGCCAGTATTCCACCCCGCAAGAAGCCCAGGACAGTGGCGTCCTAATTGCCCCGCCATGACTGCTCGGTGTACTCCTACCCTGCCAGCTACACTACACCCAGTCACTCCTACATTTGCATCACTCCGCGCCAGTATTCCACCTCGCAAGAAGCCCAGGGCAGTGGCGTCCTAATTGCCCCGCCATGACTGCTCGGTGTACTCCTACCCTGCCAGCTACACTACACCCAGTCACTCCTACATTTGCATCACTCCGCGCCAGTATTCCACCCCGCAAGAAGCCCAGGGCAGTGGCGTCCTAATTGCCCCGCCATGACTGCTCGGTGTACTCCTACCCTGCCAGCTACACTACACACAGTCACTCCTACATTTGCATCACTCCGCGCCAGTATTCCACCCCGCAAGAAGCCCAGGACAGTGGTGTCCTAATTGCCCCGCCATGACTGCTCGGTGTACTCCTACCCTGCCAGCTACACTACACACAGTCACTCCTACATTTGCATCACTCCGCGCCAGTATTCCACCTCGCAAGAAGCCCAGGGCAGTAGCGTCCTAATTGCCCCGCCATGACTGCTCGGTGTACTCCTACCCTGCCAGCTACACTACACACAGTCACTCCTACATTTGCATCACTCCGCGCCAGTATTCCACCCCGCAAGAAGCCCAGGGCAGTGGCGTCCTAATTGCCCCGCCATGACTGCTCGGTGTACTCCTACCCTGCCAGCTACACTACACCCAGTCACTCCTACATTTGCATCACTCCGCGCCAGTATTCCACCCCGCAAGAAGCCCAGGACAGTGGTGTCCTAATTGCCCCGCCATGACTGCTCGGTGTACTCCTACCCTGCCAGCTACACTACACCCAGTCACTCCTACATTTGCATCACTCCGCGCCAGTATTCCACCCCGCAAGAAGCCCAGGACAGTGGTGTCCTAATTGCCCCGCCATGACTGCTCGGTGTACTCCTACCCTGCCAGCTACACTACACCCAGTCACTCCTACATTTGCATCACTCCGCGCCAGTATTCCACCCCGCAAGAAGCCCAGGACAGTGGCGTCCTAATTGCCCCGCCATGACTGCTCGGTGTACTCCTACCCTGCCAGCTACACTACACACAGTCACTCCTACATTTGCATCACTCCGCGCCAGTTTTCCACCCCGCAAGAAGCCCAGGACAGTGGCGTCCTAATTGCCCCGCCATGACTGCTCGGTGTACTCCTACCCTGCCAGCTACACTACACCCAGTCACTCCTACATTTGCATCACTCCGCGCCAGTATATCACCTCGCAAGAAGCCCAGGGCAGTGGCGTCCTAATTGCCCCGCCATGACTGCTCGGTGTACTCCTACCCTGCCAGCTACACTACACATAGTCTCTCCTACATTTGCATCACTCCGCGCCAGTATTCCACCCCGCAAGAAGCCCAGGGCAGTGGTGTCCTAATTGCCCCGCCATGACTGCTCGGTGTACTCCTACCCTGCCTGCTACACTACACCCAGTCACTCCTACATTTGCATCACTCCGCGCCAGTATTCCACCCCGCAAGAAGCCCAGGACAGTGGCGTTCTAATTGCCCCGCCATGACTGCTCGGTGTACTCCTACCCTGCCAGCTACACTACACATAGTCTCTCCTACATTTGCATCACTCCGCGCCAGTAATCCACCCCGCAAGAAGCCCAGGGCAGTGGTGTCCTAATTGCCCCGCCATGACTGCTCGGTGTACTCCTACCCTGCCAGCTACACTACACCCAGTCACTCCTACATTTGCATCACTCCGCGCCAGTATTCCACCCCGCAAGAAGCCCAGGGCAGTGGCGTCCTAATTGCCCCGCCATGACTGCTCGGTGTACTCCTACCCTGCCAGCTACACTACACACAGTCACTCCTACATTTGCATCACTCCGCGCCAGTATTCCACCCCGCAAGAAGCCCAGGGCAGTGGCGTCCTAATTGCCCCGCCATGACTGCTCGGTGTACTCCTACCCTGCCAGCTACACTACACATAGTCTCTCCTACATTTGCATCACTCCGCGCCAGTATTCCACCTCGCAAGAAGCCCAGGGCAGTGGCGTCCTAATTGCCCCGCCATGACTGCTCGATGTACTCCTACCCTGCCAGCTACACTACACCCAGTCACTCCTACATTTGCATCACTCCGCGCCAGTATTCCACCCCGCAAGAAGCCCAGGACAGTGGTGTCCTAATTGCCCCGCCATGACTGCTCGGTGTACTCCTACCCTGCCAGCTACACTACACCCAGTCACTCCTACATTTGCATCACTCCGCGCCAGTATTCCACCCCGCAAGAAGCCCAGGACAGTGGCGTCCTAATTGCCCCGCCATGACTGCTCGGTGTACTCCTACCCTGCCAGCTACCTTACACACAGTCACTCCTACATTTGCATCACTCCGCGCCAGTATTCCACCCCGCAAGAAGCCTAGGACAGTGGCGTCCTAATTGCCCCGCCATGACTGCTCGGTGTACTCCTACCCTGCCAGCTACACTACACCCAGTCACTCCTACATTTGCATCACTCCGCGCCAGTATTCCACCTCGCAAGAAGCCCAGGGCAGTGGCGTCCTAATTGCCCCGCCATGACTGCTCGGTGTACTCCTACCCTGCCAGCTACACAACACATAGTCTCTCCTACATTTGCATCACTCCGCGCCAGTATTCCACCCCGCAAGAAGCCCAGGGCAGTGGTGTCCTAATTGCCCCGCCATGACTGCTCGGTGTACTCCTACCCTGCCAGCTACACTACACCCAGTCACTCCTACATTTGCATCACTCCGCGCCAGTATTCCACCCCGCAAGAAGCCCAGGACAGTGGCGTCCTAATTGCCCCGCCATGACTGCTCGGTGTACTCCTACCCTGCCAGCTACACTACACATAGTCTCTCCTACATTTGCATCACTCCGCGCCAGTAATCCACCCCGCAAGAAGCCCAGGGCAGTGGTGTCCTAATTGCCCCGCTATGACTGCTCGGTGTACTCCTACCCTGCCAGCTACACTTCACCCAGTCACTCCTACATTTGCATCACTCCGCGCCAGTATTCCACCCCGCAAGAAGCCCAGGACAGTGGTGTCCTAATTGCCCCGCCATGACTGCTCGGTGTACTCCTACCCTGCCAGCTACACTACACACAGTCACTCCTACATTTGCATCACTCCGCGCCAGTATTCCACCCCGCAAGAAGCCCAGGGCAGTGGCGTCCTAATTGCCCCGCCATGACTGCTCGGTGTACTCCTACCCTGCCAGCTACACTACACATAGTCTCTCCTACATTTGCATCACTCCGCGCCAGTATTCCACCTCGCAAGAAGCCCAGGGCAGTGGCGTCCTAATTGCCCCGCCATGACTGCTCGGTGTACTCCTACCCTGCCAGCTACACTATACCCAGTCACTCCTACATTTGCATCACTCCGCGCCAGTATTCCACCCCGCAAGAAGCCCAGGACAGTGGCGTCCTAATTGCCCCGCCATGACTGCTCGGTGTACTCCTACCCTGCCAGCTACACTACACCCAGTCACTCCTACATTTGCATCACTCCGCGCCAGTATTCCACCCCGCAAGAAGCCCAGGACAGTGGCGTCCTAATTACCCCGCCATGACTGCTCGGTGTACTCCTACCCTGCCAGCTAAACTAAACCCAGTCACTCCTACATTTGCATCACTCCGCGCCAGTATTCCACCCCGCAAGAAGCCCAGGGCAGTGGCGTCCTAATTGCCCCGCCATGACTGCTCGGTGTACTCCTACCCTGCCAGCTACACTACACACAGTCACTCCTACATTTGCATCACTCCGCGCCAGTATTCCACCCCGCAAGAAGCCCAGGACAGTGGTGTCCTAATTGCCCCGCCATGACTGCTCGGTGTACTCCTACCCTGCCAGCTACACTACACCCAGTCACTCCTACATTTGCATCACTCCGCGCCAGTATTCCACCCCGCAAGAAGCCCAGGACAGTGGTGTCCTAATTGCCCCGCCATGACTGCTCGGTGTACTCCTACCCTGCCAGCTACACTACACACAGTCACTCCTACATTTGCATCACTCCGCGCCAGTATTCCACCTCGCAAGAAGCCCAGGGCAGTGGCGTCCTAATTGCCCCGCCATGACTGCTCGGTGTACTCCTACCCTGCCAGCTACACTACACACAGTCACTCCTACATTTGCATCACTCCGCGCCAGTATTCCACCCCGCAAGAAGCCCAGGGCAGTGGCGTCCTAATTGCCCCGCCATGACTGCTCGGTGTACTCCTACCCTGCCAGCTACACTACACCCAGTCACTCCTACATTTGCATCACTCCGCGCCAGTATTCCACCCCGCAAGAAGCCCAGGACAGTGGTGTCCTAATTGCCCCGCCATGACTGCTCGGTGTACTCCTACCCTGCCAGCTACACTACACCCAGTCACTCCTACATTTGCATCACTCCGCGCCAGTATTCCACCCCGCAAGAAGCCCAGGACAGTGGTGTCCTAATTGCCCCGCCATGACTGCTCGGTGTACTCCTACCCTGCCAGCTACACTACACCCAGTCACTCCTACATTTGCATCACTCCGCGCCAGTATTCCACCCCGCAAGAAGCCCAGGACAGTGGCGTCCTAATTGCCCCGCCATGACTGCTCGGTGTACTCCTACCCTGCCAGCTACACTACACACAGTCACTCCTACATTTGCATCACTCCGCGCCAGTATTCCACCCCGCAAGAAGCCCAGGACAGTGGCGTCCTAATTGCCCCGCCATGACTGCTCGGTGTACTCCTACCCTGCCAGCTACACTACACCCAGTCACTCCTACATTTGCATCACTCCGCGCCAGTATATCACCTCGCAAGAAGCCCAGGGCAGTGGCGTCCTAATTGCCCCGCCATGACTGCTCGGTGTACTCCTACCCTGCCAGCTACACTACACATAGTCTCTCCTACATTTGCATCACTCCGCGCCAGTATTCCACCCCGCAAGAAGCCCAGGGCAGTGGCGTCCTAATTGCCCCGCCATGACTGCTCGGTGTACTCCTACCCTGCCAGCTACACTACACATAGTCTCTCCTACATTTGCATCACTCCGCGCCAGTATTCCACCCCGCAAGAAGCCCAGGGCAGTGGTGTCCTAATTGCCCCGCCATGACTGCTCGGTGTACTCCTACCCTGCCTGCTACACTACACCCAGTCACTCCTACATTTGCATCACTCCGCGCCAGTATTCCACCCCGCAAGAAGCCCAGGACAGTGGCGTCCTAATTGCCCCGCCATGACTGCTCGGTGTACTCCTACCCTGCCAGCTACACTACACATAGTCTCTCCTACATTTGCATCACTCCGCGCCAGTAATCCACCCCGCAAGAAGCCCAGGGCAGTGGTGTCCTAATTGCCCCGCCATGACTGCTCGGTGTACTCCTACCCTGCCAGCTACACTACACCCAGTCACTCCTACATTTGCATCACTCCGCGCCAGTATTCCACCCCGCAAGAAGCCCAGGACAGTGGCGTCCTAATTGCCCCGCCATGACTGCTCGGTGTACTCCTACCCTGCCAGCTACACTACACCCAGTCACTCCTACATTTGCATCACTCCGCGCCAGTTTTCCACCCCGCAAGAAGCCCAGGGCAGTGGCGTCCTAATTGCCCCGCCATGACTGCTCGGTGTACTCCTACCCTGCCAGCTACACTACACATAGTCTCTCCTACATTTGCATCACTCCGCGCCAGTATTCCACCTCGCAAGAAGCCCAGGGCAGTGGCGTCCTAATTGCCCCGCCATGACTGCTCGATGTACTCCTACCCTGCCAGCTACACTACACCCAGTCACTCCTACATTTGCATCACTCCGCGCCAGTATTCCACCTCGCAAGAAGCCCAGGGCAGTGGCGTCCTAATTGCCCCGCCATGACTGCTCGATGTACTCCTACCCTGCCAGCTACACTACACCCAGTCACTCCTACATTTGCATCACTCCGCGCCAGTATTCCACCCCGCAAGAAGCCCAGGACAGTGGTGTCCTAATTGCCCCGCCATGACTGCTCGGTGTACTCCTACCCTGCCAGCTACACTACACATAGTCTCTCCTACATTTGCATCACTCCGCGCCAGTATTCCACCCCGCAAGAAGCCCAGGGCAGTGGTGTCCTAATTGCCCCGCCATGACTGCTCGGTGTACTCCTACCCTGCCTGCTACACTACACCCAGTCACTCCTACATTTGCATCACTCCGCGCCAGTATTCCACCCCGCAAGAAGCCCAGGACAGTGGCGTCCTAATTGCCCCGCCATGACTGCTCGGTGTACTCCTACCCTGCCAGCTACACTTCACCCAGTCACTCCTACATTTGCATCACTCCGCGCCAGTATTCCACCTCGCAAGAAGCCCAGGACAGTGGCGTCCTAATTGCCCCGCCATGACTGCTCGGTGTACTCCTACCCTGCCAGCTACACTACACATAGTCTCTCCTACATTTGCATCACTCCGCGCCAGTAATCCACCCCGCAAGAAGCCCAGGGCAGTGGTGTCCTAATTGCCCCGCCATGACTGCTCGGTGTACTCCTACCCTGCCAGCTACACTACACCCAGTCACTCCTACATTTGCATCACTCCGCGCCAGTATTCCACCCCGCAAGAAGCCCAGGACAGTGGCGTCCTAATTGCCCCGCCATGACTGCTCGGTGTACTCCTACCCTGCCAGCTACACTACACATAGTCTCTCCTACATTTGCATCACTCCGCGCCAGTATTCCACCCCGCAAGAAGCCCAGGACAGTGGCGTCCTAATTGCCCCGCCATGACTGCTCGGTGTACTCCTACCCTGCCAGCTACACTACACACAGTCACTCCTACATTTGCATCACTCCGCGCCAGTATTCCACCCCGCAAGAAGCCCAGGACAGTGGCGTCCTAATTGCCCCGCCATGACTGCTCGGTGTACTCCTACCCTGCCAGCTACACTACACCCAGTCACTCCTACATTTGCATCACTCCGCGCCAGTATTCCACCTCGCAAGAAGCCCAGGGCAGTGGCGTCCTAATTGCCCCGCCATGACTGCTCGGTGTACTCCTACCCTGCCAGCTACACTACACATAGTCTCTCCTACATTTGCATCACTCCGCGCCAGTATTCCACCCCGCAAGAAGCCCAGGGCAGTGGTGTCCTAATTGCCCCGCCATGACTGCTCGGTGTACTCCTACCCTGCCTGCTACACTACACCCAGTCACTCCTACATTTGCATCACTCCGCGCCAGTATTCCACCCCGCAAGAAGCCCAGGACAGTGGCGTCCTAATTGCCCCGCCATGACTGCTCGGTGTACTCCTACCCTGCCAGCTACACTACACATAGTTTCTCCTACATTTGCATCACTCCGCGCCAGGAATCCACCCCGCAAGAAGCCCAGGGCAGTGGTGTCCTAATTGCCCCGCCATGACTGCTCGGTGTACTCCTACCCTGCCAGCTACACTACACCCAGTCACTCCTACATTTGCATCACTCCGCGCCAGTATTCCACCCCGCAAGAAGCCCAGGACAGTGGCGTCCTAATTGCCCCGCCATGACTGCTCGGTGTACTCCTACCCTGCCAGCTACACTACACACAGTCACTCCTACATTTGCATCACTCCGCGCCAGTATTCCACCCCGCAAGAAGCCCAGGGCAGTGGCGTCCTAATTGCCCCGCCATGACTGCTCGGTGTACTCCTACCCTGCCAGCTACACTACACATAGTCTCTCCTACATTTGCATCACTCCGCGCCAGTATTCCACCTCGCAAGAAGCCCAGGGCAGTGGCGTCCTAATTGCCCCGCCATGACTGCTCGATGTACTCCTACCCTGCCAGCTACACTACACCCAGTCACTCCTACATTTGCATCACTCCGCGCCAGTATTCCACCCCGCAAGAAGCCCAGGACAGTGGTGTCCTAATTGCCCCGCCATGACTGCTCGGTGTACTCCTACCCTGCCAGCTACACTACACCCAGTCACTCCTACATTTGCATCACTCCGCGCCAGTATTCCACCCCGCAAGAAGCCCAGGACAGTGGCGTCCTAATTGCCCCGCCATGACTGCTCGGTGTACTCCTACCCTGCCAGCTACACTACACACAGTCACTCCTACATTTGCATCACTCCGCGCCAGTATTCCACCCCGCAAGAAGCCTAGGACAGTGGCATCCTAATTGCCCCGCCATGACTGCTCGGTGTACTCCTACCCTGCCAGCTACACTACACCCAGTCACTCCTACATTTGCATCACTCCGCGCCAGTATTCCACCTCGCAAGAAGCCCAGGGCAGTGGCGTCCTAATTGCCCCGCCATGACTGCTCGGTGTACTCCTACCCTGCCAGCTACACAACACATAGTCTCTCCTACATTTGCATCACTCCGCGCCAGTATTCCACCCCGCAAGAAGCCCAGGGCAGTGGTGTCCTAATTGCCCCGCCATGACTGCTCGGTGTACTCCTACCCTGCCAGCTACACTACACCCAGTCACTCCTACATTTGCATCACTCCGCGCCAGTATTCCACCCCGCAAGAAGCCCAGGACAGTGGCGTCCTAATTGCCCCGCCATGACTGCTCGGTGTACTCCTACCCTGCCAGCTACACTACACACAGTCACTCCTACATTTGCATCACTCCGCGCCAGTATTCCACCCCGCAAGAAGCCTAGGACAGTGGCGTCCTAATTGCCCCGCCATGACTGCTCGGTGTACTCCTACCCTGCCAGCTACACTACACCCAGTCACTCCTACATTTGCATCACTCCGCGCCAGTATTCCACCTCGCAAGAAGCCCAGGGCAGTGGCGTCCTAATTGCCCCGCCATGACTGCTCGGTGTACTCCTACCCTGCCAGCTACACAACACATAGTCTCTCCTACATTTGCATCACTCCGCGCCAGTATTCCACCCCGCAAGAAGCCCAGGGCAGTGGTGTCCTAATTGCCCCGCCATGACTGCTCGGTGTACTCCTACCCTGCCAGCTACACTACACCCAGTCACTCCTACATTTGCATCACTCCGCGCCAGTATTCCACCCCGCAAGAAGCCCAGGACAGTGGCGTCCTAATTGCCCCGCCATGACTGCTCGGTGTACTCCTACCCTGCCAGCTACACTACACATAGTCTCTCCTACATTTGCATCACTCCGCGCCAGTATTCCACCCCGCAAGAAGCCCAGGGCAGTGGTGTCCTAATTGCCCCGCCATGACTGCTCGGTGTACTCCTACCCTGCCAGCTACACTTCACCCAGTCACTCCTACATTTGCACCACTCCGCGCCAGTATATCACCTCGCAAGAAGCCCAGGGCAGTGGCGTCCTAATTGCCCCGCCATGACTGCTCGGTGTACTCCTACCCTGCCAGCTACACTACACATAGTCTCTCCTACATTTGCATCACTCCGCGCCAGTATTCCACCCCGCAAGAAGCCCAGGGCAGTGGTGTCCTAATTGCCCCGCCATGACTGCTCGGTGTACTCCTACCCTGCCTGCTGAACTACACCCAGTCACTCCTACATTTGCATCACTCCGCGCCAGTATTCCACCACGCAAGAAGCCCAGGACAGTGGCGTCCTAATTGCCCCGCCATGACTGCTCGGTGTACTCCTACCCTGCCAGCTACACTACACATAGTCTCTCCTACATTTGCATCACTCCGCGCCAGTAATCCACCCCGCAAGAAGCCCAGGGCAGTGGTGTCCTAATTGCCCCGCCATGACTGCTCGGTGTACTCCTACCCTGCCAGCTACACTACACCCAGTCACTCCTACATTTGCATCACTCCGCGCCAGTATTCCACCCCGCAAGAAGCCCAGGACAGTGGCGTCCTAATTGCCCCGCCATGACTGCTCGGTGTACTCCTACCCTGCCAGCTACACTACACATAGTCTCTCCTACATTTGCATCACTCCGCGCCAGTATTCCACCTCGCAAGAAGCCCAGGGCAGTGGCGTCCTAATTGCCCCGCCATGACTGTTCGATGTACTCCTACCCTGCCAGCTACACTACACCCAGTCACTCCTACATTTGCATCACTCCGCGCCAGTATTCCACCCCGCAAGAAGCCCAGGACAGTGGTGTCCTAATTGCCCCGCCATGACTGCTCGGTGTACTCCTACCCTGCCAGCTACACTACACATAGTCTCTCCTACATTTGCATCACTCCGCGCCAGTATTCCACCCCGCAAGAAGCCCAGGGCAGTGGTGTCCTAATTGCCCCGCCATGACTGCTCGGTGTACTCCTACCCTGCCTGCTACACTACACCCAGTCACTCCTACATTTGCATCACTCCGCGCCAGTATTCCACCCCGCAAGAAGCCCAGGACAGTGGCGTCCTAATTGCCCCGCCATGACTGCTCGGTGTACTCCTACCCTGCCAGCTACACTACACATAGTCTCTCCTACATTTGCATCACTCCGCGCCAGTAATCCACCCCGCAAGAAGCCCAGGGCAGTGGTGTCCTAATTGCCCCGCCATGACTGCTCGGTGTACTCCTACCCTGCCAGCTACACTACACCCAGTCACTCCTACATTTGCATCACTCCGCGCCAGTATTCCACCCCGCAAGAAGCCCAGGACAGTGGCGTCCTAATTGCCCCGCCATGACTGCTCGGTGTACTCCTACCCTGCCAGCTACACTACACATAGTCTCTCCTACATTTGCATCACTCCGCGCCAGTATTCCACCCCGCAAGAAGCCCAGGACAGTGGCGTCCTAATTGCCCCGCCATGACTGCTCGGTGTACTCCTACCCTGCCAGCTACACTACACACAGTCACTCCTACATTTGCATCACTCCGCGCCAGTATTCCACCCCGCAAGAAGCCCAGGACAGTGGCGTCCTAATTGCCCCGCCATGACTGCTCGGTGTACTCCTACCCTGCCAGCTACACTACACCCAGTCACTCCGACATTTGCATCACTCCGCGCCAGTATATCACCTCGCAAGAAGCCCAGGGCAGTGGCGTCCTAATTGCCCCGCCATGACTGCTCGGTGTACTCCTACCCTGCCAGCTACACTACACATAGTCTCTCCTACATTTGCATCACTCCGCGCCAGTATTCCACCCCGCAAGAAGCCCAGGGCAGTGGTGTCCTAATTGCCCCGCCATGACTGCTCGGTGTACTCCTACCCTGCCTGCTACACTACACCCAGTCACTCCTACATTTGCATCACTCCGCGCCAGTATTCCACCCCGCAAGAAGCCCAGGACAGTGGCGTCTTAATTGCCCCGCCATGACTGCTCGGTGTACTCCTACCCTGCCAGCTACACTACACATAGTCTCTCCTACATTTGCATCACTCCGCGCCAGTAATCCACCCCGCAAGAAGCCCAGGGCAGTGGTGTCCTAATTGCCCCGCCATGACTGCTCGGTGTACTCCTACCCTGCCAGCTACACTACACCCAGTCACTCCTACATTTGCATCACTCCGCGCCAGTATTCCACCCCGCAAGAAGCCCAGGACAGTGGCGTCCTAATTGCCCCGCCATGACTGCTCGGTGTACTCCTACCCTGCCAGCTACACTACACACAGTCACTCCTACATTTGCATCACTCCGCGCCAGTATTCCACCCCGCAAGAAGCCCAGGGCAGTGGCGTCCTAATTGCCCCGCCATGACTGCTCGGTGTACTCCTACCCTGCCAGCTACACTA
Organism: Leuctra nigra; assembly: GCA_934045905.1. NCBI lineage: Eukaryota > Metazoa > Arthropoda > Insecta > Plecoptera > Leuctridae > Leuctra > Leuctra nigra. The sequence goes on from OW203770.1 coordinate 17,512,978, forward strand.
CACATAGTCTCTCCTACATTTGCATCACTCCGCGCCAGTATTCCACCTCGCAAGAAGCCCAGGGCAGTGGCGTCCTAATTGCCCCGCCATGACTGCTCGATGTACTCCTACCCTGCCAGCTACACTACACCCAGTCACTCCTACATTTGCATCACTCCGCGCCAGTATTCCACCCCGCAAGAAGCCCAGGACAGTGGTGTCCTAATTGCCCCGCCATGACTGCTCGGTGTACTCCTACCCTGCCAGCTACACTACACCCAGTCACTCCTACATTTGCATCACTCCGCGCCAGTATTCCACCCCGCAAGAAGCCCAGGACAGTGGCGTCCTAATTGCCCCGCCATGACTGCTCGGTGTACTCCTACCCTGCCAGCTACACTACACACAGTCACTCCTACATTTGCATCACTCCGCGCCAGTATTCCACCCCGCAAGAAGCCTAGGACAGTGGCGTCCTAATTGTCCCGCCATGACTGCTCGGTGTACTCCTACCCTGCCAGCTACACTACACCCAGTCACTCCTACATTTGCATCACTCCGCGCCAGTATTCCACCTCGCAAGAAGCCCAGGGCAGTGGCGTCCTAATTGCCCCGCCATGACTGCTCGGTGTACTCCTACCCTGCCAGCTACACAACACATAGTCTCTCCTACATTTGCATCACTCCGCGCCAGTATTCCACCCCGCAAGAAGCCCAGGGCAGTGGTGTCCTAATTGCCCCGCCATGACTGCTCGGTGTACTCCTACCCTGCCAGCTACACTACACCCAGTCACTCCTACATTTGCATCACTCCGCGCCAGTATTCCACCCCGCAAGAAGCCCAGGACAGTGGCGTCCTAATTGCCCCGCCATGACTGCTCGGTGTACTCCTACCCTGCGAGCTACACTACACATAGTCTCTCCTACATTTGCATCACTCCGCGCCAGTATTCCACCCCGCAAGAAGCCCAGGGCAGTGGTGTCCTAATTGCCCCGCCATGACTGCTCGGTGTACTCCTACCCTGCCAGCTACACTTCACCCAGTCACTCCTACATTTGCATCACTCCGCGCCAGTATTCCACCCCGCAAGAAGCCCAGGACAGTGGTGTCCTAATTGCCCCGCCATGACTGCTCGGTGTACTCCTACCCTGCCAGCTACACTACACACAGTCACTCCTACATTTGCATCACTCCGCGCCAGTATTCCACCCCGCAAGAAGCCCAGGGCAGTGGCGTCCTAATTGCCCCGCCATGACTGCTCGGTGTACTCCTACCCTGCCAGCTACACTACACATAGTCTCTCCTACATTTGCATCACTCCGCGCCAGTATTCCACCTCGCAAGAAGCCCAGGGCAGTGGCGTCCTAATTGCCCCGCCATGACTGCTCGGTGTACTCCTACCCTGCCAGCTACACTACACCCAGTCACTCCTACATTTGCATCACTCCGCGCCAGTATTCCACCCCGCAAGAAGCCCAGGACAGTGGCGTCCTAATTACCCCGCCATGACTGCTCGGTGTACTCCTACCCTGCCAGCTACACTAAACCCAGTCACTCCTACATTTGCATCACTCCGCGCCAGTATTCCACCCCGCAAGAAGCCCAGGGCAGTGGCGTCCTAATTGCCCCGCCATGACTGCTCGGTGTACTCCTACCCTGCCAGCTACACTACACATAGTCTCTCCTACATTTGCATCACTCCGCGCCAGTATTCCACCCCGCAAGAAGCCCAGGGCAGTGGTGTCCTAATTGCCCCGCCATGACTGCTCGGTGTACTCCTACCCTGCCAGCTACACTACACACAGTCACTCCTACATTTGCATCACTCCGCGCCAGTATTCCACCCCGCAAGAAGCCCAGGGCAGTGGTGTCCTAATTGCCCCGCCATGACTGCTCGGTGTACTCCTACCCTGCCAGCTACACTACACACAGTCACTCCTACATTTGCATCACTCCGCGCCAGTATTCCACCCCGCAAGAAGCCCAGGGCAGTGGTGTCCTAATTGCCCCGCCATGACTGCTCGGTGTACTCCTACCCTGCCAGCTACACTACACACAGTCACTCCTACATTTGCATCACTCCGCGCCAGTATTCCACCCCGCAAGAAGCCCAGGACAGTGGCGTCCTAATTGCCCCGCCATGACTGCTCGGTGTACTCCTACCCTGCCAGCTACACTACACACAGTCACTCCTACATTTGCATCACTCCGCGCCAGTATTCCACCCCGCAAGAAGCCCAGGGCAGTGGCGTCCTAATTGCCCCGCCATGACTGCTCGGTGTACTCCTAACCTGCCAGCTACACTACACACAGTCACTCCTACATTTGCATCACTCCGCGCCAGTATTCCACCCCGCAAGAAGCCCAGGGCAGTGGCGTCCTAATTGCCCCGCCATGACTGCTCGGTGTACTCCTACCCTGCCAGCTACACTACACACAGTCACTCCTACATTTGCATCACTCCGCGCCAGTATTCCACCCCGCAAGAAGCCCAGGGCAGTGGCGTCCTAATTGCCCCGCCATGACTGCTCGGTGTACTCCTACCCTGCCAGCTACACTACACACAGTCTCTCCTACATTTGCATCACTCCGCGCCAGTATTCCACCCCGCAAGAAGCCCAGGACAGTGGCGTCCTAATTGCCCCGCCATGACTGCTCGGTGTACTCCTACCCTGCCAGCTACACTACACCCAGTCACTCCTACATTTGCATCACTCCGCGCCAGTATTCCACCTCGCAAGAAGCCCAGGGCAGTGGCGTCCTAATTGCCCCGCCATGACTGCTCGGTGTACTCCTACCCTGCCAGCTACACTACACCCAGTCACTCCTACATTTGCATCACTCCGCGCCAGTATTCCACCTCGCAAGAAGCCCAGGGCAGTGGCGTCCTAATTGCCCCGCCATGACTGCTCGGTGTACTCCTACCCTGCCAGCTACACTACACACAGTCACTCCTACATTTGCATCACTCCGCGCCAGTATTCCACCTCGCAAGAAGCCCAGGGCAGTGGCGTCCTAATTGCCCCGCCATGACTGCTCGGTGTACTCCTACCCTGCCAGCTACACTACACACAGTCACTCCTACATTTGCATCACTCCGCGCCAGTATTCCACCTCGCAAGAAGCCCAGGGCAGTGGCGTCCTAATTGCCCCGCCATGACTGCTCGGTGTACTCCTACCCTGCCAGCTACACTACACCCAGTAACTCCTACATTTGCATCACTCCAAGCCAGTATTCCACCTCGCAAGAAGCCCAGGGCAGTGGCGTCCTAATTGCCCCGCCATGACTGCTCGGTGTACTCCTACCCTGCCAGCTACACTACACACAGTCACTCCTACATTTGCATCACTCCGCGCCAGTATTCCACCCCGCAAGAAGCCCAGGACAGTGGTGTCCTAATTGCCCCGCCATGACTGCTCGGTGTACTCCTACCCTGCCAGCTACACTACACCCAGTCACTCCTACATTTGCATCACTCCGCGCCAGTATTCCACCTCGCAAGAAGCCCAGGGCAGTGGCGTCCTAATTGCCCCGCCATGACTGCTCGGTGTACTCCTACCCTGCCAGCTACACTACACCCAGTCACTCCTACATTTGCATCACTCCGCGCCAGTATTCCACCTCGCAAGAAGCCCAGGGCAGTGGCGTCCTAATTGCCCCGCCATGACTGCTCGGTGTACTCCTACCCTGCCAGCTACACTACACCCAGTCACTCCTACATTTGCATCACTCCGCGCCAGTATTCCACCTCGCAAGAAGCCCAGGGCAGTGGCGTCCTAATTGCCCCGCCATGACTGCTCGGTGTACTCCTACCCTGCCAGCTACACTACACCCAGTCACTCCTACATTTGCATCACTCCGCGCCAGTATTCCACCTCGCAAGAAGCCCAGGGCAGTGGCGTCCTAATTGCCCCGCCATGACTGCTCGGTGTACTCCTACCCTGCCAGCTACACTACACCCAGTCACTTCTACATTTGCATCACTCCGCGCCAGTATTCCACCCCGCAAGAAGCCCAGGACAGTGGCGTCCTAATTGCCCCGCCATGACTGCTCGGTGTACTCCTACCCTGCCAGCTACACTACACACAGTCACTCCTACATTTGCATCACTCCGCGCCAGTATTCCACCCCGCAAGCGTTGCATATCACACTATCTAACCGAATATATAGAGAAATTTAATATCATTAGTAATTTACAGTTTGGTTTTCAAAGGAATAAAGGTACAAATGACCTCCTGCTGCAATTTGCAAATTTTGTGAATACTAAACTGAATAATAATGAGATTGTTTTGGCTCTGTTTATTGACTACTCAAAGGCGTTTGATACTATTAACCATGACAAGCTCATTATTTTACTTGAAAAAATTGGCGTTAGAGGTCCTATGTTAACTTGGTTTATAGATTATTTGCATGAACGATTAATTACTGTTAAATTGAAAGATGTCTTTAGTGTTTTAAAGCCTGTAAATTCGGGTGTTCCGCAAGGTTCAATATTAGGACCCCTTCTGTATCTCATTTATGTTAATGATATGCTCCTTTGTCTAGAGAAGTGCCATATATTTATGTATGCTGATGACATACTAATTTTATCATCCGACTTTAATTTCGATGTTGCAGAATCTTCTTTACAGTCTGATTTCAACCAACTTTTAAAGCTGTCACATGATCGGGACTTAATTATTAATGCTGACAAGACCAAGATCTTGCACATTTGTACACCTCAAAATCAGTTTAGAGACAGTTCAGTCAATATAATTTGTCATTCGGCGACTTGTTTGCACACTCTGAAGTATGGCAATCCTTTCCAAATTTGTGATTGTGTTATTAAAATTAGTGTTGTTGAGCAGATTGTTTATCTTGGGTTAACTGTGGATAGATTTTTTACCTGGAGACCCCATATCGAAAAGGTTTGTAGTAAAATTAGATCTTGCGCGTTCTCCATTTATCGCCTGCAATTTGTTTTGCCTTTTAAATTATTACGTTTAGTGTATTCCGCACTTGTTGAATCACACTTGTTATATGGGTTGTTAGCTTGGGGAAATGCTTCCGATTATTTCGTCCACAGGATTGTCGCCTTGCAAGATAAAATTATTAGTACAATTGTTCCTCATCACCTAAAATTCAATTTAGATTATAATATTTCCAGATATTATTTAGAATGTAATTTTTTACCTGTGCAATTACTTTATAAATATCGTTTAATTTTAAAGTATTATTTCAGTGATGAACACAAAAAATTACAAAATCATCCAGTTAATACTCGCTTAGCATTGCTTCAAAAGTATTATATTCCTCCTTGGTGCAACAAGAATGGCAAACGTAGACTTGATTATATTGTACCAATTACTTTCAACTTACTTCCTGATAATCAAAGATCTCATGAATCCTTCTCTAAACTTAAAGTGTCTCTGAAATCATGGCTTTTCTCGACTATGTCTACTGATTAGTTTTAATTTTGTATGATTTAATTATGATTGTGTAATTTGGTAAAATTGTTACATGTAAAGAATTCACCCACTTCTAATATTGAAACCCGATTTAATTATTGTTATTTGCTATTTTTTTTTTAATATGAATTGCCTTTTTTTGATTACTATAATGTGTGTATTTTCCTTTTCTTTGTACATTTGTTTGAAACTCCGTAAATGCGTTCTATTGTTACTGTTTTTATTTGTGTGAATCATCTCCACAGATGAGCTACATGTAGCTTTGTGGAATTATGTACTTGTATTATTTTCTTGTTATTAATAAAGGAGTTAAAAAAAAAAAAAAAAAAAAGAAGCCCAGGGCAGTGGCGTCCTAATTGCCCCGCCATGACTGCTCGGTGTACTCCTACCCTGCCAGCTACACTACACCCAGTCACTCCTACATTTGCATCACTCCGCGCCAGTATTCCACCTCGCAAGAAGCCCAGGGCAGTGGCGTCCTAATTGCCCCGCCATGACTGCTCGGTGTACTCCTACCCTGCCAGGTACACTACACCCAGTCACTCCTACATTTGCATCACTCCGCGCCAGTATTCCACCCCGCAAGAAGCCCATGACAGTGGCGTCCTAATTGCCCCGCCATGACTGCTCGGTGTACTCCTACCCTGCCAGCTACACTACACATAGTCTCTCCTACATTTGCATCACTCCGCGCCAGTATTCCACCCCGCAAGAAGCCCAGGACAGTGGTGTCCTAATTGCCCCGCCATGACTGCTCGGTGTACTCCTACCCTGCCAGCTACACTACACATAGTCTCTCCTACATTTGCATCACTCCGCGCCAGTATTCCACCCCGCAAGAAGCCCACGACAGTGGTGTCCTAATTGCCCCGCCATGACTGCTCGGTGTACTCCTACCCTGCCAGCTACACTACACCCAGTCACTCCTACATTTGCATCACTCCGCGCCAGTATTCCACCCCGCAAGAAGCCCAGGACAGTGGTGTCCTAATTGCCCCGCCATGACTGCTCGGTGTACTCCTACCCTGCCAGCTACACTACACACAGTCACTCCTACATTTGCATCACTCCGCGCCAGTATTCCACCCCGCAAGAAGCCCAGGACAGTGGTGTCCTAATTGCCCCGCCATGACTGCTCGGTGTACTCCTACCCTGCCAGCTACACTACACCCAGTCACTCCTACATTTGCATCACTCCGCGCCAGTATTCCACCCCGCAAGAAGCCCAGGACAGTGGTGTCCTAATTGCCCCGCCATGACTGCTCGGTGTACTCCTACCCTGCCAGCTACACTACACACAGTCACTCCTACATTTGCATCACTCCGCGCCAGTATTCCACCCCGCAAGAAGCCCAGGACAGTGGTGTCCTAATTGCCCCGCCATGACTGCTCGGTGTACTCCTACCCTGCCAGCTACACTACACCCAGTCACTCCTACATTTGCATCACTCCGCGCCAGTATTCCACCCCGCAAGAAGCCCAGGACAGTGGCGTCCTAATTGCCCCGCCATGACTGCTCGGTGTACTCCTACCCTGCCAGCTACACTACACACAGTCACTCCTACATTTGCATCACTCCGCGCCAGTATTCCACCCCGCAAGAAGCCCAGGACAGTGGTGTCCTAATTGCCCCGCCATGACTGCTCGGTGTACTCCTACCCTGCCAGCTACACTACACACAGTCACTCCTACATTTGCATCACTCCGCGCCAGTATTCCACCCCGCAAGAAGCCCAGGACAGTGGTGTCCTAATTGCCCCGCCATGACTGCTCGGTGTACTCCTACCCTGCCAGCTACACTACACACAGTCACTCCTACATTTGCATCACTCCGCGCCAGTATTCCACCCCGCAAGAAGCCCAGGACAGTGGCGTCCTAATTGCCCCGCCATGACTGCTCGGTGTACTCCTACCCTGCCAGCTACACTACACCCAGTCACTCCTACATTTGCATCACTCCGCGCCAGTATTCCACCCCGCAAGAAGCCCAGGACAGTGGTGTCCTAATTGCCCCGCCATGACTGCTCGGTGTACTCCTACCCTGCCAGCTACACTACACCCAGTCACTCCTACATTTGCATCACTCCGCGCCAGTATTCCACCCCGCAAGAAGCCCAGGACAGTGGTGTCCTAATTGCCCCGCCATGACTGCTCGGTGTACTCCTACCCTGCCAGCTACACTACACACAGTCACTCCTACATTTGCATCACTCCGCGCCAGTATTCCACCCCGCAAGAAGCCCAGGACAGTGGTGTCCTAATTGCCCCGCCATGACTGCTCGGTGTACTCCTACCCTGCCAGCTACACTACACACAGTCACTCCTACATTTGCATCACTCCGCGCCAGTATTCCACCCCGCAAGAAGCCCAGGACAGTGGTGTCCTAATTGCCCCGCCATGACTGCTCGGTGTACTCCTACCCTGCCAGCTACACTACACACCGTCACTCCTACATTTGCATCACTCCGCGCCAGTATTCCACCCCGCAAGAAGCCCAGGACAGTGGTGTCCTAATTGCCCCGCCATGACTGCTCGGTGTACTCCTACCCTGCCAGCTACACTACACACAGTCACTCCTACATTTGCATCACTCCGCGCCAGTATTCCACCCCGCAAGAAGCCCAGGACAGTGGTGTCCTAATTGCCCCGCCATGACTGCTCGGTGTACTCCTACCCTGCCAGCTACACTACACCCAGTCACTCCTACATTTGCATCACTCCGCGCCAGTATTCCACCCCGCAAGAAGCCCAGGACAGTGGCGTCCTAATTGCCCCGCCATGACTGCTCGGTGTACTCCTACCCTGCCAGCTACACTACACACAGTCACTCCTACATTTGCATCACTCCGCGCCAGTATTCCACCCCGCAAGAAGCCCAGGACAGTGGCGTCCTAATTGCCCCGCCATGACTGCTCGGTGTACTCCTACCCTGCCAGCTACACTACACACAGTCACTCCTACATTTGCATCACTCCGCGCCAGTATTCCATCCCGCAAGAAGCCCAGGACAGTGGTGTCCTAATTGCCCCGCCATGACTGCTCGGTGTACTCCTACCCTGCCAGCTACACTACACCCAATCACTCCTACATTTGCATCACTCCGCGCCAGTATTCCACCCCGCAAGAAGCCCAGGACAGTGGCGTCCTAATTGCCCCGCCATGACTGCTCGGTGTACTCCTACCCTGCCAGCTACACTACACACAGTCACTCCTACATTTGCATCACTCCGCGCCAGTATTCCACCCCGCAAGAAGCCCAGGACAGTGGTGTCCTAATTGCCCCGCCATGACTGCTCGGTGTACTCCTACCCTGCCAGCTACACTACACACAGTCACTCCTACATTTGCATCACTCCGCGCCAGTATTCCACCCCGCAAGAAGCCCAGGACAGTGGCGTCCTAATTGCCCCGCCATGACTGCTCGGTGTACTCCTACCCTGCCAGCTACACTACACACAGTCACTCCTACATTTGCATCACTCCGCGCCAGTATTCCACCCCGCAAGAAGCCCAGGACAGTGGCGTCCTAATTGCCCCGCCATGACTGCTCGGTGTACTCCTACCCTGCCAGCTACACTACACCCAGTCACTCCTACATTTGCATCACTCCGCGCCAGTATTCCACCCCGCAAGAAGCCCAGAGCAGTGGCGTCCTGATTGCCCCGCCATGACTGCTCGGTGTACTCCTACCCTGCCAGCTACACTACACACAGTCACTCCTACATTTGCATCACTCCGCGCCAGTATTCCACCCCGCAAGAAGCCCAGGACAGTGGCGTCCTAATTGCCCCGCCATGACTGCTCGGTGTACTCCTACCCTGCCAGCTACACTACACACAGTCACTCCTACATTTGCATCACTCCGCGCCAGTATTCCACCCCGCAAGAAGCCCAGGACAGTGGTGTCCTAATTGCCCCGCCATGACTGCTCGGTGTACTCCTACCCTGCCAGCTACACTACACACAGTCACTCCTACATTTGCATCACTCCGCGCCAGTATTCCACCCCGCAAGAAGCCCAGGACAGTGGCGTCCTAATTGCCCCGCCATGACTGCTCGGTGTACTCCTACCCTGCCAGCTACACTACACACAGTCACTCCTACATTTGCATCACTCCGCGCCAGTATTCCACCCCGCAAGAAGCTCAGGACAGTGGCGTCCTAATTGCCCCGCCATGACTGCTCGGTGTACTCCTACCCTGCCAGCTACACTACACCCAGTCACTCCTACATTTGCATCACTCCGCGCCAGTATTCCACCCCCAAGAAGCCCAGGACAGTGGCGTCCTAATTGCCCCGCCATGACTGCTCGGTGTACTCCTACCCTGCCAGCTACACTACACCCAGTCACTCCTACATTTGCATCACTCCGCGCCAGTATTCCACCCCGCAAGAAGCCCAGGACAGTGGCGTCCTAATTGCCCCGCCATGACTGCTCGGTGTACTCCTACCCTGCCAGCTACACTACACCCAGTCACTCCTACATTTGCATCACTCCGCGCCAGTATTCCACCCCGCAAGAAGCCCAGGACAGTGGCGTCCTAATTGCCCCGCCATGACTGCTCGGTGTACTCCTACCCTGCCAGCTACACTACACCCAGTCACTCCTACATTTGCATCACTCCGCGCCAGTATTCCACCCCGCAAGAAGCCCAGGACAGTGGCGTCCTAATTGCCCCGCCATGACTGCTCGGTGTACTCCTACCCTGCCAGCTACACTACACCCAGTCACTCCTACATTTGCATCACTCCGCGCCAGTATTCCACCTCGCAAGAAGCCCAGGACAGTGGCGTCCTAATTGCCCCGCCATGACTGCTCGGTGTACTCCTACCCTGCCAGCTACACTACACACAGTCACTCCTACATTTGTATCACTCCGCGCCAGTATTCCACCCCGCAAGAAGCCCAGGACAGTGGCGTCCTAATTGCCCCGCCATGACTGCTCGGTGTACTCCTACCCTGCCAGCTACACTACACACAGTCACTCCTACATTTGCATCACTCCGCGCCAATATTCCACCCCGCAAGAAGCCCAGGACAGTGGCGTCCTAATTGCCCCGCCATGACTGCTCGGTGTACTCCTACCCTGCCAGCTACACTACACATAGTCTCTCCTACATTTGCATCACTCCGCGCCAGTATTCCACCTCGCAAGAAGCCCAGGGCAGTGGCGTCCTAATTGCCCCGCCATGACTGCTCGGTGTACTCCTACCCTGCCAGCTACACTACACCCAGTCACTCCTACATTTGCATCACTCCGCGCCAGTATTCCACCCCGCAAGAAGCCCAGGACAGTGGCGTCCTAATTGCCCCGCCATGACTGCTCGGTGTACTCCTACCCTGCCAGCTACACTACACACAGTCACTCCTACATTTGCATCACTCCGCGCCAGTATTCCACCCCGCAAGAAGCTCAGGACAGTGGCGTCCTAATTGCCCCGCCATGACTGCTCGGTGTACTCCTACCCTGCCAGCTACACTACACCCAGTCACTCCTACATTTGCATCACTCCGCGCCAGTATTCCACCCCGCAAGAAGCCCAGGACAGTGGCGTCCTAATTGCCCCGCCATGACTGCTCGGTGTACTCCTACCCTGCCAGCTACACTACACATAGTCTCTCCTACATTTGCATCACTCCGCGCCAGTATTCCACCCCGCAAGAAGCCCAGGACAGTGGTGTCCTAATTGCCCCGCCATGACTGCTCGGTGTACTCCTACCCTGCCAGCTACACTACACACAGTCACTCCTACATTTGCATCACTCCGCGCCAGTATTCCACCCCGCAAGAAGCCCAGGACAGTGGTGTCCTAATTGCCCCGCCATGACTGCTCGGTGTACTCCTACCCTGCCAGCTACACTACACCCAGTCACTCCTACATTTGCATCACTCCGCGCCAGTATTCCACCCCGCAAGAAGCCCAGGACAGTGGCGTCCTAATTGCCCCGCCATGACTGCTCGGTGTACTCCTACCCTGCCAGCTACACTACACACAGTCACTCCTTAATTTGCATCACTCCGCGCCAGTATTCCACCCCGCAAGAAGCCCAGGACAGTGGCGTCCTAATTGCCCCGCCATGACTGCTCGGTGTACTCCTACCCTGCCAGCTACACTACACACAGTCACTCCTACATTTGCATCACTCCGCGCCAGTATTCCACCCCGCAAGAAGCCCACGACAGTGGTGTCCTAATTGCCCCGCCATGACTGCTCGGTGTACTCCTACCCTGCCAGCTACACTACACATAGTCTCTCCTACATTTGCATCACTCCGCGCCAGTATTCCACCCCGCAAGAAGCCCAGGACAGTGGTGTCCTAATTGCCCCGCCATGACTGCTCGGTGTACTCCTACCCTGCCAGCTACACTACACATAGTCTCTCCTACATTTGCATCACTCCGCGCCAGTATTCCACCCCGCAAGAAGCCCAGGGCAGTGGCGTCCTAATTGCCCCGCCATGACTGCTCGGTGTACTCCTACCCTGCCAGCTACACTACACATAGTCTCTCCTACATTTGCATCACTCCGCGCCAGTATTCCACCCCGCAAGAAGCCCAGGACAGTGGTGTCCTAATTGCCCCGCCATGACTGCTCGGTGTACTCCTACCCTGCCAGCTACACTACACATAGTCTCTCCTACATTTGCATCACTCCGCGCCAGTATTCCACCCCGCAAGAAGCCCAGGACAGTGGTGTCCTAATTGCCCCGCCATGACTGCTCGGTGTACTCCTACCCTGCCAGCTACACCACACATAGTCTCTCCTACATTTGCATCACTCCGCGCCAGTATTCCACCCCGCAAGAAGCCCAGGACAGTGGTGTCCTAATTGCCCCGCCATGACTGCTCGGTGTACTCCTACCCTGCCAGCTACACTACACACAGTCACTCCTACATTTGCATCACTCCGCGCCAGTATTCCACCCCGCAAGAAGCCCAGGACAGTGGCGTCCTAATTGCCCCGCCATGACTGCTCGGTGTACTCCTACCCTGCCAGCTACACTACACACAGTCTCTCCTACATTTGCATCACTCCGCGCCAGTATTCCACCCCGCAAGAAGCCCAGGACAGTGGCGTCCTAATTGCCCCGCCATGACTGCTCGGTGTACTCCTACCCTGCCAGCTACACTACACACAGTCTCTCCTACATTTGCATCACTCCGCGCCAGTATTCCACCCCGCAAGAAGCCCAGGACAGTGGTGTCCTAATTGCCCCGCCATGACTGCTCGGTGTACTCCTACCCTGCCAGCTACACTACACATAGTCTCTCCTACATTTGCATCACTCCGCGCCAGTATTCCACCCCGCAAGAAGCCCAGGACAGTGGCGTCCTAATTGCCCCGCCATGACTGCTCGGTGTACTCCTACCCTGCCAGCTACACTACACACAGTCACTCCTACATTTGCATCACTCCGCGCCAGTATTCCACCCCGCAAGAAGCCCAGGACAGTGGCGTCCTAATTGCCCCGCCATGACTGCTCGGTGTACTCCTACCCTGCCAGCTACACTACACCCAGTCACTCCTACATTTGCATCACTCCGCGCCAGTATTCCACCTCGCAAGAAGCCCAGGACAGTGGCGTCCTAATTGCCCCGCCATGACTGCTCGGTGTACTCCTACCCTGCCAGCTACACTACACATAGTCTCTCCTACATTTGCATCACTCCGCGCCAGTATTCCACCCCGCAAGAAGCCCAGGACAGTGGCGTCCTAATTGCCCCGCCATGACTGCTCGGTGTACTCCTACCCTGCCAGCTACACTACACCCAGTCACTCCTACATTTGCATCACTCCGCGCCAGTATTCCACCTCGCAAGAAGCCCAGGACAGTGGCGTCCTAATTGCCCCGCCATGACTGCTCGGTGTTCTCCTACCCTGCCAGCTACACTACACATAGTCTCTCCTACATTTGCATCACTCCGCGCCAGTATTCCACCCCGCAAGAAGCCCAGGACAGTGGCGTCCTAATTGCCCCGCCATGACTGCTCGGTGTACTCCTACCCTGCCAGCTACACTACACATAGTCTCTCCTACATTTGCATCACTCCGCGCCAGTATTCCAACCCGCAAGAAGCCCAGGACAGTGGTGTCCTAATTGCCCCGCCATGACTGCTCGGTGTACTCCTACCCTGCCAGCTACACTACACCCAGTCACTCCTACATTTGCATCACTCCGCGCCAGTATTCCACCTCGCAAGAAGCCCAGGACAGTGGCGTCCTAATTGCCCCGCCATGACTGCTCGGTGTACTCCTACCCTGCCAGCTACACTACACATAGTCTCTCCTACATTTGCATCACTCCGCGCCAGTATTCCACCTCGCAAGAAGCCCAGGACAGTGGCGTCCTAATTGCCCCGCCATGACTGCTCGGTGTACTCCTACCCTGCCAGCTACACTACACATAGTCTCTCCTACATTTGCATCACTCCGCGCCAGTATTCCACCCCGCAAGAAGCCCAGGACAGTGGCGTCCTAATTGCCCCGCCATGACTGCTCGGTGTACTCCTACCCTGCCAGCTACACTACACATAGTCTCTCCTACATTTGCATCACTCCGCGTCAGTATTCCACCCCGCAAGAAGCCCAGGACAGTGGTGTCCTAATTGCCCCGCCATGACTGCTCGGTGTACTCCTACCCTGCCAGCTACACTACACCCAGTCACTCCTACATTTGCATCACTCCGCGCCAGTATTCCACCTCGCAAGAAGCCCAGGACAGTGGCGTCCTAATTGCCCCGCCATGACTGCTCGGTGTACTCCTACCCTGCCAGCTACACTACACATAGTCTCTCCTACATTTGCATCACTCCGCGCCAGTATTCCACCCCGCAAGAAGCCCAGGGCAGTGGCGTCCTAATTGCCCCGCCATGACTTGATTGTAGATGCATAAGCGAGCTTTATTCGAGCACACTTCAGGGAATAGAAATGATCGGTTTTCACTCTAAAGTGCTTTATTTCATTTGAATCTATGGTGTTTTGCTAATTGACTCACTGAAAGGTTCAAGCGGCGGAATAATCGCATTGAGAGGGCAAAATCAGGATTTCTGTTTATGTTTGAAGTGCGTCGGTATCATTAAATTTCCACTCCAGAAATATGAAGTATCAAACCCGGTATAGAGTTATTTTCAATTGCACACGTAAAATTACAGGTCAAGTATCAAGAGAACAATTTGGAGAGAACCAAACAATTTGCATATTCACATTTAATTGCAGTACAGTTGGGTTTTTTAAATATACACATTGAAATGTAAACGATAAATACACGATACAATAAGATAGATAGATAGTATGTTTTAACGGCGCGTCAACGACGAGGTTATATTGCGCACATTAATTTTTACTTTTATCTTTGTTGAATAAAGTGGAGGACATGGGGAGGAGACGACCTAACGGGCCCGATCCGGGGGAGTCTAGCACTGGTGGGAAGGCCAGGCCGGAATGGGGACGGACCGGGGGGTGTGAGGATTCGGGCTGGGGGGGGACCCGATTTCAGGGGGATCACCATCTCGAGGGGGAAAGGCCGGCCCGACGAGACCGTTAATTCACGGGAGAGCATGGCTAGGTCGACCCTGGCTGCTCTTTGTCTGGGCCTCACCACTGACCTGTCTGGCATGGGTAGCCCTTACACACGATACAATTACATTGGCAGTTAATCTACAATGCTTGTTGACCTCTTTCACGATGGAGATTATCAATGAACGGCGTTAGCTTCCGTTGACATCAGTAATTGATCTAGGTATTAGAAATGGATTGAACATTATATCCGTTAAATAATGCAACCATGATAGCCGCTATCAGTATACCAAGCTCGTATATATATACCAAGCAAGTATATATCAAGCTCGAATCCAGAACAGCTCCCATAATCAATCCCTCACGGCAGCTGTCTCGTCGGAATTAGAATGCATCCATTCTATGCACGAGAATTAATATCACTTGACGGTGAATGCAGCTGCGATGCAGATAGATTGCACCTGCACAAGTGCAACGCCGCTGGCAAAACCGAAGACGAATGGGCGGCGAATTTAAACGAGGAGGATTAGTTTTCGAATGAAAAATGATCGGAAGTTTCTTACTCTGTTGGTGTTACATGGAACTAATATCTATACGAGATTAAATTGTGCAACTTTGTGTTTGTGTAATAGATTACAGTTACAGACACTATGTGGTGATCGCTCTCGAGCAGTGGAGCAAAAACAACAGGTACTGAACGTGTTACAAACATATACAGTTCGAAACATGGTCGAGTTATTAACTCACAAGCTCTGAGCTCTTCTTTGATTACAAGAGTCCGCTTAGTTTCCACGTACACTAAATATGAAAAGGTATAATTTTGCAATTTGCACAACAGTATTATGTTTATAAATGCGAACTTCAAATACAAATGTAAATTTTCTTCTTGTGTATAGAAGTAACAGTTTGGTCG
Organism: Leuctra nigra; assembly: GCA_934045905.1. Classification (NCBI taxonomy): domain Eukaryota; kingdom Metazoa; phylum Arthropoda; class Insecta; order Plecoptera; family Leuctridae; genus Leuctra; species Leuctra nigra. The sequence continues at coordinate 17,528,840 of OW203770.1, forward strand.
ATAACAATATTATTAATGCATATACTTGGATAGAAAGCACGGCACAATAAGACGCAAAAGAAAATACAACGTTATCTGCTGAAGATTCCGTTCGCAACTCCCTTTCCTTGGCTTTTCTTCTCCTTCGATCATCCCAAATTCCCCGACACTGGCAAGAAGTTTTCACCATGAGATATGTTGCGTCAAAGATGGTCTGATAATTCTTTCGCAGTGTATGCGATGGTCGGGAAGTACAAAAGTCTTTAAATATCTTTTAGTTATGTTCTCTTTGGATAATGTACAATTGGCCAAAGCAAAAACGGTATTCGAAAGAAACGGATTGGCCGATAAAGATTTTATGGTATCATCCATAAAGTATATGCTAAAGCGCATCGACCTCTAGTAGGTGAGCTATGAATTCATTGATAACAACAATTATTGATTGTCAAGATAACTGACCAAATCCATTTCGTTCCAATACAGCTTTTACTCTACCAACGTATCCAACGTATTAACGTATCTTTTATTGCATGTGTATCAATCTATTATCTTGAAATAGACCACATTTTAAATTATCTAGTTATCTCTGCTTTTCAAAAAATTTCATATGCAGTACCGTGATCCAAATATTTATTCATGTTATGATCCATTGTTGAAAAACACTAATAGATATGAGGATCACGGTACTGCATTTGAATTTTTTTGAAAAGCAGAGCTATCTAGATAATTTAAAGTGTGGTCTATTATTTTTTGTACACACCTCTGATTTTACAGTACTCAGGAAAAAACTGAAGATAATCAGAACTACAAAATAGCAAAGGAAACTTTTAAGGTGATACAAGCGCTCGGCCGTTTTAGAAAATTGAGAGAAAAATTGTTTCATAAGTGAGTGTAACTTTTACAGGATGTTCACATGATCAGTCTGATTGTATATTAGTAGCCCTTTTTAATTTTTGCTTATTGCATCGTTAATTAGGAGCCGGTTATTCATCAAAACCGCGCAAAACTCTGAAATTTGTGATACGATTGGAGACCAAACCCGTTAACCAATTGATCTCAAATTTTAATCATGATTAGATGAAAGACAAACTTAGGGTTATCACTTGGCATATTTTTGAAATTTAATTTTATACGGCACCCATGGAGACAAGAAAATAGCTAATTTTTCACTAAAAATCCACTAATTATTACTAATTAACGAAACAAAAAATTTAAAATGTACCAAGGGATAACCCTAAGTTTGTCTTTTATCTAAATACGATTAAAATTTCAAATCATTTCGTCAAACCATTTCGTCTCCAATCGTATCGCAAAAAGTGTCTACAAAAAGCAGCAAAATCGCTCGCGCTTGCAGCACCTTAAGTATATCGGCATTATTATTATAACTAAAATCTCTGGCGATGTGAAGCATGAACTGTTTTTAAAACTGTATTTCTATTTTAAGGTGTTTTTGTCACGATAAATACACAGGAAATATTAGATCTTCGAGGCAAAGTTTGTAACAAACTAGCAGTAAAACTAAAACTAACCGCAAAGCAACGCGATTTTCATCTGTCAAATGCACATAACACAGTCGACGTCAAATCTGGAGGTGAAAACCGATCTACATCACTTCACTTTTCAATGTTTACAAGAAGTAAACATACAACAGTTCATAGATTTATTACTAGTTTACAGGCGTTATATTTACAATATTCTTCGGCATAATCTCTCTGTCACTATGCTTTTCTGATTTCTCCCAAATCTTTTCCAAATCTTTTGGAGATAATTTTACCTAAACCTCGTTATAGGTTTTGAAGCATGTAAATTAAAAATGTGTATAATAATGACCATACATAATTTTTTAATCGACCATAACAATATAATCGCGGACTTTTATACCAAATGGCGCAAAAAAATCACCCTGATTGAGAGGTCACTATATCGAAACTATTATTGATAGGATTCTGAAATTTGTACACATAATAGAAAACATACCAAAATTTTATGAGTGCAAATTTCAAAAACATTACTATTGTAGAAAAAAAGTTACTGCTGTTCAAATTTGGTTGTCAAAAAATTGATTTACCGGAGCTCTAATAGCGCACGTCGAGAAAACTTCCAATGGCCGGGACGCTGCTTCTTCAAAACTACGTACGATATCAAGCTGAAAATTTCAAATTATATTGAAAATAGATTAATATAGATTGTGTAAAAATTTCAATCAATTTAAACAAATTTAACGAAATTTATGGAATTTTGAAGTTAAGCGTAAAATCAGTGTTTCCAAACTTTTATTACACACGTTATAAAAGTGCATTTTTCTCACTATTCTGCTTTCAAGCTCAACTTCAAGATTCCATAAATTTCGTTCCATTTGTTCAAATTGATTGAAATTTTTACACAATCGATCTTAATCTATTTTCAATATAATTTGAAATTTTCAGCTTGATATCGTACGTAGTTTTGAAAAAACAGCGTCCCGGCCATTGGAAGTTCTAGGCGCGCGCTATCTGAGCTCCGTTTAATAAATTTTTGACAACCAAATTTGAACAGCAGTAACTTTTTTCCTACAATAGTAATGTTTTTGAAATTTGCACATGTGCAAATTTCAAAAACATTGGTATGTTTTCTATTATGTGTACAAATTTCAGAATCCTATTTATAATAGTTTCGATATAGTGACCTCTCAATCAGGGTGTTTTTTTTTGCACCACTCGGTGTTGCATTCAATTTTTTTCTTACTTTTTTTTATAGGTATTGCTTTTTATATTGACGAGGTCGATTAAAAATCAGCTATGCTACATATTTTTCGAAATATTCATAATTTGAATGGTACAAAAGCTATTACGGTATTTAGGATATATTATCTCAAATGTTTATACCTTCGCGTGCAGCCGACTTTCCATGAGAAACAGCATTATACTTCAAAGTGAACGTAACCGTTTGAACACACAGACTATATTTACAGATAAAGTGAAGAAGTCAAAGCCGAACTGAAGATAACGCGATGTTACGTATATATTTTCACATTGCAAATATGAAAAGTTCAAAAGTCCTGACGCTTGAATCCTCTTCATTGAACAAGCTGAAAGACAAACACACTCGTCTTTCCTGCTTGCAATTAGCAAGTGCATTCAACTATCACGCATGTAACAAACAACCTGCCAGGATTACACTCCGAGTAATAGGCTCCAGTGGCGTGGCTAATGAGGGGGAGGGGAGTGGGCCAATTAACAGAATTAACTATACAGCGCATCGGTTACATAAGCCGTTAAGAGTCGTCTGCACTTGAAGATAAACATTGGAGATATTTCCGAAATATCGTCAGAACTTTTCAGCCATTCACATTATGAATCATTTGAAAAATCATGAATATTGTTTATTGAGTACCTTGACCCCACCTTATTACTACAGTATTTCGATGGCTAAGAATCAGGGGCCAGATTCACAAAAATTACTACTTCTTAATACGTACTATCTATTGTATTATCTTTCATTTAACATGGTGTTTTTGGTACTAAATCAAATGGTAATACTTATTAGCAGATAATACCTTTTGTGAATCCAGTCCCAGGGGCCAGATTCACAAAAAGTATTATCTCCAAATACGTACTATCTTTGGTATTATCTTTCATTTAACATAAGGTTTTTGGTATTAACTCAAAAGATAATACGTATTAGCAGATAATACCTTTCGTGAATCCAGCCCCAGGACCTTAGTTTTTCAGGAGAAAGCAAGAAAACTGTCTGTAAACAGTTAGTTCACAAATGACATAAGGTGGTGCTGCAGTCTGGTTTTCTGTCTTTATCTGATGTAGAACCATCTGATGTGATTTGTTTTTCATTTTTTTTTTTTTAAGATATCAAACTCATTTTCAGCCAAAATGTCCCCGATTCTAAGCCATCGATTTTTGCCCAACCTCCACTTAAAGTTGAACAAAATATGGACGTTTTATAGCTGTTTTGTCGTTTTATGTTCAACTAACTTATCTTCTGTACCTTTTCTGAATTGTAATAATATTAAAATAAAAATGTATCATATTAATCGTCAACATACATTGGAATGGAATTGAAACCTAGTAATATTCGAACAAATAAGCGATACGTGATGGAGCCACTTCTGGCAGGAAACTTTTTAGATGCACTTTTTTATTTTGATGTTCGTGTTTCCATAGGGCAGTGAAATAGGAGAAACAAATGAAATTTAGATATAGTTACATTACAAGTTTACTTTTTCAGCCATAACAAACAACTGAAGAAAATTTTATATAATTTATTTACATAAATAAACCCTTTATATCCTCCATTATCCCCCTTATGGATAGTACCAAATAACCCACCAGAGGTCAGTCATGTTCCTTATTTTCTCGAATAATATCCATTTTGAGCTGTGTGTGAAAAACGTTATCTGAGATGGCGAACTGCTGATACAAATGATATAGATCGTTCAATTACAATAACCTCCATGTACAACAATGAACATGGAAGCCGAGTCCATCACATCGCTAACGAAGGCCGCGCAAAGGCCATGCAGATGAGAGAGAAAGGAAGCACCGTGATTGGGCAGATTCCTCAACCAAATCCATGTTTAACAACAATCGTGTTTGCAGCGCATCTGACCTTCAAAATGGAATCACTCGGCTGGATTCAGGACCCTTACCTAATATCGCGAAACGTTGGTGCTACGATGGTGCTGAGTTCAAGGTCGGTGCTACTACGGGTTATTAAGATAGGTAGCACCGTGCTAGGTAGCACCGTCCTACCATTTCGCGATATTAGGTAAGGGTCCAGCAGCCGCAACGGTGCAAATGTCAGACCGCATCGATCATTTCCACGCCGCTGTGATCGACACTGTGGGAGGATGGTTATATACGGAGAGGAAATCGAACAAGCGGGATGATAATTGCATCCGCATTGATGATTCCAATCACTGATGATCGACGTGTCTTCAGACATCACGCAAGTAGAATAAAATAAGAGTCTGCAAACATTGGAGATATAACTTTCCTCGTTTAAACATTTTGAACCATTAAAAGTATGAAATTTTTTAAAAATAATTAACATACTACTTTTTGAATGAACCTTAGCAATATGAACACCCGCTTTTAAATATATTATTTGTACCCAAACTCGTCAAAGTTGTAGGTGATTGAGATTTGAGATCATTAAAATCGGATGAGTCATTTCAAACAACAATCAATGATAGATGAAAATTTAGGAGTATGTTACTACATTGTCTGAATAATTAAGCATTTTATATTTTTATTTGCATAAGCCCGCACAAAAGTACCTTATTCTTACGATGCTTCTCGTTTTTATTTTCTAACTCCGGAAATCTAGTCTATTCTATTCTATTCTATTGTATTGTATATTGTATTATGAGAGTAAGATGATTATAAAATTGAATTGAATTGTTGTACAATAGAACTTGATTTGGAATCACGTTGTCACAAATGAACCGAAGTAAGAATCAGAACAACGAAAAGTCCTGATCCCGCCACCGGACACTTCCACCTGGATACGTCGCTGAAACGGCGCTGTTCTACATGGATGATTGGGAACAAGAGACGACGAAGCGTCGAGTCAGGACGACGTGTTTTGCATTGATTTGACCTGTTTGTGTCCGGGAGATTGGCCTCGTCAGCGGATGCCATGTCCTGGATGTCGCCAGACCATTTGCTTCAGGAGTCGAAGTCAATCAGACACGCTGAACAGGAGCAATGTGTTCAATCAAGATTCGACAGCAAGACTTAAAAAACGTTGAACCGCAACAACTGACAAAAGTAAAGATTGGTTTTATTTTAGTGTTGTCAAGTAAACCAGCGCAAATAGTCGCATGAAACGAACCCTCGGTACCTGAATCCGTAACTACAAAGCGGAAACAAATCCGCATTTGGTCGTTTTGTCGCATTTTCCGAATGATCCGTATATAAGAAACCTTATGGAGAAAATTCGGAACATCGACGAACGAGTAAAAGGATATTACAATCTGGACGTTACTATTTAGTTGTCAGGTAAACAATGGGACCAGCAGCACTCACAATTGAATCGTTGGCACGCAAAAAAGTCCTGAAACCAACAGCTTACAGCCCAATAATTATTTAGTAACTTAGGTGGTTCATAGCTCCACAATTTAAGTAATTTCCCAACAATGTGCTAATTTCCATTCTTTTAATTACCATCAGTGATTCTCGATAGCCAGCGACTTGGTTGTGTGACCACTAAATCCCGAACAACATAATTAGATGTGTAATTGACATGTCAACTGAAATGGAATGTAATGGTACGAGGCAGGCATGCTGCGGTGGTTTCCCGGGCTGAAGCGATGACGTCGACCGCGAGGCGATCATAGTATTTCAATAACACCGCGACCGCAGAGCCAGCGAGCCTGCGAGAGATCACCCGTGAATCATCCGCACGGTGTTTGATGCACTAGACACCGGACACGAGCAAACAGGCAGCAGAGCACACGCTGCGATCTGGCAAGTGTGAAGAGGAAAGTTACCCCATGTGACATTTCACTAAATGCAGTTTCCATCTTTTCTATCTTTTCACACCCTGTTCAAATAGCTTTTAAATATTACTCCTGTTTATAAGAAGATGCTCATACGGGTTTTCTATGCCAATTAGACATAAAATATAATTTGAAAGTCAAACAGAGGTCAAACAGATTCAGACAGATTTTCACAAGTACAATCATTAAAAGCACATGAGGAGCTACAATTTACTTTCCTGAAGCATTTCTTGGAAATATCACGTTTTTTCCTCCAAATAAAATCAATTCTCAGCTATATTCACACATTTCATTTTTTTTTCAAAATCACTTGGTTTCCTTTTCCCCTCATCATCTCAATTAATAACAATTCACACAAGAGATGTTAAAAAGTTGAAGAACCGATAGGGCACTAGCCAAACTATTTCCCGCTAGGGTGCTGCCTTCGGTTTTGTGATAAGTGTGAAGTAAGCTGTTCGTGCCACTCAAAATTTAAACTCGCGAAACTTTATTTTGACATGCGTAAGAAGATGTACTCACTGTTTAGATACAAAGATTTTTTACTCTAGTATAATAAAATGTGTAAAAATAAGAAGATAGTGCAATATCTAAAGCAAATTCTATTTCAATCTGAAGCGACACCCTCTCAATTGTTTTAATTGGAAGTTTCAAAATTCCATGAAGCAGTGAGTCATTTCAAGAGAGCGCTGGAAACAAAAATCATTCTGTGAGCTGTCATATATGATCAAAATATCATTATTACACTATTATTTCTAATACTTATCTACTCTTGCGGTAAATAACCAAATATCAACATTAATTTGTATAATATAACATGAAAATACGGACTGTGGGGTAAGAAATACGTTGATTTGAAAAGCACAGCCTCGACGCTAGCGCCCAAGTGGCCGATCCTGTCGTCCTAGCTTGGCATCGCCCCATCGAACAAATATTTGTTGTTCTCCAAAGATACTGCGGGAAAATGTCCTCCTAATGGCACGATCAGCTCCTTCCCACCGTCCATCGTATATAACCTCACCATCATCACCATAATCATTCATCCGTCGCCTCCATGGTCGAACTATCTCGCCTCATGATATCGATACATGATCCAATTACACGCAGCATCCTGATCTGTATCGCCCGTGTCACACTGTGTCTATATCGATCAGACGGTGATCACATCCGATAGCGATCGGGCCTCTGATTGCGTTCCCGGCCGATACAGCGGCGTCGTTCCATCGGCCAATAGCAGACGCGACGTCGGCCAGATCAGAGAGATTGAAGACGGCAGACGTCGCAAGTTTCACGTCGACTTGATTCAACGAGATGAAACACTTTCGAGGTGATTCGATTTTAAACTCTTCGTGTACATTCCAGCATGCGAGTTTCCCGGGGTATTACTAACTTTACAGGATTAGATTTCATTAAAAGTTGACTGCACCAGAGGAAAGTTCAATAGCGATAATAATTCCTAAATATCGTCACAACTTCTCAATTCTTCGACTTATTTACAGTGTTAAATAAATAGTAGATCTTGAAAGAGTTATGACTTCTAAAATCCAATATTTGGACAGAAAAAAGTGCCTGTATTATTTGACATTGAGTCTATTTAGGGCGCATACATTGAATTTAAAAGTTGCTGTTAATACCTACTCAAATAAGCTAAGGACCTGCTAATAAGCTATTTACCATACAAACACAAAATGCGGTATATCTAACATGTGGATTAAATTGAACTGGATTTTGAAGCAGCTGCTTGGTTGATGCAGCAAAATTTAATCAAAATTTAAGTTAATCGGTATTTCATTTTATTCCGAAACAAGGTCGTTCGTAAATCAATTCTGAATTGTTAATCATTTTAATGGTAGAAAATTACAACCATACAAGCCTAATCAAGCCAACCAGAGCATAGCTGCTTTGTAAAAGCTCTGAATATGCTGTCGACAATACTTCTTCCCCCGCAATTCGCATTCCCAATTCGATGCAAATCCCAACGCAGACGCCTAGACAAATAGAAGATCAACATCACACCGGGCGAGAATCAATGGGAAACGTGAACGACAGGGCGAGTTTGAAAACCATGAAGCCCGCCGCTCAATGACTGACCATATTTTCACGCGATAAGGCCGACAGGAAATAAATTATAACTCAATTCTAAAGCTATCAAGGAAGCGCACGGGAAAAAAACGTCAAAACATGTCAGTACGCTTCGCGAATTTCCATCAACGCGTTCAACTATATGACATTTTTAAATGAGACACCCACACCGCAGAAAAAAAAACAATAACGAGGGATAGAAAAGGACAGCAAAGGACCTTCATGCAATATTCAGGATTTAATTGCTTTCATTTCAAATTGAATTGAGAAAATGTTATTACAATTCAATTTGAAATGAAAGCAATTAAATCCGGAATATTGCATGAAGGTCCTTCGCTGTAATTTTGTATCCCTTTTTTTTTTTTTTTTTAATATAAATGCGTACTATAAAAAGTGCAAAAAACTGTATAAATAACAATTTTAAAATTTAGAAACGAAATACGAAGTTATCAATATACGAAACCACTAATTTATTAATTACAATTTTGTGATTAGTGTATATTTTGTTAGAATAAGATGGACTTACTTAATAGTATTGTGTCAGTCAAGCAAGGTATAAGAGATCAACACTTTCACTATTTTTTGGAGGTTACAATGCCATTTTGTCAGTCATATTGAAAGCATAATTCGTCGATTTGCTTTTAAAACTCGTCAGCACAATATAATGCGACACCTTCACAAACGAACCACTTGATATTGTTTGTGGAAGTAATAATTTTTCTACGAGAACGAAATAATAAATGTCGTAGATAAGGATCGGCATTGGGAATTAGTCTAGGTTTAATCTTAATAGTTGTAAAAACTAAGAGTTACTAATAATATAAGGGAATCCATATTTCACGTAAAATGATCAATCAAAACTACCTCACCAGTGGAGTTTGGCCCCCCAAAAAGCCCACGTAGATATAGGTACTACTCACGTGATCAATATCAAAAAGCATGAATATTCATCTGAGGAAGTAGATATTTTATTGCTCTACGTGACATGTTGTTAATTACCGCCAAATAATCAAGACTAATTACAAATAATAAAACAGCACTCGCACGACCTTGACGGGCAACGCAGCAACTTCACAAAATATCACGCGCATCTTGGGAACTAGGTCTAGACTAGAAATGATCTCAATAACGAACCCCATCACATTGTTCACTCACTTTCATATTCTACGGAATTTAAAGTGAAGAGAATTACATCAGTACGCTTTTAGTGAAGACCTCCTTCAGATGCAAGAATTATGTAATTCTCGACATAAATTTTAAGTTCAAATCCACTTCAAAAACAAAGTCGTGTACAGCGAATCAGAATTCCGTCCATGGAAATGATAATTATGATTCCACCTTGTTTTACGGAATATGTAAATTCGAACCTTTACAACTGTTATTTTATACCAACATGTTAAAAGAGCACTGAAGTGGAGTACCGGTTGAATATCTATCTGTATGACGATAAAATGAGAGGATCATCTAGATGTGAATGGACTGCGGTTCTTGGAGAATATTGACAGAATAGGGAAATCTCATCAGATTTTAATTTACTTTTATTTAATTAAATACAATACTACTTATTACAGGAAGATCAACAATATATAACAGGTCTCTGAAATAAATGTTTTTCAAGAGTTATTGAGGTTTGAAAGTGTGATTTTATTTGGCAGGCTCTGAATGCCTCCCAGCTATCTGTGATTAGATGACGTCAGAACCTAGATGATAGGCAGTGAGACCATCCAAGATAGGCCTAAACGAGGCATTTCCCTGTGTTTATCCAGTTTGTGTTCACTTCAAATGCATTAGATCCATCAAATTCATTAGAACCGAATTAGAACTGCATGCAGGAAACTTGGCTATCTAGTTTCTGAAGTCACAGCTTGGAAAGATGGCGCATGGTGGTTTTAAATCCACATGCAGACAGCAAAAGTTTGAACTAATATAACTCGATAACAAGTAGACCTAAAAATATAAAAAGAATACTGTTGTATTTCTATAGAAGCTGAGGATCTATTAAAAATTTAATAAAAATTGAGGAGAATCCTATTGACCTCTTTGAAGTATTTGTCGATCTACCTGCATGGTTGAGTCTATAAGTTTGCTTCTAGACAACTTCAAACATGTCAAAACGTAGTCCGGAGATTCTATTGCCAGACTCTCGAGTACAAATAGTAACTTATACACAAAAATTTAAGTTCGGGCACTTAGAAAAAAGTAGAAAAGCCAGAAGCAAAGCAGCCATGAACAATTTCATATCTTCATTTTGGACCGATTAACGAACAAATAAGTATCTTACATTAGATAAATAAATACTCGGTTTTTGTACACTAATGTACGGTGTTTCTACCCCATCAAATCTATACAATATCTAAAAAAAATATCAGAAAAGGTACGAAAGAGAGAAAAGTCTTTCTACAATCCCAAAAGCAATCTGATTCTTCCCCCACATCGCCACCTCGGGGCACAGGAGACAATATTGACCTGTCTCGTACGGGGGGGGGGGGGACACCTCAATCACCCCCCAGTGCCTCCCCATCATCAGCAATATGGTTTGCAATCCGTCACCCCACGTGTAATAACCACACCGACTACGACTCGAGGCTAGCAGGATGATTACATGGACGACAAGACGTACTAGGGAAGATGAAAATATGAGAGATGTACTTCCCTCGCCGCAAATCTTGCTATCGTATGACACCTTCAAGATTGAACCCTTACGATGTAGTTTTAGGATATGATGCTTGTCTTGTGGACCGTTTGACGACGGAGACACCTATTCGTCTAAGCCATGGACATCAAACTCAGAATACTCAAGGGAATGATTTGTTTATGTCATGAACAGTCGACAATTCATATTATCAAACGATAGTTATGCAGTTACTCTTGTCCAGTTCAAACAATGTATCAAAAAAATTTCAAAGAATTATTGATGTAGAGCCCAAATATATCTAATATCTTCATAGAAAATCACTCCAACAAGACAATTATAAAGGCTCCACAGACGATGCAAATACAGGACGCAGCAGATTTACATAGCTTAAATTTGTAATCTCATCAATTATTTACTCAGAATTACCCTTTATTAGATAAAACTATGTATTTTCAAACACTGTCAATAAGAAATACAGTAAAATAAAAGAGCAGAAAGTCTGTCTTAGTCTACACGAAATGATAAAAATTGGCAAAAAAAATACAGCCAACAAAACATTTTTGAATCAACTTCTCAAGAACTGTGTACACCATTGGGTGTGGCTAGACCTAGAAACATTATTCTACCTCCATACATCATTGTCCGAATAATCAAAATGTCATTTGAACATACAATGAAGTAATCTAGGAGTGTTTAAAACGCCTGATTCCATGAATAATTCGCTGGAAATCCCTGCCCGTGACAAAGTCAGAGAAATCCGACGGAACATATTCATAGTAATTCACACCTTAAGATGACGTCACACCAGATAGCCACAAGAGCAATTAGAACGAAGCACCTTTAACTGTTACTCGACTGGACGACCAGTAAAACGACGATACGTTGGGCCGACATGGGTTTTCGAAATTGAGGATCAGTTTTAGTGTTTTACTGGCCTAAAATATGTCTCCTAGCTTTCATTACCATTGTAAAGTTTATTGACTATACATAGTTATCACTATCAGTTCATAGAACAAGTCATATATGGTCACCTGCTCGAACGGAACAGGTTGGGTGAGTGGTAACGCTCTGAACTTGTATTCCGGAGGCCCGGGTTCGATTCCCGCGGCCGTCCTTCCTGACTGGGGTTTTTTCGCGGTTTTCCCTCAGTCGACAGGCAAATGCTGGGAAGGTACCCTACTAATAGGCCACGACCGCCTCCTTCCCACCTTCCATCCTTACCTACTCTTCACCATCATCTCCCAATCATCATCATAATCATTCATCCGTCGCCATTAGCCTCGCTGCAGAACAGTGCGACGTTAAGCCCCAGACCACAAAAAATGCTGCTCGAATGCAATCTTCGAAAGTTGATGGCCTGAGTATGAATTGTTACTTTGTGGCATTTTGGAGTTTTATCCAGCATAGTGTTATTTTTAAAAGATTGCCCGAATATTGTTTCAGGCATAAAACTTCATAAAACTTTGATCTGTTAGGCTGCAAACACACGGGGCGTTTCTTTCATGCCCAGACGCGCGGTTTTTCGCCCTGGGGCGTTTTACACGCGCGTCTTTTGCGCGTCCCGTGTGTTTGAAGCCTTCTTAGCGTTTCTCGAAGGTAACCCATGTCGCCCCTTTTGTCAGACTACAGAGAAACGTGTTTTTATAGATCGAGAGTAAAGAATGATATGGGAGCGAGACTTGGAAAATAGAAAAGACAATTGAACGCGCACGAGTAATAATTTGGAAACGTTCAAGAATACCTTGATTTTATATTGTTAGTAATAGCATAGAGGTAAGAAGGGTTCTTACCTCTATGGTAATATTAATGCGGTGGCGAATCATGAAAGAATTATGAAAAATAGGTAAGGATGGATGTTGGGAAGGAAGCGGTCGTAGCCTATTAGTAAGCAACATTTACAAGATTTGTCTCTCGACTGAGAGAAGCAACTAAAAAACCTCAGTAAGGAAATGTCCATTCTCGACTTTATTAAGTGATGTCCCAATTTCTTTGCAGCATTAGCAAGAAAATGGAGCCGATGGCAGATGGTATCCCAATACTCGGCGGGAATCGAAACCGGGACCTCCGTGGGGAAAACAGTGTTATACCTCTGAATCAACTATACCACGAGCTATGGAATAGAATCAACAAAAAGGATCCATGTCAATAACGAAAGTACATTTCACTGATTTTTAGGTGATTCTACACATCCAATCATGTAATGGTAATATTCCAAATATGTGCAACGCAAAATCGAGAAAATGTGACTTCCTTTTTTCTACAGCTATGAGGTAAGTACAGAGATTAAAAATTTGTCGAAAAGTTCAATTAATCTTGTTTTATTTGTCAAATAGGAGCCATTTACAACCCCAATCAAATATTAAGAGATTAGAACCTCGAGCGATATTCTCGCGGTACACAAGAGCATCTGCACTCGTGCAAATAGCCGGCAGCGCGTGCAAACAGCCACACCGCGGCGTGTCAACAGCTGTGCACACGAGAAAGTGGCCGCGACAATCGCAAGTGTCAGCGAGGAGCAAGGCCGCGCGCCATCGCCTCCGCATGTCGACGCAAGTGTCAGCGAGGAGCAAGGCCGCGCGCCATCGCCTCCGCATGTCGACGCAAGTGTCAGCGAGGAGCAAGGCCGCGCGCCATCGCCTCCGCATGTCGACGCAAGTGTCAGCGAGGAGCAAGGCCGCGCGCCATCGCCTCCGCATGTCGACGCAAGTGTCAGCGAGGAGCAAGGCCGCGCGCCATCGCCTCCGCATGTCGACGCAAGTGTCAGCGAGGAGCAAGGCCGCGCGCCATCGCCTCCGCATGTCGACGCAAGTGTCATCGAGGAGCAAGGCCGCGCGCCATCGCCTCCGCATGTCGACGCAAGTGTCAGCGAGGAGCAAGGCCGCGCGCCATCGCCTCCGCATGTCGACGCAAGTGTCATCGAGGAGCAAGGCCGCGCGCCATCGCCTCCGCATGTCGACGCAAGTGTCAGCGAGGAGCAAGGCCGCGCGCCATCGCCTCCGCATGTCGACGCAAGTGTCAGCGAGGAGCAAGGCCGCGCGCCATCGCCTCCGCATGTCGACGCAAGTGTCAGCGAGGAGCAAGGCCGCGCGCCATCGCCTCCGCATGTCGACGCAAGTGTCATCGAGGAGCAAGGCCGCGCGCCATCGCCTCCGCATGTCGACGCAAGTGTCAGCGAGGAGCAAGGCCGCGCGCCATCGCCTCCGCATGTCGACGCAAGTGTCAGCGAGGAGCTAGGCCGCGCGCCATCGCCTCCGCATGTCGACGCAAGTGTCAGCGAGGAGCAAGGCCGCGCGCCATCGCCTCCGCATGTCGACGCAAGTGTCAGCGAGGAGCTAGGCCGCGCGCCATCGCCTCCGCATGTCGACGCAAGTGTCAGCGAGGAGCTAGGCCGCGCGCCATCGCCTCCGCATGTCGACGCAAGTGTCATCGAGGAGCAAGGCCGCGCGCCATCGCCTCCGCATGTCGACGCAAGTGTCAGCGAGGAGCAAGGCCGCGCGCCATCGCCTCCGCATGTCGACGCAAGTGTCATCGAGGAGCAAGGCCGCGCGCCATCGCCTCCGCATGTCGACGCAAGTGTCAGCGAGGAGCAAGGCCGCGCGCCATCGCCTCCGCATGTCGACGCAAGTGTCAGCGAGGAGCTAGGCCGCGCGCCATCGCCTCCGCATGTCGACGCAAGTGTCAGCGAGGAGCTAGGCCGCGCGCCATCGCCTCCGCATGTCGACGCAAGTGTCATCGAGGAGCAAGGCCGCGCGCCATCGCCTCCGCATGTCGACGCAAGTGTCAGCGAGGAGCAAGGCCGCGCGCCATCGCCTCCGCATGTCGACGCAAGTGTCATCGAGGAGCAAGGCCGCGCGCCATCGCCTCCGCATGTCGACGCAAGTGTCAGCGAGGAGCAAGGCCGCGCGCCATCGCCTCCGCATGTCGACGCAAGTGTCAGCGAGGAGCAAGGCCGCGCGCCATCGCCTCCGCATGTCGACGCAAGTGTCAGCGAGGAGCAAGGCCGCGCGCCATCGCCTCCGCATGTCGACGCAAGTGTCATCGAGGAGCAAGGCCGCGCGCCATCGCCTCCGTATGTCGACGCAAGTGTCATCGAGGAGCAAGGCCGCGCGCCATCGCCTCCGCATGTCGACGCAAGTGTCATCGAGGAGCAAGGCCGCACGCCATCGCCTCCGCATGTCGACGCAAGTGTCAGCGAGGAGCAAGGCCGCGCGCCATCGCCTCCGCATGTCGACGCAAGTGTCAGCGAGGAGCAAGGCCGCGCGCAATCGCCTCCGCATGTCGACGCAAGTGTCAGCGAGGAGCAAGGCCGCGCGCCATCGCCTCCGCATGTCGACGCAAGTGTCAGCGAGGAGCAAGGCCGCGCGCCATCGCCTCCGCATGTCGACGCAAGTGTCAGCGAGGAGCTAGGCCGCGCGCCATCGCCTCCATGTCGAAGCAAGTGTCAGCGAGGAGCTAGGCCGCGCGCCATCGCCTCCGCATGTCGACGCAAGTGTCAGCGAGGAGCAAGGCCGCGCGCCATCGCCTCCGCATGTCGACGCAAGTGTCAGCGAGGAGCAAGGCCGCGCGCCATCGCCTCCGCATGTCGAAGCAAGTGTCAGCGAGGAGCTAGGCCGCGCGCTATCGCCTCCGCATGTCGACGCAAGTGTCAGCGAGGAGCAAGGCCGCGCGCCATCGCCTCCGCATGTCGACGCAAGTGTCAGCGAGGAGCAAGGCCGCGCGCCATCGCCTCCGCATGTCGACGCAAGTGTCAGCGAGGAGCAAGGCCGCGCGCCATCGCCTCCGCATGTCGAAGCAAGTGTCAGCGAGGAGCTAGGCCGCGCGCTATCGCCTCCGCATGTCGACGCAAGTGTTAGCGAGGAGCAAGGCCGCGCGCCATCGCCTCCGCATGTCGACGCAAGTGTCAGCGAGGAGCAAGGCCGCGCGCCATCGCCTCCGCATGTCGACGCAAGTGTCAGCGAGGAGCAAGGCCGCGCGCCATCGCCTCCGCAAGTCGACGCAAGTGTCAGCGAGGAGCAAGGCCGCGCGCCATCGCCTCCGCATGTCGACGCAAGTGTCAGCGAGGAGCAAGGCCGCGCGCCATCGCCTCCGCATGTCGAAGCAAGTGTCAGCGAGGAGCTAGGCCGCGCGCTATCGCCTCCGCATGTCGAAGCAAGTGTCAGCGAGGAGCAAGGCCGCGCGCCATCGCCTCCGCATGTCGACGCAAGTGTCAGCGAGGAGCAAGGCCGCGCGCCATCGCCTCCGCATGTCGACGCAAGTGTCAGCGAGGAGCAAGGCCGCGCGCCATCGCCTCCGCATGTAGACGCAAGTGGGACGAGGAAGACACTGGTGTGGTGTATCCTCCTCCACGGAGTCCTACTTTCTCCCGGCATGCGTGACCTTTGCCCCTGCGCGGTCACGCGTCACAGCTTCCTGCAGACACCGCAGTGCATGCCGGGATTCCTCAGGAAACATTATTGGAATGCTTTTTATTATTATTTATTCTTGATTGTAACAAGTACAATTGGATAGAAACACAAAAATATTAATATACAGTACGTTCTACAAGGACCTATCAGCGCCTGAGGGCAAATGCCAAAATACAAACGCCAATAAAATGCTGTATACACCTCAGAAATTTGAATTTTCTTTTGTCATCTATTGTTATGAGGTCTAAGGAAGAGGTAGTGTCCGAAATTACTAGCCAAAATTAGTGTGGAAAATAGGAATTCTAAATGGAAAATAGATTTTTCGCTGTTCACATTCCTTGTAGAATGTACTGTAGCATCAATTTTTTTTTTAAAACACTGGACTGTCGGCTTGTATAAAACTAGGCGACTTTTTCATGTAACATCTTTATTCAATTTTGACAGCTGCGTGTTTACAATAGGCTATATACATGCATTTTTCAATGGATTTTTTAAATAACATTATGTTGCTGAATACCAACACTACTATCTTCTTCACATACAAAAGTATACACACTTATTTTTCATTCATACATATGAAATTTAAAACTTTTCTAAATAAAATAAAGAAAATAATCGTACCTATGCGTTGAAAAACTTAATGAAGTCGCAATACATTGCATATAAGTTTGTATTCAGACTTCCCACATTGTAGTCAAAAGTGTCTACAGGTTCTGTATTAATTTTCGATTCCCTCATATTATATAAAGTTACTATACAGAACAATGCGCCGATTATAAGTGCAAGGAGGTGGTGGTGGCCTATTGGTTGGTAACTAAACTCTCATGGTTTTCTTTGCGAATGCGGAAAGTGGCGTATACGACTCTCTCTCGTCTCGTCACATTTTCTTTCCTCTCCTCTCCAAAAACCCTCTCGGCTATGCAAACTCGACTCAGTATACACAGGAGTCGGTATCATCTATTTTTGTTACGATAATGGCAGATGAGAGTGGAAAAAACACACGAAAAAACTTTTCACCGTCAGCAGCCATGTTGTTAAGGCTATACCCACTTTTTAGTACAGTAATCACATTTTACTGTATACAAAATTGTTTTCTGAATCGGGTATAATTTGTATGAATAAAAAAGCACGCGACTCAGGGATTGGGGGGGGGGTTCGGAGAGAGAAGATTGCAAAGTGTTTCGGAGAGTGAAAACTTGAGACGAGTTGGGGGGGGGGGGGGGGGGGGAGGAAAAACCTCGGCTTAACTTCGGTCGTGTTCGGCCGACTGCGCGCAAATCTAATAAAGCAAAATGTTACGAGAAATTAAAATCGTCGGGTAGAAGTTTCCCGCTCGCTCCTGATTAACAGAACGAGCTATTCAATCTTTTCACGTCTTTCAAGGAGGAATACAGGAGCTTTATTTTCAATTTAGTGAACTTTTGCCATTGTTTATTCTATTAAATGGAGAGCTATAAAAAATCTAATTATACAAAAAATATCCGTACCTTTAGGCATGATGTAGCCACATATTTGTATACAATGGGATAGATGATATTGTTGGTGACTATTCGCCAATTAGAACGGTAGATCTGCACTCATGAACCCTGGTATACACATTTTAAGGTATTATAATAGTAAAAGCAATTAAAATAGTGGCTAAATATGTCTATTATTCATTCTTCTTCATAAATTCTATAAATTAAATTATTTCCTAACTAAGTGTAAGTGTTTACACTGCCGACTTGCACTCCTGAGTTTCCGGGTTCGATACCAGCTGCCGTCTGTCCTGACTGATTGTTTACCGACTTTCCTGCCTAGAGACAATGTCAACGTCAGCTTATTCAATTACAGTCACATTCTAGTGCGTAACGAACGTCTGCAATTATTCTAGACTGTGAAAACCAAAAACTAATAGTGTCAATATTATTTCTATTGAGGTGATTTGAGAACAATCACGCAGTGTTCAAAGATCCAGCCCATACACCTTTTTGAGTGTAAATAATCTAAAATAATTTTATGTTTGAGTCCAATTCCGACCCGTGAATTCTGGTTTTAACCTAAACTACGTGAGACCAACGAAAGATTTAGATAAGATTATTTGGGCTAAGATAAAAAAAATCTGCGATTCAAATTCTGGATTAGGTAGCCTATATGTTTCACATCAATTTTAAATTTAGTGGGTAGTGTTACCTGTATTCATTATTATTTATTATTAAAGAAAGAAAAGTAGTCCCTGCGTACATCCCCTTTAAGAAAACTAATTGTAAGATTTCGGCGAATGCTTATACATTCAGATGATTGAGTTCAATCTTGCAGATATTTTCGCAACAGTGACTTGAAATCTAATAAAGCAAAATAAAACTTAACTATAAAATTAATCTCCGTCCAAACGGAACACTTGCAATATGGAACTTGTCTGAATTGGGAGGGAAATTAATGTATAATGTACCGTGCAAATGCCAATGAGAATCCAAACGGACGTACACTCGTTTCGTAAACTTTCAAAAATTATCACATTATTATTATTATTCTTTTTGTTGTTAAAAGAATGATCAAACTGATAAAAGTTCTTCCAGCAGAAAGAAATTATTTGAAACTTTGCTACCACAAGCAGTGAGAAGTCTAAAATACGAGAACATCTATCAACCTTGATAATTTACATTCAAGGAAGTCGTGTCGCGAGTCACTTTCAAAACGAAACAAAGTAAATCTGACATTTGATCAACGTGAGAAGATCTTCTGTGACACCTCAAAGAAGTACATATAAAATGGCCCCGCCGTGTCAAGTACCGTATTGCAAGCCAATACGACTCCTCGAATTGGTAAGCAAATAATCTTGCAGAATATCTCCCAGGACAGGAATGACAGGAGTTGACACCAACAAAATGCCTGTATTAGGTTGGAGTTCACACGGACAAAGAAACGACATGTTCTTGATATTCTCAGCAGATCTGTTCGTTGAACTTGCTCTGAACTGCTCTCAACTGCTCCACCTTGTAATAAATCCTGTACGGCGACGAACACATCGCCTGTTCCAAGCTGCTTGGAGCACTTTCGAGCAGCCCGAACGTTTCTTGAATCGTAAAACTATTCATCCACTTGTAGCAGTGCTCTCGACAATTAAGGGGACGTATCGCTACTTTGTTCAGTACCTGTTGCCGAAACCGACAAAGTGTTCAAGTACATAACGTGTGGTTGCAGTTGTTGGTGCTTGGCGCGCTGCTGTTCTTCCTCCTGTTCTGCGAGAAAGAGGCCCCGCTGCTGGCCAGCAAGAACTACATGATACTGACCTACCTCTGCATCGGCCTGCTGGCCATCGTGCTGCTCGTCGACATCGTCAGCCAGCTGGCCGGCGAGCCTATCCCGCCAACACCGGTAATTTGCCAACTCCACCCGAGCATTTCTCACAACATTTCCACGTCCGTATTGCTACTCATTTATACTCTGTAACTCCATTCCATACCAACTATTTTGCGTGCAAAGTTAACAATCGTTAGAATTAAAACCACTCCCATGTCATTTCCATAAATTTAATTACCTCAGATCATACCTGAACTTAAGGCCCCACTCGACCCAATACCAAAGTAAGGTCCATGTTTCTGACCTTACATGCCCCTTCTAAACCAGTAGGTATTGTCGCCAGTTTTTCGCTATAGCACATTGGGTTTCCATTATCTAGGATACAATAGGCATTCATTCATTGTATGAGAGTTAAGCTCATCACTTTCTTGTCAAGCTACCTGACCGTTTAATGACTCCCCAACCCCTTCGCCTTACAAAGTTGCCAATGTTTATTTCGAGACGCGTCAAACCTGTCACTAAAACATGGCTAAGCCTCATTGTTGGATTTTTCAAAGAATCCGAATGTGCTTTAGCGAAAAACTGGCGACAATACCGGACTCGAGTGTGAACTATTGAAAACAAAGTTATACCAACTGAGATCAGCCAAAAACGGAAGTGATCCTCATTGTGCGCAATTAATTTATGTACCAAAATGTGGCCCTCTCCCCAGATGTGTTTCTTCTGTTTGCTGGGCTTCGCGCTCTTCTTGGCCCTCGGCGTAATGAGCGTCCTGCACTGGCACGGCCACCACAACTACGACCGCTCCAAACGTGACCTCTCGCAGCTGGCCGACGACCCGGAGGGACCCTTCGTCGACAATCGCTCACTCAACGCAACTTCCGCCGGAGACGAGGCGATGTCCAACAGCACCGGGGAAGACGTCGGCCCGAAAGACGAGGCGCTGTCGGTCCTTCCCCAGCTGATGTCCGGCGAGGTCGGGAGGACCGTTGATCCACTCGCCACCGGCAACGAGCAGGAGCGAGGAGAGTCAGAGGTCCCCGGGGGCAACAAAACCTTCGCGGCAGCGCTGTCCGAGCACGCTAACCAGGAGTGGCGAGCAACGTCAGGGGAGCACGATGACGGCTCGCCGGAAGATTTGCGAGATGGTGTCCGGGAAGATTCAGAAGAACTTGAGAGAAACAAAGGCTTCCGTGAAGAGTCTGAAGCGAAGGACAAAAGCAAAGACTTCCAAGCAGATTCAGAAGCGAAGGACATAAGCAAAGACTTCAGTTCAGAGTCAGAAGCGAAGGACGAAAGAAAAGACTTCAGTTCAGAGTCAGAAGCGAAGGACAAAAGTAAATACTTCAGTTCAGAGTCAGAAGCGAAGGACAATAGCAAAGACTTCAGTTCAGAGTCAGAAGCGAAGGACAAAAGCAAATACTTCAGTTCAGAGTCAGAAGCGAAGGACAAAAGAAAAGACTTCAGTTCAGAGTCAGAAACGAAGGACTTAAGCAAAGACTTCCAATCAGATTCAGAAGCGAAGGACATCAACAAAGACTTCCGTACAGAGTCAGAAGCGAAGGACAAAAGTAAAGACTTTCAAACAGAGTCAGAAGCGAAGGACATAAGCAAAGGTTTCCGTGGAGAGATAGAAGAAAAGGAGAGACAAAGAGGCTTCCGCCCAAATGAGAACGACGGCGACTATCGCGGAGGATTCCGAGTGGAGAACACGACTGTCTACCCCTATGGCAGACGGTACGGCGGGAACTACGTGCTGCACCCCGACTACGGCAAGGCGCACTGGTGTTCGGCATTCTTGGGGGTGTGGTACTTGCTGTTGGCGGTCATTTTCCTGGTCGATGCCATCATTTACATACGATACGGACTGTGATTCCAGGTCTCCTTCGTGGATTATATTGTATCTAGTATTAGGACTTACAAATAAACTTATTTTAATGGATGTACGACTGCATGATTTGACAAATTACCGGGTGGCGCTAAAAAACATCCCCCTGATTGAGAGGTCACTATCGAAACTATTGTAGATAGGATCCTGAAAGTTGTACACATTTGAAAATACCAAAATTTGATATGTGAAAGTTTCAAACATATTAAGAAAAAAAGTTTCAAATGATTGAAGTTACAGGTTGATAAAAACAGATTAAAAAGACGAAATAAACGTCTTTGATTGATTTGGAGCTTCTTTGTAGGAATGAAGTGAACTTATGTTTTATTTATAAATTTGTAAATAAACATATATTTATGTTTAATAAATCTATGCGAATTTGTTTTGAATTAATTAAGAGAGTAGGTATAATGTGTTAAATTATGTAACTTTCGTGTACGACATACGCGGAGTTAACATTTCCATTTCATCGTTGGAAATTCAGCCACAATAACATTTCCCTCCATATCTGTTCTTGAAATCAGGTCTCAATAAGATACAGACATGCTTTACTAAACGGAGTCATTTATTATGATCAACGTAAACTTACTTAATATGTACAAAACAGGTGATTCAAACTCAAACGTGGTATAAACGATTTTTCAACGTCTTAATTCAATTGCGTGTAACTTTTGTCGCCTCGAATATTTCTGAAAATTGCACATAAATAATGTTCATATTTGTTCTATAACATGTGAAAGTTTCAGCCCTTTATCTTTTATAGTTTTGATGTACAGTGACCTCTCAAATTGAGTGATTTTTTTTTGCGCCAAACGGTATAGATCGGAATGATGAGAACGGTGTTGGATGAAACAAAAACAGTTCAGCAGCTATTATTTTCATCTTGATCAAATTGCGGGTAACCACTACCAGATACAGCTCGTTCAAAACTGATCAAAGGGCACGCTAGCGACTAGAGCAAAGCTTCAATAACAACATTCTTAGTGAAACTAGATGTAAATTGTTTTTCAAGTTATATTATAAAATTACATCATGACGAATAACTTTCAATAA
The DNA here is from genome assembly GCA_934045905.1 of Leuctra nigra. Classification (NCBI taxonomy): domain Eukaryota; kingdom Metazoa; phylum Arthropoda; class Insecta; order Plecoptera; family Leuctridae; genus Leuctra; species Leuctra nigra. The sequence goes on from OW203770.1 coordinate 17,551,657, forward strand.
TTCACAAGCACAACTGTTAAATGTTTAGCTACAACACTTACAGCTTCCCAGAGCATCAATGAACATTTGAATATTTCAACAGCACAAACTTCGACGTACGTTCTGTTTGCATTTGTTAATGCCGCGGGTGAGTTTTGTAATCTTCACCGTCGACAATTGTTTTTAAATTAGTTCAATCAAATACTAATGACTAATGAGAATGTACCACATTACGTGAAGCAGAAAAGCACACAAAATAACGTGAATTTCAGGGCACATATTGACACAACGAGTAAATCAATAGATTCGTCTGTTTTCGTTCCGCCAGGATCGAGCAACCCGCTTTTCCGATTCCGATCGCCATTACGAGTTACATTCAAGCATTTTCAAGTAAGACATAATACTAACACACTGTATTATGAAAACACGGTGTGCAAAGCGTTGATAAGCGATCCTTCGTAAACCAATTGCTTTTGAATAAATATGCGTGTGAAAGTTGCTGCTGAAGACATCCTGATTTGATTTGATTATTGATTTGATGTAACTTTACAAATTGTATGGTATACACTACACTACAAAAAAAAAACGGAACAGGTTGGGTGAGTGGTTAACGCTCTGAGCTTGTATTCCGGAGGCCCGGGTTCGATTCCCGCGGCCGTCCTACCTGGCTGGGTTTTTTTCGTGGTTTTCCCTCAGTCGCTGGGAAGGTACCTTACTAATAGGCCACGACCGCCTCCTTCCCACCTTTCATCCTTTCCTACTCTTTACCATCATCTCCCAATCATCCTCATAATCATTCATCCGTCGCCATTAGCCTCGCTGCAGAACAGTGCGACGTTAAGCCCCAGACAAAAAAAATCTACAGGTAAATGTAGGAGCAAAGATAATTTCTACGACAGTTCTTTTAAAAATATGACAATGCTTCAAAACAAGCACAAAATGTCAGTCAACTGACGAAGAAATTGCGCCTTTGTGTATGGATTCCATTCTCGCTTATCTCGTAGTATATAGATTGCTTGTTCGAATAATGATGTAATAAAAAATGAATAGAACAACCAATTCGATCCTTCCCGCTAGCAAGATCACGTGACCGTTGCAATATTAACCATCCCTACAACAACTCCGGTATTGTTACATCGAGATCGATCCAGAACCGATCCCACAGTCTCTAGAGGGGGGGGGGGGGGGGGGGGGGGCGGCGTTATCAAAGATTCAGTGTCGGGAGGTCGAACTCACGACCCTCCGAGCAAGCCGAGAGGAAATCACTTTACCTGCAGCTTGAGTCGGCCCGAGTACAAAACGAAGATTTACCTGCAACAAGGAAGCACACAATCAGAGGAATAATTGATGAGAGAGAGAAGGATGGAGACAAGATCGTATGCGAATAGTCACGGACAATACATGGCGTGTAAAAACACACTCAAACAGAGATTTAAAAGTCGACAGGACTCGCAGAAAATTTCGATTCCGATGTAAAAAAAATCCTAGAAATGCATGAAAATGCATTAGCTCTGGGTTGTACGTGACATTTGTGACATTTAATCGTGTGTTGCATGTTGCATATACTGCTGTGATAAGTTATTTTCATTCAAATATTGAAAAACACAAAAAACCATAAAAAGGCGGCCCCTACTTTTTTCTTAACGGCTTGACCGATTGTTTTCAAAATTTAACAGCATAGAGATAAAGAGTAAATCTGTGTCTCTAGTGATTCAAAAAATAATAAAAAATGTTTTTTCTCGTTTTGAGGAAGTGCTAACCTGGGCAATATATGAGTCTTTTTGGCACCTCTGCCCTGAAATAAATAAACAAAGAGTTAAACTTTGGGGCCACAGAGACACAGATCTACTCTTTATCTCTAACCTGTGAAAATTTGAAGACAATCGGAAAAGCCGTTTAGAAAAATGTAGGGGCCGCCTTTTTGTGCTTCATAAAACATGGATTTCATCAAGTATCGTATAGACTCTTAAGAACAATCTGTGCGGTTTACAGGCTTCGTGTGTCTTTTGCTGGTGGTTAAGTGGACAGGTATTATAACCATTAGGTATACACTTCGTACTGCTGGGCTAGAGAGAAGCGGCCATGTTTTGTCCAAATTAAATCACCCTCTATCCCAGTATTACGTACAGTGGAGAAATGAAGAAACGATCTGAAATCAATTCCGCTGTTTACTTTCGATCAGTGAACTCCGATTTGATTTTACTTAGTAAACGTCAGTATTCAATAGAAAATAATAAAAATACACTCAAACAAAGATTTAGGAACAATTTGTGTGGTTTGTAGAGTTTCAATTGTGGAGAAGTATGCTAGAATGTAGAACTTATTATCTGGATCCATGACCGCCTCAGCCAACAAAATCAGATATTGCCGCCTGAATGTTCGAGATTTTCCATAGAAAATTTACGATTTTTTAAGAAAATACCATTGCTTTTATTTATTAAATGTGCTAGTTACAGAAATAATTTATGAAGAGTTTCCTACTTGCCAGAATTCACAGCAAATAATTAAATCTTCTGGTCAAAAAAAAATTGCTAACGTCAACTTTGCAGCATTTTCCCTTGCGAAAGTTACGAGAAAGAAAACCGCGTTTTCCTTACAAATCGCACTCGATCTCTTAAATGTCAAATATACGTCCAGGCATTCCAGGACGGAAATAAACTGAATTATCTCGGTTTTCCCGACATTGGCTACGTAGATTGTAAATGTGATGTCCACTTTGTTCGAAGTGAGCGGATTTTCATCAAGTTCCAGCCCCGGCAGGAGATTATTTAGGAGATTAAAACACTCGTTCTACAAATCAATTCGCGTCTCCCCAAAGTGTTTTGAATTCACCTAAAACCTGAGAATAACTCCTGATGGCTGTTACTTCGCTGGAAAACAATTTGTCCGGCAACTCAACCGATCGCGAAATAATGTTTCTGTGACGTCAGCGATATTGATTTTAGGATCCCGGGATAATAGTAATAATTTTTCCCGATATTTCCCGCACATTGGTAGAGCATCTGACTGGATATCGGAAGGTCGTGGGTTCGAGTCCCACTCGAGGAAAATCTTTTCATATTGCAGTTGGTATTTATTGAAACTAATGTAATTAACTCCTCTTACACCTATTATATTGCGACAATGTATAAATGATCAGAGTACCTATACGTCGACGTATTATAGCAAATATATAGCATAATTATTGCAAATTTATGGGACACTATGTAACGATCACTGTTGGGTTAACAAATAGTGGCAAAATATAACACGTAAAATGGAGGTCGGGTAATAATTGCACCAAATCATAGTCTGACAAGTTTCTTTAAATATTGATACTAATAGGGCACTACCAAACTTTCTCCCGCCAGAGGGCTCTGATAATTGTGTGTGGGATTGTGAAGATTTTTTTCATATGCAAGGCTATGTAAAAATAATAAGAATCGATTTAACTACAACTAAGCAATTTATAATAATTATGTTAAGGCTCAGGATGATAAATGTTGAGGAGAGATATCGAAAAGTTACCAATACTGATATATTACCAAGATTTTTCTTTGCTTTAATTTACTACTACATATAGTTAATAAATGTTATATTTTCCTAATTTTGGATTTGTGTATTCCATTCTTTTACCTCTGCCTTTTTATATTTCTACTTATGGGAAGTAATTTTTATTGACCAAAGAACATGTGGCCAGCTCAAACTTTTACTGATTATTTTTTCAACAGGAAATAGTCTTCCAATCAAATTTATGAATTCACACATATAGTGCCATAATATTTTTCCTCCTACATACTTTCAATAGCAATGGAAAAGTGAATAAGTCAATGATATAAGGAAACAAACAAAGATCAGACAACTCTATCCCGCCATTAAAATAGCATTGCGTACTCGGAAAGTTTGATTTTGCCGCCATACCAATCCCACACGCAATCTACAGCGCATACGGCGGCGGATTTATCGTCCTATCTTTGAAATTGCCTATTAGTGAAACATCGGTACAACTGACGAACTGTCTATTGTCCTCTCGATTGGAGGAAATCGCAGCGACCTCAGTGCCAAGATCTCTCTCCGACAAGAGAATGGAGAAAGAAAAGCCGCCGCCGTAAGAACCTATGAATATGCATGCAGGGATGAATAATAAAATGTGCACCGCGTGCCGAGGGCAAGATTACAATATACTAGTGCAGGAGTCGGGCCGTGTCTCCTGGGCTGGCCTGGGTATTGAAAATCGCTTAGGACTGAGGACGTGCGGAGTTGAGTGCACGGCGTTGTCGCTGACGACATACATCTGATCCTGGGGGCCAATTCACGACCAGTCAACCCAGATGGCCAGATCTGTACTTAGGTACAATCATTATGTGAATTGTTTCGTTGCTAATTCTGATGCATGTGAAGTGGAGACATTCCACAAGGATGTTTTAAAATTCTGGAATTAGGTACTTCCAAAGAGTAAAAAATAATTTTTAATGGGGAATAGGTGAATGTTGAGATTATATTTTGTTTATATACAGATCAAAGAGCAATGTGAAATTTTATTATATTGTTTTAATTCATATATTTCTTATAATTAATTTATTAGTTTTCGACATTTCACTCCTCTACAAAAACAAGCTGTACGTCACACGCCGTGTTCCCTGTGTTACGGGATGCATAGAACCGGCTCTGGCTAACATTATCTAAACGGTCCGACTCGGCGTGTGACGTCAAAATTGTATTTCATGGAGAGCTACAATCTACCAAACTTTGTATAAATTCGTTCCTTGAAAACTATTCATCACACAACAAAAATAATACCCCATCTGTCTTCAACAACATCTCAACCTTCATAAAATAACTATTATTCTACAATCTAAACTTCACTTCACTTCCCTATAGTAATATTGGATCTAACTTTGATTCAAATGAAGTTAGGCAATGCTTTACTTTACTTTTCAAAATATAGGCTCTGATCACATTTCCGAGAGTTTTATGTGTTTGAATTTCTATTTGAGATCTGTTCGAGACAATTCAAGAGGCAAATGCTTATAAGGTCCCTAACATACTACGACCGCCTTATCCCACTGTTTCATAGTACAAATTCTTTATCATCATCATAATAATTCATCACTCGCCATAACGCTAGTAGCAGAAGAGTACGACTCGAATATGAAAACGTTCCATTTCAAGTGCTATTTCAGCGTCATTGCGCGCGGCTACAACGGCTATTGGATATCGTTTAACGGTTGACGCGAGGTGTCAAGCGGGTTGCCTAGATCCCTCATTAGCCGGCGCTCGGCGGGGGTGTTCTACATCTCGACAGCATCACGGGGGGGGGGGGGGGGGGTCATTACGCGTGCCATGTCCTAGGGGCAGCCCCTTGACAGCATCATAATAGCGAGATCACTCATAGAGGCACAGTTCTCGGCGTTTTGCATGATTATCGAATAGGAAGCAGAGGAAATAAAAGGAAGCTTTTATTAATTTCTTCGTTTCGGTCTCGTAATGATCAACTGAACTGATGGTTGATAATCGACGCACGGACATTTCTTTAAGATTATCCGTCAGTAAAGCGAGTATATTTTACATTAATATTTCTGGTTGAACCAAGAGACCGATCTTGCTAAATATCAATATTATACAGTTGAACTGTATAGTAGTGCAACTTTTGTTAAAAATTGGCTTGATTAGTTCATATGATCAGTTTTTTCTGTTTGTATGAAATGTACTTATTATGTATTATTATTTATTAATTGTGTACCTATATATTGTTATTATTTGAAGAGTTCGTGATGTTTTTTTTTTTAAATAATATATATGATTTCTGGCCCGCAGTCAAGCCATTATATGGCTTTGTGGGGCTTCAGTTTATTTTTTTGTGTATGAAATGTATCCATGTAAAAACCAATCAAAAAATCAAAAAAAATCGTGCCAAGTTTCGAATGGCGACGTATATTTCGTTTTTAAAAACCTGACGGACTTTAAGAGTTTCATACACAAATTGAAAATAGCGTATTCAATATAGTGGAAGATCTACTTTAGTCAAGAAGTGTTTTCCCGGAAAGAGTTTTTCGTTGGCAAATTGATAATGGGACTGTTAAATAATGTGAAATTAAACAAAAACACCCGCAGGACGTCACAAATTCAAAACAAAACATATAAAATTATTATCAAAGTATTTTTACACACACCTCCCTAGTATAGATAAACATTTTGTTATTGATACATCTCTGTGACACAATGTCATCGGTCACATACGCATCCAACCAGAAAACAGATTTACACCATCATTAAAATATCATCACCATCATCCAACTATCATCAACATGTCAAAACTTATAATCACCTTCATAAAAGCCAACGTGCAATCCCAAGACATTCTTATCCTACCACCGCCTTCGAAATAGCTAATCCACAAGACGGTGGTATATCGATTTAGCAATCAGGAAACAATAGAGAAGGCTCTGGGACTACGGAATGTAATCAACGTTCTTTCGAAGGCTGTGAATACGCCACAGTGACGTCATATCTCAGTAGCGTATTATTAATGAATTAACTTAGGTATTATACCTCCTAAGTTACGGCTAGTAAGAACCACTGATGATTAATAATGAATTAGACTTTGACATACTGTCATAGGATAGCATGGAGAGATTTGCCACGGAAAACAATGGAATTATTTATGAGTTTCGGGGCTGACAGGATCATGAATTGATTATGAAGAGAATGTTGGGGTTCCAGTTTCAAATCTCGCGCTCAAATATGCATGGATGGAAGTAATGTACTGTGCAAGTGCTCTTCGTCTTCTGTTTGGGTTTCGGTTATAGAATTCTCGACAATTAAAAGGGGAAAGGTGTTAGGTATTCAGACTCGAGGAGCGTGGTTAGCAGATATATATAACGAGGGTTGAATTTGTGAGAGGTCTGAAGTGCACCTGGCGCTATACGTGGTAATTTAAAGTATCTCAGCAGAAGCGTTCTAAATAAGAAAACTCATCTGAAGCCGAAATTACACGGTCCAATGAGTCATGAAATATTATGTTAAATCCATATCTCATCTTGTACAGATTTATTCCATACGAAATAGAATACGTTACTTGGAAATTTCTTCATAAATCTGCGTTTGATCTAAGAAGATGGTTTATCAATTTCGTCGAATATTTCCAGTCGTTCAGAAAAGTTATTGATTGTACTAATATGTTCATTTTCATTTTATATAAATATTGCTAAAGATAGAGGACTACACTTTTATCTATTCTGAAAAAACTTTTTACGTGAATTACACATTTATGAAAACATTTCTTCTAGACAAAGTGCCCAATTCTGTAGGATTTATTAAGTATTATTTCTCCATTTTGTCACTCACAACTCTACAAAGCTCTTATACTTTAGATCTAATTTCGAAAAGCTTTACGTTCCGATTTTGATAAACTAAATAAAACTCTCTTAAAAGATATCTCAGAGTTACTCGAAATGTATTTTCATTCCTCCTGACCACGAGAATAAAACTCTGCGAAGCTTTCAAGTTCTCACCGTCAAGCTGACAGCTTGGAGCTCGCAAGTTTTTGTTTTCTCCGGATTGCGAGTGTTTGTGTGTGTGGAGCGGGGGGGGGGGGGTAGGGGGGGAGAAATGATTACACAGTTGAAATGGTTCCGAGAACTTCTGTGCTGAACAAGGTCCTGCTCCCACCATGGTCAGCCTCCCCCCCCCCCCCCCCCTCCTCCGGGCTACTACACCTTATACACGGGGGCGGAAATGTCAGACGGGATATAAATCTCCCCCCCCCCCCTCCTACTGGGCGTAGGGGTGGACAAGCGCTCAAAAACATGCCCAAGTGCTGGAAATAATATCCTGATTTTTTTTAGAGGTGAAAAATCGTGTTTTAAAACAAAAGGGGTGGTGAATGAATTATACTGTACGTAAATGATTTCGAAGACAAAGGGGAAAAATGGAAAAGTCGGATATTCTAAAATATTTAAAATTCTCGTGAAAGCTGATTTGCAAAGCTGGATAACTGTTTTCGCCAAACGATTAATTTTATAAAAAAAACAATTAGAAAAATAATTGGAAAAACATGTTGTATTGAATGGTAAATCAACGCACTAACGTATGGTTGAAGGAATAAACCCCAAACAAAACACGGTGTAAATTCTAAGAATAACTGTTCGGCTATTAAAATTATCTAGTGTGTATACATGAAAAACACTTTGACAGGTACTTCATTAAACAACGATCGACAATAATATATACAAAAAGACTTAAACCCACTGAAAGTATTAATAGGTCATTGCTTAAACCCCGCTTTTATCGTCATTTCGACGACACACAAAACTGCATGTCAATTTCGACTCAAAGAACTGAATGGTTTAAGTTTTCAGAAAAACTGTAAAATTATCTACAGAATTCAAGAGTTGAACTGAAATATATTCGGAATGAATTAAAAGTATCTCAACAAATAGTACACTCTCTTGGCCACTGTTTGATCAACCCCCACAAACTAAGACCAAAAACTTTATTTAGTTAGTTTTAAAAACGGCTAAAAAGTTAATGAAAAAAGTTATCTCTTTTTCTTCTTGTTTGGTTTCTCAGTTAAAAAGCGTTTCCACCCCTGGACGTCTGTTCCTAATGTTACCCAGCTTTTCTCTCCATGAAGGCAGAGAAGCGCTGATAGAAAAGCTGAACACTCGAACTCTTATAATGAGTCTCTTACCTTTTACAAATACCTTTTCACAGGATTTAAAAAGTAATTATGAACCCATCATCAGAAGTGGCGAAAAGTAAAACCCTCCAACATTTTAAATTTCACCCTCTTTTCTTATTCTAAAACCTCTGTGCATTTTTGTTCGTCGCACTGTTTTATTAATTTAATTATTAAAGCAATATTCTATTTCTCCATAAAAAAATTACTACGAATGCCGAGAAAACAACGAGAGAAAAGAAATCAAGCAATTTTCTTGCCTTAGCAATACAGTCCCAATCAACAGTGCTTTCTACAGAGTACCTATACCTATACGTTGGAACACTTGGCCCTTCATTTGCAACACGTTAAAAGCTCTAAAACGTAGCAATCCCAAATAATATTATATCATTTTGATGAGGATTAATTTCCTCTTCTCTATTGGTAGTATTTTATATTTTGGTATGATAAAATATCATTCATGTTAATATTGCAGTTTTAAAACTTGATTACTATGTCAAATGACTTCGTGTGGCCTTTGACGAAATTTCTCAACTTCAGTGATCTCAACCTATTTGGCTCCATTCCCCTGTCACCGTTGTTCAGAATATAATTCCCCTCTCCCAAGTGCATTCCAAACAATATGCGCAAAACATCGAGAAACTTTTAATTTGTCCTGTAAGCACTGTATTCCGGCGAAAATAAGTTAGATTAGCGCATCAATACAAATATGGACACGAACTTTGTAGGTGTCCAGCCGCATGCGGTCCCGAAATTATAATTTCCCGCTATAGTTGAGTTGGGCTCGACTAGGATATGGAAAGACGCGCCCGGGACTAAATTGAAATTCCATTTCTATGCGTTACCTTAGATAATTTCTAACACAGTTATGAGAATTTGCCCCCAGGAACCCTAAAATCCCCCTAGCTGTGAATTCCCCACCGGTTAAGAAATTTGCAAATTTAAAAAAAAAAATCTTCAACGAAATATTTTTCTAATACATTTTAAAAACTCCATGAGCGTCCCCCTCCTCCCCCCTAATATCTCTGGATCTAGCTGTGAACCATTGAGCCTGTAGCTGCAGGAAGAGGGAGGAGGGGGAGGCGGACAGCTTCCCACTAGCTCCTGAAGGATTAACGGCGCCCCCCCCTCCCCCCCCCCCCCACGCGCAGTGCGGCGTTAAATGAACGTGTCACGTGTCAGCTAGCCACAAGTCACGTGACTGCGAAAAGCCCGAAGTCCTCGCAGAGATCGCGGGGTCGAAATCTTACAAACCAAGCCACTGGCAATAGAGAAATTAAATTGCAATTTAATGAAAAAATTTCATAACTCACACATAAAAACACTCCGCGTAAAGAATAGCAGTAGTTTCCTCACCAAAAAAGGAAAAAATAAAAAATAGCAAAATATACTTGGAATATCGTGTATAAAATTAGCATTAACAGACGTGAATGGGCCAGAAATCAAAATAGGTATTGATTAAATGCACTATACCGATGGGATGATAATATTTGTAAATCTATAATACATTTATGTAAAGGCACATTATTTCGTAATTTATAATATTACAGAATCTTATTGAGACTTTCAGAAACTCTGAAACGCCAAAACCAGGATTTTATCTTATTCAGCTTTATACCACAACATAGTTCAGTTCCACTTTCTTAGCAACATTATACGCAACAGTTTTCCAAACATAAACTCTGCGAAACATTTCTCCGTGTACACAACTATCCATAAAATCTGACACCTCACCAGAAGTTATCATGCGAATCCACACTTACGCTTTCAGAAAAAAAACCATAATCATAATTCCGCGTTGGTCATGAAACCATGGACTCATCTCATAACTGTCGACCTATCTCCAAGCCGATATAAAACTGCGATGGAAAGCGCATGTTGGGCTGTGGAGAGATAAGGTTTGATGTTTGGGGGGCCCGGGGTAGTCGGGGGGGCCCTAACGACCACGCCGCCAGTTCCAACCACTTTATCTTCAGTCGAGATAAACTTACTCAGCTTTGTTACAAGTCCGTAAGTTTCCGACGAAGACTTGCTGGCAAGTTGAGTTCCAATAGGTGTCGAGTCGAATTATTGGTGGGGCTGGTTTGGTTGTACTATCATCGTGGTCAAAAGAAGGCTTACTTTCATTAAAAAATAGTTTCAAATAAATTAAGTAATTGTGTTTGAGGCACAGAACAGGATACTTCCATTTTTCGTAAGACTTCAATGTTCCAGTTCTGTACCTCAGAGGTAGAAGGGCGGATGTTCATTTTCTTGATTTTGTGTCGCTAAATTTTGGAATGATGTAGATTGTAGGTAATCAAGCTCTAGCAATTACCATTTGACTGATGTCAACAAATACAGTTATATTGAAGTATTCTCTTACACAATGACTCGTGTCACTATTATAAAAATATTAGATGAAGGCAGAATTACTGGTTTTGAGTTCACCTCAAGAATCATAGAAATTGACTTGCGGCCTCCGACCACTGAGATACAGAGAATTGTTCCCCATTTCGATTTTAAATTCGTATACATCTTTTTAACTAGTTCTGCTTCAATGCACTTCAGGTAATTGTGTAACTGCATTTTGTCGTTTCAATCCTTATTTTGATTTTATTAAATATTCTGTTTGGGAATTAGTAGTAGGACGAAATTACTTGCGAAAATGATAAAAAATGTTTCGATTTTGATGTAACTCAATGTTAATAACAAGGAAATAGTTTCTTTAGCTGTGGGCTGATGAATAACTCAACATTACGTACTTGGCCAAACAAAACTTAAACGTTCAATAAATCTGATAGGCAGATAAATGTAAGATCGCACCATCAGAAGTCAGTCTATTAGCGATCTCATTGTCTCACTCTAGTAGGTGACCTCACATTTCAATGATAATAACAAGCTTTGATTGGTTATGGGACATGACCAGCAGTCATTCAAATTTGTTCAACGATCAAGTTTTGTTTGGCCGAGTGTACCTATACAAGATGGCCAAAAACAATTCTATTCAAGTTTCAGACTCTGAACTGCAATATGACAACGAGTAACGACGAGTATTATTTTCCACTGAAACATTATATTGTTGGTAATTGCGTCGCTCACAAAGGAAGACCTACAATTAATATGCTTTCGAAGTATCAATGGCATTCCCTTTATAGTGAAATCGCAGTAAGTGATATTTCACCACATCCATTATGTACACTAAACTTTAGAAACTAAGTTCAGTAAACTAGTAAGTATCGAATGACCACGGCATACGATCATCATTCACCAAAACTTTGCCTTTAAAACTATCGTCAGCACAATTGATATCAGGCTCAAATAAGACCCTTTGACATCGCAATTAAAAATAAAAAACTTAAAGGACCACTACGACCACGGATCAAATTGGTCGCCGCAAGTCTTTGACCAATGAGCATCCAGCTAGACGGTGGTCCTCGTCTGTGATTCGTCGACGTCATCGTCCGGTGACGGGTTAATTAAAACCTCTCCCTCTGTGAGTGACGTCAAAGAGGCACCAGTCACACGGCGCTGATCAAAGTGCGCTCATGCATGGGCGAGGGGGGGGGGGGTCGGCCGCAGATGGGCGGGGGGCAGGGAGATTGAGAATACGCTTACCACACTCAAGGCGCACCAAGCGGGTGCATGACTACTCTAAAAGATACAATCTTTTGATACAAATTAACCTCAAGGGATGTTTCAGCTGGTTATATCAAAGAAGTTCCATCTCGCTTTATTTTATTTTTTCTCTCGGAGCATTTGAATACAACTTGACAGCTCCTCTGAATTGTAGAAAGTACCTTACTATCTCTACCAACGAGATACAATACCCATAAATTAGCTCTCGGGAAATGTAAAAGCTTTACTATTCGGGTTTACCCGACAAGTGGACTTTTGACATCGTCCAACTTTTAAAACTCGCATACTTTTAACATGACGTGTCTTTTTGTGTGGATTCCATCCCGCTTCTTCTGTAGTACACAGAAGAAGTCGAGATGTCAATCATTTGTCGAGAGAAAAACTCAGTCGGGAACTCCGGAGTACATGTCCGCAGAGCGTTACTGACTGAACCAACTTGCTCAATCATCTCTTCAGTTCTGTACCTCAAAGGAAGAAAGGCGGAAGTCCATTTTCTCGATTTTACGTTGCCCACTTTTAGAATTATGAATTTAGCTCCATCAATTGCCATTTGACTGATGTACACAATCACAAATACGGCTATAGAGAAGTATTCTCTTGCACATGGTTCATGTCGCCATCACAATTATTGGAGCGAAGGCGGAAGTATACTTGTTGATGAGCGCACCTCAAGAATCAGTGTAATGGACTTCCGCCCTTCTACCTATGAGAAACAGAGTTCATCACCTGTGAAGGAATAGTTCTCAAATAACGCCTATTTGCTTTCAATTCTCGCAACAGATTTGCTTTATATCGACTTCACACTATTTCCATATCACTTAGGACCGATAAAAAAAGTAAGAATCTGCTGCTCAAACCTAGCCGATTCTCGAGTCATGAATTACTAATACAGCTCCTTGAAGATGAATTCTGCTGGAATTTATTCGGAACACGATGGTGGAGCACTCTATTGATAAAATATCGATAACTCAAAATCATACAATAGAGAAAACTAGAATTCACTGACAAATGTTAGACTGGAATGTCATATGAAATGCTTCAAGTGTATAGGTGCATTTTTTTTAAATCAATTCCAGAGGCCATTGAAAATAAGATACTCCTATATTGAGTTGAGATCATCCCATTCACGCAGGGCTCATAAGAAAGTCGAGCAAGGTGTAGGAGAACTTCAGATTTGGTAATGCCATAGAAAAAATTATCAATAAATACCAACTGCAATATGAAAAGATTTTCCTTTCTGACCCTATCTTCAAAGTAGGTAAGTTGCTAACGCAGCTTATATTGGAACACAGCCGCTGCACTGTGAACTGCCTCGATAGCTCAGCTGGTAGAGCATCTGACTGGATATCGGAAGGTCGTGGGTCCGAGTCCCACTCGAGGAAAATCTTTTCATATTGCAGTTGGTATTTATTAACATTCACCTAACTGAGGGAATCAGTAAAAACCATATTTCAAAAAAATTATCACTCTAGAATCATGCACGATTATAAATTTATTACAATTCGTGCATGTTCCTGAATCCCCCCTATACCAACCTAAGAATAATAATTGTTCACTGAAGTAAAATATCAACATAATTGCTACCCGTCTAGAAACTACCAAGTGGCCCCTCACAAGATATGACTATCAGCACTTACATGGGCGTACCCGACGCGATAACTCTTAAAGAACAAAATAATACCAGAATGAGCTGGGATAGAAAGCTCAATCAATCTATCCGGACTTCAAAATAGACTTGGACAACAATTAATATATAAATACCCCGAGAATTGAAGCCATTACGTATATTAAACTGCCCTTCTCTTGTGGTAGGTACACTTGGCACAACTAAAATTTATCGTTCAATAAATCTGATTGACTGAAAAATGATAGATTGCACCATCAGAAGTCAGTCCAAGCGATCTCTTTGTCTTACTCTAGTAGGTGACCTCACATTTCAATGATAATAACAAGCTTTGATTGGTTATGGGACCACCATGGTATGGAATATGGCCAGCAGTAATTCAAATTTGTTTAGCGAACAATTTTTGTTGTGCCGAGTGTACGTCAACACCAAATCAATCCTTTTTCATTTTCATTTTTATTGTTTTTTGATTTTCATTCCGGGGTTAGGTTTCAAGGTCCGACGAGTTGCATGCTTCTAGCACCGTGTCAAAACGACTTTGAAAAGGACCGATAACACTCCAGCAGATTAAACTATCTATGTATAATTTCACGATTTCAGACTAAGTGGCTGATGGCCTTACTTTTCTATACGTGGGTCAAGTATTAGTAACCCATTAAAAAACACTTCGTGTAAAAATAACAGCCAAGTCTCTTCAACTAAAAAAAAATATGAAATCTAAAAATTCTGCACTGAAAAGTAGTGATATCAAAAAATGACACAAGTCAAAACTTTATTTGAAAATCAAAAAATACTTGGCGCATCGTGTATATAAAAAGCTTGGAAGTATAGGCCAATTATAAAATATACATAAAATATCCAAATACATAGTTCACCTATAATGCCCTAAAAAAACGATGCGCCAAGTATTTTTTGATTTTCAAATAAAGTTTTGACTTGGCTCATTTTTTGATATCACTACTTTTCAGTGCAGAATTTTTAGATTTCATATTTTTTTTTAGTTGTAGAGACTTGGCTGTTATTTTTACACGAAGTGTTTTTTAATGGGATATCACTACTTTTTTTAGTTTATTCTTACAACTTGTGACAATCGAATGAACAATTACTATATCCTTAAAAAAAATCACCCTTTACAATTTGGTTATTTTCATGAAGAATAGCAAAGGTTTCATTCCAATCGGTCAACCAAGTTCCGAGATATGGCAACATATCCGTTGTCAAAATGGCTGCTGAACTTTCTGCACTGCCACATAGAATTTATAACTATAAATGATGTGTATCATTTTAAGCTTTCTGAATATGTATTTATTGTATAGGAGGGGATTATAATAATTTATAAATTTGAATGACGTCATTTCCGGTCTCATAAATAGGAACATTCTAGTTTGACTGTTCCTATTCCATAGAGATGGCCTTCCGAATCGTTTCGCGCTAGTTTCATACCGATCTGTCAACCAGTTTTCGAGATATGGCGTTTCTTCCGGTTTCAAAATGGCTGCTGAAATCACTGACTCCTTGAATTATAATTTAAACATGATTACATTTTATTATAAGCTGTCTGAAATAGTATATTTATTGCATCAACATGTAAATTTGTGAGATTCTTAAAAAGTGTGACGTCATTTCCAGTTTTGGTATGGAAAACTGCAAATATTATTGATGATAATACATAAAGTTGACCGTCTAAATTGTTTAGCGCTGGTTTCGTTCAAATCTATTTAGCCGTTATTGATATATGATGTCACTTCCGGTTTCAAAATGGCGGCTTCCGGTTGGTTTTATAACAAGTCAAATGAGATATCAAAAGTACATACGTTACATAAATATCAAAATAATCGGATCAAATTTGTTGCCGAAATGCCAATCGATGTATTTCAAATTTCATGACGTCATTTCCGGTTTCGTTAACATAAATTTTAGTCTGTTGCTATTTATAATCCATATAGTTGACCGTCCGAATCGTTTGGCGCTATTTTCGTTCCAATCAGCTCAGCCGTTGTCGAGATATGATGTCACTTCCGGTTTCAAAATGGCGGCACAAAAAAAGTCAAGGGGGGGAGGGCAAATCAGACGCCAAAAGTGCACACGTGGTAAAAATGTGAGATCAATCGGTTCAGCCGTTTAGGCTGTGGCCTGTTTACCGGATTTGAATTCCAGGATACTACTACTACTACTACTACTAAGATTATTATTATTATGATGAAAACCGCCCTAAAACACTGTTTTCACGGCCCTCTAGCTCGCAAAGGGCGTAACCTATTGTTCCCAAATTTGGTATATGTTGTAGGGTGGGCCATTGCTCGAAATTGAGATATTTCCCAACAATGTGAGATTCCCCAATTTTAAGATCCAGTAGGCCGAAAATGCCACTTTGATGCCTACAGTAAAAGTGGGTTTGCTCCAGCCTTTATATGAGAGTGTGCGCGCGCCGTACGACTTGGCTGGCGTGGAGCGACCACTCCACTAGATAGAGTCAATGGTCGCACTGTTTATAAACAATTGAACGCGGCGAAGGGTGATTGATTATGATGATTAGGAGGTGATGCTGAAGAATAGGTATAAGGATGGACGGTGGGAAGGAGGCGGTCATGGCCTATTCTGCTAATAATCCACCCAAGTGACATTTTTTAAATGATGGAGAAAGAAGGAAAAACTACTATGTAGACTTAGGTATGCTGTTATCATTAAAAGATGTATACTCGGCACAACAAAAATTGATCGGTGAACAAATTTGAACGACTGCTGGTCACGTTCCATAACAATCAAAGCTTGTTTTTATCATTGAACTGAGAGGTCACCTACTAGAGTGAGACAAGAAGATCACTTGGACTGACTTCTGATGGTGCGATCTAAAAATATCAGTCAGTCAGATTTATTGAGCGATCAATTTTAGTTGTGCTAAGTGTACTGGACTTGGTAAATATCAACAAAAATTTATACATTAGATCCTACTTTTCGAGGTCCGATCATAATTTAAAAACTTAACCATTTTTTGCTGCAGCAAAATCATTTCAGAATATTCCCTTACTACTATCACTAATTGGAATAGATTATAACAACACTGGGTATCTATTGATTTCAGTGATGTAAATAGTTATGGCGCATTTCTAGATTATTTATAATTAGTGAGAAGTAAATATAACTTAAGTCAGAGGTATTACCGTCGAATTTTATAATTATTATATTATTAAATCGTTAAATTGTACACTTAGTCTTGAATAAACTCACATTTCTGAATTATTCATGAAAATGAATCTAGAAATAAGTACGTATTAAAAAAGCATCATTGGTATCTACGTAAACAACTTGCTACGTGACATCTAAGTACATCTAAGCGGTGAGATTGTAACGTGGTCGGCAAAGTCTTCGCTTTACTCCTGTCACTGGACTTTACTTGATTGCGGTGGACGGGATGAAGTTACTACATTTCCAGAGGTTTAGTGATTCAATTATTTGTGGGGGTCGCAATTCTGACCACTGACAACTCAGTGAAACGGGTCACTAGCTCAACAGTAACGCTCTGTACAAGAGCCCAGAGGTTCCGGGTTCGATTCCCATCGGCCACGGGCATGATACCGACTGAGGTTTTCTCATGGGTTCCTCAGTCGAGAGGCAAAAACTGGGAATTCCTACGAATAGACTTTAACAGTTTTAAGCCATTTTTTCGACGCATACAAAAATCGTCTTGTTAAAAGTTCTGTCGAACGCACGGGCGACATGTCGTGTATTATTTTTTATCAATTTGACAATACCAGTGTAGAAAGTTCAGCAAGTTGTTTTATATTAATACAAAAATATACCCATATTAAATGGTTTAACCAAAAACTCTAAATTAAACGAAATTACTATGCAGGCCATGAGAGTCACGCATTGCTCAAAGTTCCAGCCCATCACAAGGGAGTCTGAAATAGTTTATGCATTGCGACTTATGAATAGTAATCATTGTCTACAATGTATCCATTTACAACCCCGTAACAAACTTGGTAAACCAACGAAAGAGTTAATGATGATGGGAATTAAACATCTGCATACAGTAGAAGACGTTTTCAAGTTGTAGCTCAAGTAAGTGTATTTAGTCTAGTCTGGTACAGAATGGCGTGTCATGTTTCCGAGCTACAGCTACATGTAATAGATAGATGAAGGTAACTTGATTCCTGGCCACTTTGTAGATGAGATGAGACAACTCTGTTCTTTGGAGTAATCATCAGTAATCTCCGGCTTCTGTTTGGTCTCGTACAGAATCCACAACAACCGCAGGACAAGATTACAACCCGTCGAATCACCTGGTAGACAAGCACTAAGGCAAGTCATTGGTATTGTTAGAAGTGTGCAAATGTGGTAGAAGTTGGTTGCACATTTCGAATTAAATAGCATTTTTTCAGGAAAGGTTTGAGCTTGACTAGGTGGAAATTACGAAGGATTGATTGAGAAACTGTTTTCATTTCATAGTTTATAACATAATAATTTATAGTTGATAGTAAATACTTCACACTTTAAAAACCTTAGGCTTACAGAGGTATTAATCGTTCACTATAGGTAAGTACTTTCAAATTGATATATTTTACAAATAAGGTAATTTTATGTTTTCTAAAAAGGAAAACATCTGTCAGAATGATGTTCTTAAAAAAGAGTAAAGCCCGATTTACACGGTCACATTTATCGAACAACTTCTGTGTCACAGTCTTTGGCACAGTCTTTGTCACATTTCTTGAATGAAATTAGAACACGTTTTAAGTTCGGTGACAGAAAGTTTCTTTGTGTAAATGCAAAATTGTGTGAAAACTGGGAATGTGACACAGAAGTTGCTCAAGAAATTGTAAATCGGGCTTTCGAAAACACATTTGAAGTGATTCATACAAAATATGCTACACTATTTCGAAATTAGCATTTAATAAAAAAAAACATATTTCTTTAGACAAGACTAAGTTTTTGTAGTTCACCAAGTCAGGAAAATCTTAGTTGTAGCGCTTGTAAAAACGCATTTCTAAATCATAAAGCTCCAGAAATTATTATAGTATTTGTGCGATTCTATTCCCCATCTCTCATGGTCACTGACCATCAGAGGGTTCATTCTGTTTGTCGCGGTCAATCCCGGATTTCTCTTTACAAAGAACCCCTCCACAACTCCACAAACTTCAGAAGCAACGCCAGACGCGATTGTGGCGCGCCCTATTGATAGAACGCGCGAACCACTTGTGGCCAGCTCGGCCGCGTCAAGTGTGCTGGCTGATTTGCATTGTCACTTCGTCAGAGGTGTGAAAAGCGATCTGTCACGAACGTGGCACGTGTCACCGACACGTCGAGCTCATCGATAATGGCGGACGATTGATTTATTGATCACACATCTAGAGACACAGATAGTTTTATTCATACTTGTTGTTGAATCATAAATTCAAAACGTTAATCGCAAAAAGAATCGCTGTCAATTTACTATCAACTGTAACTTTTCCGTATTTTTGTATGATAAGAAATCAATTAGTATCTAAACCTGATCAAGTAACTGAAACCAAGATTACTTGAAGTAGCTAAAATATGGCTTTTCCCCAATAATTTAACATTAGAGGTGTCAAAACCCCTAATTGTCCACAATTAACACTAATTACCACGTAGGCTGATTAAATTAAAGCTTAAATATATAAAATACAACGTCATGATCACAATTTTGTCAAAGAATTGAATCTCCATGGCTATACAGCTCAACTAAAACTTTTGTCTTGGATTTCTTGCCTTATGTCATTTGTCTGATAACAACTTTCTTTCATCTTAAAAGATCACTAATTCATTGGGTAATGTTTTTAAAATTAAAAACATTACCCAATGACATGTACTTTCAAAATCCTAAGAAGAAATTACAGATTCCCTGAAAAGAAAAAAATATATATTTAAATCAAATACCTATACTTAGTTTAAAAAGGCATTGTGTAAAAAAAGTACATTTAAACCTAGCAATGAAATGGTAGCAGCTGCAATGGTGGTGTAGATATTTTATTAGTTGAAGAACTTATTTATTTAAACTTTGAAGCCCATACAACTATATTGCTATTAGTATATACATGTTTCATTAAACTTTCCTCTTATCTAATAATGTTCACTGTTAAAAACAATATGAAAATTTACGACGGTCATAAAAAGCGCATTATAAATGTAAGCGGACGTAAAATGAACTCACGAAAGCGATCCTTATCGACGAAGTTTCCAACATCCCTCCTCTGATCAACAACTATATAAACTCTCGATCAAGCCTCGATGCATTGGGTAATAATGGTACAGATGAGGGAATGAAGAAGAAGTAAATGAAGAACGCGACGTAAAACAAGCATATAAAACACAATCTATATGGAATCAGTCAGATGAAGTGTACTAGAACTTTAAATAATAGAGCGAGCATCATTATGGTAACTCATTACCTATGCCACTTTCTCTGTGAATGCTTTATTTTGTCTGTCTGTGTTTTGCAGGCAATGCCCAGGTCCCACCGTTCAAATAATCGATCTGAAATTTTGAACACACATTAATGTCATACGAGCGGTCACAGATATAGATCATGTGAGGCAGTGATTGGTTGAAAATTTAAAATGGAACTGTTAGAGAGATCAACTTTAAATTTTATTTTACATGGTCATTGGGACCAACATTTTAGGTGTTTTTGACCATTTTCATACAAATCTGTCAAGAACGTAAGGCGTTATTACGGACATTTTATCCTTGTTTTGCACGACGCCTGTTGGCTTCCTCTAATATACAACATTAAAAATAATCTAGTTAGCTCTGCTTTTCAAAAAAATTCACATGCAGTTCTGTGATCCTCATATCTATTTATGTTATTATCCATTGTTGAAATAGATATGAGGATCACGGAACTGATGATTTTTTTTTGGAAATGCAGAGCAACTAGATAATTTTTAATGTTGTCTATTCCAAGGTACCATATGATAGAGCAGCATTCACAACGAAGGCTCGCTTATCAACGCTTTACACAGAGCGTTAGGTCCTAGCCAACCAATACACTACGCTGCATTGCAAGACGATAAGTCTATACCCTCGGAACACTGACATCAATGAGCAATGCATTTAAATGTTTATTGGGTGTGATAACAACATTATAAGCGACATTATACCAGCATAATTCATTCATTCATATAGTGGTATTTTTCTGAAACTAACTACAGTACATTCGACACGGAATTTTCAGCAACGAGAAATCTAGTTTTTGTTTGGAATTCCTATTTTCAACGATAATTTTGGCTAAATTTCTGGCACTACCTCCATTCCACCCCATATCAATAGAGGAGCAAAGAAAAATCACGTTTCTGAGGTGTATACAGCATTTTATTGGCGATTGTATTTTGGCATTTGCCCTCAGGCGCTGAAAGGTCCTGTCCGAATGGAGTATAGGCTAAAAGTGGATGAATGATCATGCTTCATGATGATGACAAAGAAAAGTATTACCTAACACGGATTGAGTGGGGGAGGAGGAAGTTTTAGTAGGGAACCTTCTCATCATTTGCCTCTCGACTGAGTGACAAAGAAATGTTAGGAAGTAGGAAGGCCGGAGAAAATGTACCATGGAGCCCAATTCCATAACTTTAAAATTCCGGATTCGGCCCGAATTCGATTCACGGCCATGGATTAGCATCAGATCCTGACCGAATTCGGATATTTAAAGTTATAGAATTGCTGCCAAGGGAGCAAGTTCGCGTCGAGAAAAATGCTTATTATTGGATCAAATAAATGTACATTTGAATATCACATGTATTTCTGTATGTCCACAGCTTGCTCGGTTTCTTTCCTCCGTGCGACCTAATTAAGTATATCAATATTGATTCGAACCAATTAGCTAATGAGCAATTTGCTAACCACACACGGATTGGTTGGGCAATGCAGTTGTGCATCAGATGCAGTTATTCAGAGAATGCAATCAAGTGACGCTAGCATGTCACCCGGAGGCCGCCAATCAGCGAAACAGACAGCTGAGCCATCGACACAATTGGCGTCACTTCCTGCTAATTAATTACCGAGGTGACAAAATATTAAATAATACGTATTGCGATGCATTGTGATGAAGTAATTAATTGTCGATCGCAATTTGTGCACATAATTTCAGAAGGACGTTTCGTGTGAAATATAATATGAATTTATTTATATAATGTATTGGGACATAAATTGTTATTTTTAACAATTCTTTACATCCTTCAGTCAACAACGGCTTTTTGAGAATCGTGCGGGTTTTTAAATAACAAAATTCAATTCTTTAGTCCGTCACCCAAGATTATTTTACAATATTGACAACGTACACGCTTTTACAGTTTGTGTTTCCTATGTCTGAACTCTCAACAGAATGCGCTGATAGGCAGTTGTTCTGCTAGGCCGAGAAAGACTTCATTGCGCGCTCACCTTGCAATGACGTCTTTCTCGGCCTAACAGAGTAAGCGAACGGTGGCGCCGTCTGGTGAAAGTTCAACTGTATAGGTCCGGTTTTTCAATACGCTGATAAAACCAGTAATTAAGTTAACACATTCATTCTTGGAATGTCATTGGTTGTTGCCATGACAATACAGTCCTAATCAACCGTTTAAAAGTTAGCAGAGAATTGAAAGACTAATGAGTAACATTTATCATAATAAATTATGACATTATTAACCCAAATCCCTATTAACCCTATCTATACTGGCACACTGCTTTGTATTTTAGATCTTTACTTTTCACAATGGAGTTTTGACATTTCCACATTGTTAACAGTGTGTACAAGAACTGTGTGTTCAGTTGTACAAGAACTGAACTGTACGAAAGCAATCATTTACTTAAAAATAAAACACTCTTCAAGAAGATTTATTGCGGCGGGATTCGCGCGGCTTTGCAAAATAATGGGAAACAAATGTAATAAAACTGATACAGCGAATTGCCCGACCTCTTCAACCCGAGTGCTCGGCGAATTCATCAATTATTTACAAACATTAATCGATCAAGAGCAGAAGCCAATTGTTTGTAACCAATAACCATCTTCACAATACGTATCCAGACAAAATGTACAACCTCGACAAAATGGCTTTTCTCATAAATTTATAGTTATAAATAACAGTATGCCAAAAGCAGATTAGCTCTCATACGTCAGCAACACTGGTTCAACTGCTATAATTACAAAAACAGTGATGTAGAGAAATGCTCAATCAAATAACTGACAACTGTTCTATATTTATTTATTTACTTTTAAATATAGCTTTTACAGGAAAAGAATTTTACCCGTCAAATTGAATCCTGGATTATGATTCACGAGTTACCTGGCATTTTTATTTAAATACAAATTTTTGCTATTTTGAGTTTTATAACAACAGATTTCAATAGAGGAGGAAACATGTCGAAACAGTTGTAACTCTTCCACCATGACCGCATTTTTAGTTTGCACTTAAATTTCGTCAAATCCAAAGATCTCGTTTTCTACACAAAGCGGCATTTTGCCTCGAGATTTTTGTGTGGTCATTGAACCGGACTAAAAGCGGGCTAAATTGCAAACAAAGTCCAAACGGTACATTTCATTAAAATCAATTATTTAAAGTCATTGATTCAAATCAAACACACAATGTTATTAATTGCATCGAACACCAAACCCCATCACTCTTCCAATCCAAAATCGTGCAAATAAAAAAACAGAGAGTTAAATCGTAGAACGAGCCCCATTAATCTCTATCCCCATTGAAAACAAGCCAATCGTTTCTCTTCTTATTGTTTTCGGTGGTCGACGAGGGGGTTTGGGGGTTGGGGGTTGTAATCCCTGCTATTAGTGATCCACATGGAGCATAGTTTGTCACCGGTGCTCGAGCTGTAAAACAGAGCGGAGAATATTCAAATGGCGGGATGGTTTCGAAGATCGCTATCGGCGAATGAGAATCATTACGAACCGTGCCAACACAAACGTCTGTCAAATCCCAATGAATACTGTGGGATGATTAATTGAGCTCGACTATAGTGTTTCGTGGTGAAATGAGGATCAATTTATCATTATTTGGATTAATTTCTCACGCGTAGAATTCTTGGCCGCGAGTTCGAAACTCGGTTATTTTATAATATGTGACGTTTGGCAGATATTTTAATGTTCGATAAATAATTATTTTGAGTATAAAAATAATTGATGTAGAACATTTACATATATTGGCTCAACCGATCGAACATTCAAAAATATTTATTTTTTGAAATTACTATCATGAATTACTTTTTCCAACATTTCAACAATAAGTATAAAATAATCATAAAATGTCATTACTCTATAGCAACTCCTGTCTTACAGCAATGTTTCAATTTATTGCCTTCCGAGATAGAACAAAACTTTTAACACAGGAGGTATAGGGAAATCATTTCGTTTTTTGTTTGTAACTTTTCAAGTCACATGTTGGCATTTTTTTTATTTTTTTCCTAATAGAAAGTCTAACTATCTATCATAAAATAAGTTTTTTGTTCAAAGTTGGGACAACATAAAAATTAGATTTAGCCTAAATCACACGATTTTACTTGTCTGCCATATAAGATAACATTGGGAAGAAAACTCAGTTTATCTCAGAAACTAGACACGAGAAGTGTTTAATTTTTTCAAGGATTATGTATGGCATGATTATCAATAAGAAGACAAAAAATTATGAAAATCTGAGACCATGCCCGATTCGATGATCCACCTTAAATAATAAATACCATCTGCAATATAAAATATTTGCCAACTGTGGGATTCGAACACTCGTCGTCGCCATTAGCCCAGCTGCAAACCAGTGGCATGTCAAAACACTTCCCATTCGATTTCCAACGCCGCTGGCTGGAAAGTCCCATGCATCATCCCACCGCGGCTTGGCGCTAATTCAGAAGATACGATCACAGAAATCAGCGTAGGTTTCAGTGATGCAAACCACCTGTCATTCCAGCATCCCCATCATGATTTATCATCCCTCGGCTTTCAGCAAATTACGTTTCAATCCTCTCTTGAGCTGCTGTGAGCCGCCGCGACAGATTTCAACCCTTTTCCCAATCTCACAGCTACGGGCGCCATCGGGGTGGCCAAGGGCAGGGGGGCCCACTGACAACCAAATTATTTCTTCAAAGAATTTCAGATTTGCGCTCTTCAAACTTTAAATAAAACATTACATCACTTGAGATTTAAGCCAAGTCTGAAAATTCGTAACGAGTTAATGACCATATTTTACTTGTTAAATTGACTGTAATTTTACCCGCAGAAAGCAGTCATTTCAACGTCTCAATTCCTTCCTATTTTCCGAAATAACTTGTGCATAATATGTTTTTATATATTTTAACACAGTACAACAATGAGTCGAGTTTAATTTTAAAAAATATATGATTTAGTTAATAGTTAGGTGTTATCTTACCTATTTCAAACGACTCAAAAAAATTGCTATACACAAAGTAATTTCCACACTTTCAATAATATGAATATTTTCAAGTTATGACGATTTTGCAATAATATCTCTACGCAATACACCTCAGAAAATCTGTCAGTAAACTTTTCCGGCAGCTTTATGAAGAAAGAGAGTTCTTTACCCCAGAGAGGGATTAGACGATAACAATGGGTATAGTTTCATATCCGATCATTGAGCCTTGACAGCAGGATTGATTGATTGCGATAGATTGATTGATGGAGAGTAGATTTGATTTTTTCAAGATTACAAAACTTTTCAAAAAATACTTGGCGCATCGTTTTTTTAGGACATGTGTAGATGAGTACATTTCATTTCCTGCCTACTTCTATACTATTTATATGAACGATGCGCCAAGTATTTTTTGAAAAGTTTTGACTTGGCCAATTTTTTGATATCACTACTTTTCAGTGATGAATTTTTAGATTTCTTCTATTTTTTTTAATTGAAGAGACTTGGCTGGTATTTTTACACGGAGTGTTTTTTATGGGGATATCACTCCTTTTTTCAGTTTATTATTACAACTTGTAACATATTGTGGCACCAAAGATTATAATTCTTTTAAAAAATAAGATTTTGTGATTTGGTTGCTAAGAAAAGTTGTGCTTGTTACTGTGTTAATGCTATAAATAATATGTTACAAAGTATAGCAAAAGTTTCGTTCCAATCGGTCCAGCCGTTCTCGAGTTACGGCATCACTTCCGGTTTTCAAAATGGCGGTTGACATCACTGCCACCTAAAATTTGTATCTATAAATGTTATGTAACATTATAAGCCTTCTGAATATGTAGTTATTGATATAAGAGATGATTTTAGTCAGATTTGTCATTTTTATGACGTCATTTCCGGTTTAGGTTATAGAACATTTCTTCTTTCACTATTGGTATTCCTTATAGATGACCTTCTAAATCGAATGGCGCTAATTTCGTTCTAATCAGTCCAGCCGTTTTTGATATATGATGTCACTTCCGGTTTAAAAATGGCGGCACAAAAAATTTATAAGAACAAAGGTATCATTAGACGCCAAAAGTGCACATGTGGTAAAATTTTCATATCGATCGGTTCAGCCGTTTAGGCTGTGGCGGTGATAGCAACGTTTCCTGATATCTGAATCTGAATCTGAATCTGAATCATCATCATCAGATAGCTTTTAAAATGCATCGCTATTGATATCCTTGCGTCACTCCAGTGCATCCTGTAAATGAATACTGCATCTTCGCACCTCATCAAACATATCTATTGACACGAACTATTGCTTGAAAACTGAAAACTATCGACAAATTGTAATTACAACATGTAAATCACACAAACTATAACGATGGAATTATGTTGAATAATCAATGAGAGCCGGGGGGGGGGGGGGGGGGGGATATTTTTCATTAGTAATTAAATTAATATTCACGAAACAGACTTATTTTCAGATAGAGAAAGACGGTTCAGAGGTTTCAACATTATTGTGCATTTCTATACATAAAATATAATTCAGTTCAACTTTTGAACGAACGAAATTTCAATAGTATTATCACTATACAACTTCAGTATAACCAGCACTGAATACAATTTACGCTATTGATGATTTTGAATTCATGTTATGCCACTTGTACAGTTCAATTGGCTGGAAGCTATAGCTTATAAATATATTAATGTAGGTATTCCATGTGTATGTCGAATTTAATACATATTTTGACGGAATTCGGAGAGATTTAATATTCCAGTATCTTGTGCTATAGCTAGTGTAAGGATTTTTCATGAAATTTTCAATGTTTTGAATCCTGAGGAAGGTATATTTATTTTTTTATTTTTTTTATTTTTCTGGTAGGTGCACCGACATTTTTAAACGTATTTCTATCACGCATAATAATGTAACAAAACAATTGAAAATATGCTGAAAGGTCCTCTATAAATGAGTATTTTCATGAAAATTTTCAACAGGTATTGAAAATTTTCACTTTGAAAATTTTCAAGTCCCAACACTAGCTATAGCACAAGCGCCAAGTCACTTGTCTATTGATCTTTCACTAAGCCGTTGCGGTCTCATCAACATTTGTCCAGGTGTAAAAAACCGAACTGTATGTACCGTCTTCAATTCCATTATAGATTGTTTGTTTAGTCTAGTTGTCATCCTAAAATCCAGAGTTATAATAAACAAATCGTCTTGGTATACTCAACGACCCCGTTGGGTATAATGCATCCTACACAAATCCTACATCACAGTCTTGATAATTTATTTTTAGTGGTGATTTTTATTCAGTTTTTATTTAGAAAAATACAAGTTACATGTTACAGTAGCCCTGCTAAACCAATAGCCTGGCTTCGTCTTCGGGGATACACACTAATTAGATATAAAACTAACTTAGAATAGAATAGAATAGAATAGAAGCATTTTTATTCGTAATAATACAAAAAGCTGTGTACATTCAATATTTTATCCTGTTGGATTATAGATCTTCCATGCAACAGCTGCCTACTTAAAAATTAACATATAGTACAACAATTTAACGAGCAGTATACACTTTGATTGTTATATTAAAAAATGTTAATGTAGGTATTAAATAACTTATATTAATTGCAATAGTGATTTCATCATATACGTAGGAAATTGTAAAAGACGTGGAGAGACATTTATAATGGGATTGCACAGTAACACACTTATTTGAGGACCATTTAGGTATAATAAACACTAAACATACATTTCGAATTCACTAACAAAAATGAAGAATATACAAAGTAATTATACTATAAACCTAAATTCAACAATTCAAAAAATTAATTTATTTGAAAAGTTTTCGTAGACCCATGTTTCTAATGATTTTTTTACATCTGATATTTTCTCTAAATGTCTTGTCCTGCAACTAGGCAGAGTGCTGACGAATCATTATGATAATGAAAGGGAAATGAAGAAGAATATTCAAGTACTGACGCTGGGAATGAGATGAATGGTCTATTGTAGTCTTCCAGCATTTACAGGATTTTGCATTCAAATGTTACTGATAGTAGACGCTACATGGCAGTAGGAATAGTGATAGAAACCTGTGGGCATAGAAATGTCGTCTGCCTTTTCTTCATGAACAACACGAGCTCTCATGTACTATGAATAGTCTAGTCAGGGTGGAAATATTGAAAAAAGTGGAAAGATTTTTGGAATGAAAATATTTTAGGAAAAATTATCAATTATTCATATCAAAACTTTTCGGATAGTCGTGGGAAATTATTTATTTATTTTATACTAAATTTTCCACGACTATAATTTAAAGGATTTGAAAAGAAAATATACGATATTGTGAATTGATGAACAATATGCAAAATATGAAAAACAATTAACAAAATGTATTTTGCAACCCATAGAAATATGAGCACCCAACTAATAAATTCAATATTAGGGCTCAAACTCGACTCAAGGCCAAAAGCTGGACTCTGAGCCGAGTTTTGGGCACAAATGTAGTATTTATTTATAAGTTAGTGTTAATTTTCATAATTTGAATGGCTTAAAAGTTATGTCATTTAAGAAATATTTTCTCCACTGATTTTACCTACGAGTACTTTTCAAGCCAAGTACATAATATGAATAACTTATTATGGAACAGGTTGGGTGAGTGGTATAACGCTCTGAACTTGTA
Source organism: Leuctra nigra (assembly GCA_934045905.1). NCBI lineage: Eukaryota > Metazoa > Arthropoda > Insecta > Plecoptera > Leuctridae > Leuctra > Leuctra nigra. The sequence goes on from OW203770.1 coordinate 17,580,565, forward strand.
TTCCGGAGGCCCGGGTTCGATTCCCGCGGCCGTTCTTCCTGACTGGGGTTTATTCGTGGTATTCCCTCAGTCGATAGGCAAATGCTGAGAAGGTACCCTACAAATAGGCCACGACCGCCTCCTTCCCACCTTCCATCCTTACCCACTCTTCGCCATCATCTCCCAATCATCCTCATAATCATTCATCCGTCGCCATTAGCCTCGCTGCAGAACAGTGCGACGTTAAGCCCCAGACAAAAAACAATGAATAACAATCAGTGCATCCGCTTTTCCTTATACCTCTCATGCATCCCTATTTGCTTACAATTAGCGCGTGTTTTGCCGTAAACACACGCGGTGTAATGTAAGGTTTCGACCAGCCACTGCAGGGCAATGACATGGCGAGCACGCCAGCCGGAATTGACTAATTATTAAGAAGAAGCCCAGACCAGACAGGTTGCGAGAAGACCTCCATGAGTCTGTAGACAGACAGCCACTAGCAGAGCACCTCTGGGTCACGGAGTTTGTGGGCCTGCACTGAGATCGTCTAACTTTGTGCGACAAACGATCGACAAGTCTTACGAGAGATTTACATTGACTCGACTTTGTAGTCGATCGACTGTGGCGTGTCATGTTATTCTCTCATAAGAGTTGTCGATCGTTTGTCGAGCAAAGTATACGATCGCAGTGCTCTAGATTCTAGAACGTTTTACTGATTCCATTCTGATGGAATTCGGTTACAGCCATAAGGATTAACATGGAGTGAAATCGATTCCATCAGAATTGGGAATTTAAAAGTTCTAAAATAGGGCCCCAAGGCTTAGACTAAATAACCCAAGGGTAGGAAAACTGCGACTCCTGCCTGACTGATCTCATGGCACTTAATAATTTTCAAATCGTTTTTCATGCTTTGTTTCGTATAACATTCTTGTAGATCGTGTCCAAAATGCACCAGAATGCTTCAAATTGAGTTAAAATTTACACAATTTAGAATTAAATTTTAGATTGCAAATTCTACAAAAATATTCTTCCCTATCAAGCGATTGATTCCTCATCCTCCCGTCCATTAGCAATCATTGACTACTCTGTGTCCTTTTTATCTCATAACTGTGCCGTGAAGGCTGCGGACAACTCAAGTAATGGCCGTCTTCTAGACTATCTCAGTTGGTCAGCGGATAACTGTGTCCCAACATTCTGCCCTATCATAAGGTTCCCTTCATTAACACGTAGCATCTTTACCAGAGACCCGCTGTGCAAACTGTTGAGAAATTAGCAACTCTAAAATGTGCCTCTACCTTCCTGAGTGATAGGATTCCGTGGTTTCCCGCTGACGAGAGGCAAATTATGGGAAGGTTCCCTTGCATTACAACAACTACGCCCGCCTCCTTGCCATCATCCATCTTTACCAAATCTTCGTCATCATCTCCATATCATCATCACATCATCATCATCATCATGCATTCATCCGTCGCTATTAGCATAGCTGCAGAACAGTGCGACGTTAAGAGCCGGCTGTACTAAATGGTTAACATTGTATCTAGAATATTTCCTAAATAACTCTTGAACCATTTAAATTATGAAATGTGAAAAAAATGGCATCTAATTTTTTAGTCGAATCTTATGAATATATAAACACCAACTTAAAAAGACCATTGTGCCCAAGCTCATGGAAAATCTGTAATTATAATAATACTAACAGAGACACACGATTTTGGGCACAAATATTGACTTGAAAAGATGGTGTTTATTTGCTAAGGACTGCTTAATGTAACCTGAGGGTATTAAATGAGTAAGGGGCGGTATTACCAATTAGTTTAAGCTACAGTTAGCTTAAACTCCACTTCAGAATACTCGGTGTATTACCATTATATACTGCAATTTCATTCCGGAGCTTATTTCCTCTGTTTAAATCAACCTCATGCTATGGACTGCAGTTTTTTAATACACCACATATCCCGAAGTGGAGCTTAACTAAACTAAAGATTAAACTAATGGTAATATGGAAGTGTAGCTATTAAATGCTAAACTATACTTCAACTGAAGCTTAAACTAACGGTTATATCGGTCCTAAGGTTGACTAAACAATTATAAGCTATAAGCTAATTGAATGTAGGTACAAAAGTTATGACGGTATTTCGGAAATATTTACTCCAATGTTCACTTCGAAGCCGACTCTTGAAATGAAAAGGGCACGTTGAATGTTTTGAGAAACAAGACGTCAAGTATGAAGGTGGGAGTGAAGATGCTTGATAGACGTCGGAGTCTTATCAGAAGTCAGACAATGAATCCACTCGGTGCTCCTTGAAGGCAAACGTTGGCGCCGGCACAAAGAACGACGAGGAAATTAGTTTAGGCGGAAAGTGAGTGGCTGAGTGGCAGTGGCGTGCAGACCATGTACCGTCTCGCCATGCAGTTGCAGTGGTGGACAGTGTGTGTACACATGACCGCACGACACTGGCGCCAATCATTTACACGAAATTAACATTGTGTAGGGTGAGTTTCAACACATGGAAAATAGAATGCTGTAAAGAGGGTGTTCTAAATAGGAAAAAAATAAAAACTAAAAAATACTAATTACGTTGGAAGCAGATTATGGTAAACACAGAACAAATTTTACGATCTGGTGAAATGTTATCTAGTTTCGAGCGCCACATCTTGATCTTCAACAGAGGATAGAGGTGATCCAGATAGATCATCTGGTAGCTGTCTAATACAGACCATGCACCCCTCCCTCCAGCTATCATCTCCCGGGACAATCTTTATACTTGATCCTTAGTGTACGGAGACTTGGGAGCCTCCTGAATCGAAATCTACGGGTCAACAGGGTTTGTACACACCTTTAGGTTAGAATATGTTCTCATAAGCCCGATTTACACTGTCACATTTATTGAACAACTTCTGTGTCACAGTCTTTGGCACAGTCTTTGGCACAGTCTTTGGGACAGTCTTTGGCACAGTCTTTGTCACATTTCTTGAAGGAAATTAGAACATGTTTTAAGTACGTGTGACAGAAAGTTGCTTCGTGTAAATTTAAAATTGTATTAAAAATGGGAATGTGACACAGAAGTTGTTCAAGAAATTGTACCGTGTAAATCGGGCTTTATAGCTGCATAATATGACCATCGATAAGAGTGCATTTCGACCTTATGATTGATCGATTGGTGAATTATTCTTGGAACTTGTCGCCGCCACTGTGCTTAGAAGCAACAGTTCCCGTTGTTCTAGGGAAGTTTTCAGCACTCTGTGAGAGAGCGTTGATGCAATAATACACATCTTATATCGCAGTCACTCTGCTGAAAGTAGTACCTCTACAGGCATTTCACAAAGAGTGGCCTGGCGTTATTTTTTAATATAAAGTCCATCACATTATACAATTTAAATTGGACATTTTCAATCATAAACCGATCAGATTTCAGAGTTTTACTGAAATCGATATATCAATTACTACAAATTGAAATTGCCCAAAATTGAATTGTATCCGAAACAACTCACGGCAGACAATTGTGATTGGTAAATAGATAAGGATGCTTAGAATTTCGTACTGTGACTAATTCTGAACCACCACCTCCTTCCAGCCCTCTCTTCATACGCTAATTCGCAAAGAATACCACTACAAAGAAGACAAAATACTTACTAGGAAAACGCTCTGTGTAACGCGTTGATAAGCGAGCACGGATACGTACAAAACCTCGAACCATAATTCCTTAAAAGCCGGCAATAATATACCTAAAACAACTGAAATCTAGAAGCACGATCCATTAAATTATATAAAAAATAGCTGAATTTGCTTCTCATTGCAAGTTATTGCAACAGTTATTGCAAGTCATTGCAACATGATACACACTCATGTGTATTTATTTCAGTATTTAGGTACGTATTATGGAATTATTATAATTAAAAAATACTGAGATTCAAACCACAAAATAGGCCATTATCTAAGTGCTAATATGAGCAAACATAATTTAAGAAACATTATCCAAACAGTTACTTGCCGTTCCGTATAAAAGAGCTTATTTCTTCTAGCATATTGCTTACCTAACACAAACCTAACACATTGTATCTGATACAAATGAAATAAATATTTCATAAACATAATTTCAATTATCAACAAACCAATCTATTTCTACAATCAAGCAGACATTTCATCGGTCTACAAATAATTTGCTCAGCCTTTGAAAAGATTGGAAGTAAGACTGCATGTTAAAACTCTCATAAACAATAAATACCTATACCAATTAACTACATCTTCAAAAATAATAGAATAAACCCTAAGTATAACCTCGCATGTATTGCTTTAACTATTATCTAACCGCAAAGAAATAATTGTTACGTATTCAAACAATAATAGATAGACAGCTGCTTGCTTCCGAGTTGTTTTGAATGGAGCGCATCGGGCGGCCGCAACGGACTCCTCGAACCTACAATGCTATTTATATGGGAAAACGCTATTTTTTTATTTGTAAACGGATCTTTCTCAAAAACTATACAGGTCTAAGTTAGTATGAGATGAAGGTGTGTGCAAAATTTCAGATCGATACGTTGAACGGTGCGGCCTGGGTTGAACCAGCAAAAAAAAAAAAAAAAACACACACACAGAGAAAGTGCCGCAAGAGTCAAGTGGAGACGCTCGCTCCGCTCGCTTAATTAATTCGCCGCCTAGCAACAGCAACATGGCAATGAACATAATCTTCTTCGTAGAGGGAAGAAGGTGATTCATTTCAAATAAAATCCTACCGTAGAGAAACAGAAAAGAACACAAAGAGCTTGAGCTTGCTTGCAGTATAAGCATTTAGAAAAAAAATCTTTATTTAAAAGGAATCAGTTTTGTAACGGAACGCGCTCGGTTCTTCAGAGAATGTTTTTTTAGCTTTGTTAAACCCTAAAAGAAATAATTGAGCGAGCGTAGCGAGCGTCACCACGGTACTCTTATGGCACTTTCTCTGTGTGTTTGTTTTTTGTTTTTTTTGTTTTTTTTTTGTGGTCACAGCCCAGGTCAAACCGCTCTAGCAATCGATCTGAAATTTTGTACACATACTAACGTAATCTATGCGGTCCCTGGGATCGTTTTTGAACGGGCTCCCGTGATTGGTTCAATTTTTAAAAAAATTATCTTTTGATTGGTTGCTTCGATCAATTTGAAATTTAGCAAAAACATTGCAACCAACATTGTACCCAATCATAAAAAGTTTCAGCCAAATCCTCCTATTGGTTCAAATTTAAACCCATTTTTCATGTGATTTTTGACATTTAAACTAGAACAGATTGACCGATCAACTTAAAACTTCGCGTGGTCATTGGTACCAACATTTTAGGTATTTTTGCCAATTTTCAGTCTAATCTGTCGTTATTTTCAAAAGTTTTGTCATTTTAAGGTAATTTTATTCCGTAATCTTGAAAAATGTATACTAAATGGTCATCCCTGCCTTCTTTAAGCTTCTGCTCCAAGGCAAGGCCTGTAGAGCAGCCAAGCTATCCACAATGTAAAGTAAAATGAAAGCATTTTTGAGCTAGCGCATAAAATCGGATGCAGTACGAAGGACAAATCCTCTAATTGGTTTAAGTTTAAATAATATCTTCTGATTGGTCGACAATCAAAATGTTCACATAAAGTTCAAATTATGCATGGTGATCAAGACCAACTAATATTAAATTTTACATATTGTAAGCCCAATCAGTCAAGTATTAATTGTAATTTTACGAATTTAGTATGGGATGTCACAAGAGATTTCTGGAGAAAGTATGTAGGTAAGACTTCACGACACAATGGATCTGTTATTCATCCAGAGTATTATGGAGATTGAAAAATTGCAGAGAAAATCGTCTTGTGCCGTGTCGTACATCGTTATATGGGGATGTTGCATGTTCTGTGCTTGCTCATCAACGCGTTACACTGAGCGTTTTCCTAGTAAAGACACACTGGAGTATACTACCTATTGTAGCTACTACCTCAAACAAACTGTGAACCGAAACTATATATTTAGCTTAAAATAATCGTATTTAATATATTGAGGTCATACACACATAAAAAAAACTTTGAAGAATAATGCGCGTTGCACATTCACGATTGATGTACTTGCACAAATGTCCACTTCTCCTTCCCCAAGACCCGAAGGTCCTAATGAACATGTATTGTTGAGCGAGCGTAGCGAGCGTCACCACGGTACTCTTATGGCACTTTCTCTGTGTGTTTGTTTGTTTGTTTGTTTGTTTTTTTGTTTGTATTTTTTTTTGTGGTCACAGCCCAGGTCAAACCGCTCAAGCAATCGATCTGAAATTTTGTACACATACTAACGTACTCTATGCGATCTCTGGGATCGTTTTTGAATGGGCTCCCGTGATTGGTTCAAATTTAAAAAAAATTATCTTTCGATTGTATGCTTTGATCAATTTGAAATTTAGCAAAAACATTGCAACCAACATTGTACCCAATCATAAAAAGTTTCAGCCAAATCCTCCTATTGGTTCAAATTTAAAACCATTTTTCATGTGATTTTTGACATTTAAACTAGAACAGATTGACCGATCAACTTAAAACTTCGCGTGGTCATTGGTACCAACATTTTAGGTATTTTTGCCAATTTTCAGTCTAATCTGTCGTTGTTTTCAAAAGTTTTGTCATTTTAAGGTCATTTTATTCCATAATCTTGAAAAATGTATACTAAATTGTCATCCCTGCCTTCTTTAAGCTTCTGTTCCAAGGCAAGGCTTGTAGAGCAGCCAAGCTATCCACAATGTACAGTAAAATGAAAGCATTTTTGAGCTAGCGCATAAAATCGGTTGCAGTACGAAGGCCAAATCCTCTAATTGGTTTAAGTTTAAATAATGTCTTCTGATTGGTCCACAATAAAAATGTTCACATTAAGTTCAAATTTTGCATGGTGATCAAGACCAACTTAATATTAAATTTTACATATTGTAAGCCCAATCAGTAAAAGTATTAATTGTAATTTTACGAGTTTAGTATGGGATGTCACAAGAGATTTCTGGAGAAGGTATGTAGGTAAGACTTCACGACACAATGGATCTGTTATTCATCCAGAGTATTATGGAGATTGAAAAATTGCAGAGAAAATCGTCTTGTGCCGTGTCGTGCATCGTTACAATGGGGATGTTGCATGTTCTGTGCTCGCTCATCAACGCGTTACACTGAGCGTTTTCCTAGTTCTAAACTAGAGGATGCACCTGCACACTTTTCATACCGTGCCTTATCACAACCTTGCCACAATCTACTTCCTTTTGCATACCTACTCGTAATTCCAGCATTGCGCCCGCTCGATCGCAAGTGCTTTATCAGAGTACAGTGAGAAGTGGACGACTTCTTTACAACCCCTAATCAAATATTCTAGGTTACGGCTCAAGGTTAGTAGATAATAATGGATCGATAAACCTTGAGGTTGATTAGGAAAAGGGTTTCAGACAAAGCCACGACAATATTTAAAAGTTTGCTAAATAATAAGTCACTGTTTGTAGAACGAAAAGCTTGGATAGAACTAGAAGCTGAAAGTGAAACGACTTGCGTCACGAGCAGACAGACGAACTAAAACGGATTACAATGGAATGAAATGTAAACTCAAACATATCTCTCTTCTCTCACAGATGATTTGTTTTGTCTTTATAACTGCTCCTGGTGGATGATACTAGATGAGCGTTTTAATAGAAAACAATAATAGAACACAACAGAAAACTGTAATTACTGTACAGCATTTCAATTAATTTAATTAAAATGGTCTTTCAAAGACGACCCAGACAAAATATGTTGATGGTTCAAGAAGCTTCAATATGGACTTGAAGCTAGACTGAAGTGCCTTTTTCTTTTACTACAGCACAAGGTAATTAGGTCAGAGCGAATGGAAATCACAGCCTTGTATACCTAAGATGAATAGTGTATCCACTGAGCACAAAAACGTGTAACATTTTTTGAGAATAAAATATGACCTTAAACTGTCTCGAGAACGACGCGATCCTGGCGGCATATGGGGGAACTACATAGTGTTAAGATTTTATTATCTTATTTACCCTTTGTTGTTGCATTTATTAAACCAAAGTTGTTTTATTTAAATAATAATATAATAATAATTCAAAATATGTTCCTAAAATGGCATTTTGAATGAGAAATTATATTAAAATTTCATAGTTGAATCTTTGACCGCAGCGCAGACTAGCGCTGCGATCGAGAGACAATCAAACTCGCCGCCCAAAATCATCTACATTCGGCCCAATGTTAAATGCGTTAAGTGGATACACTATTCATCTTTGTTTTCCATTCACTCTGATTAGGTTACGCCTGGAGTGAGTAGCTCAGGAAATCCCCCGCCAAAACCACCCAACACTTCCAAGCCAAAATCACACCTAAGCAGCTAAAACTATTTAAAAATTGAAATTGCCTAATACAAAGATTTTGTAATGTGAACAGCCCGCAGTGTAAAAAGTCCCTAAGTCACATTTTCGCTAGGTACACTAAAACCAATAAAAATTGGTACTCGAAAAGAAAAGGAGTGGATGCTGGTAAGGTTCCTTGACAATCAATCATTGTTGTTATTAATGAAATAAGAGCTCACCTGCTAGAGGTAGATGATGCGTTAACACAGCCTTCTTGGGATGATGCCATCAAACCTTAATCAGCCAATCCTTTGCTTTTCGAGTACCGACTTTTATTGGTTTGATAATATTCAATCACAAAACTCCCACTGACGCCAACTTACCAGCAATTTTACATAAATTGTGTCTTTATTTGACCTACTGAGGCTCCCAATATTTATACTTGTTCATTATTATTTATTTGTTTATTTATTTATTATCAAAAACACACAAAAAAATACAATATATTCCGTTTTCCACAAAGCCAAACTGGTTTTCTGTGGATTAATAATTAACAATAAGTAAATACAACCTCCCACCCCATACATTTTTATGAAATTGGACCCAAAAGGTTAGCGACCCCTGGCACAAACCCCGCGTCTCACATTATTTCTTGAACAAGAGACTGCGAGCAAGTTCGCTGGTGATGCGTACGGTTACTCACACCGACATCAGACACAAAGCGATGCGCCAACAAACATGCCGGTCTGATCCCTGTGATTACGTCACGACGCCGCGCTATTGTGCTCGCACTCCACCACAACAGCGGAACAAGAGACACCACGTGGCTACGTGGACGATACCTGCATTATACCTTCATTATACCCACTCGGGGCGGGGATAATTGTCTGTTGATCTCGTTTTACACGTCGAGAATCTTTGCTGGATTCAGGAGTTTGTTGAACATTCGGTTCTGAGATGGAATATGTGTTGCAAAATTGTAGGAAAAGTAACAAGAAAGTAATTCCATACATAATTAATTTTAAAACTCTTTATCAACATAATACGTTCTAGTGAAAACTTCGACTATGGAAGTCTTTATGAAAATGTGAACACTACGAACTAACATTTAATTTGTTTTCAAAAAGCAGGAATACTATCGGAATGACGATTTCCTAGATAAAGAAGAAACTTGTGATGAAAATACATCCACACCCACATCTACATCTACAGCTTCTTTGACTTTATATGAGTTGTGTGTGTTTAGATTTAGAATAACCCTGTTCTGAAACAATACGGATGATTATGGAGATGGTGATGATGATGATGAAGATGATGATGAAGAACATTAGTAAGCACGGACGTTGGGCACGGAGTGGTCGTGGCCTTTTGTAATACACCTTCCCATCATTTGCCTTTCGACTATTCATAGTTGTGTTTTTTTTTTGGCAATATTTCATACTTTTAATAGTTACCTGGGCAATTGTAGACACCACAGAAATAAATAATGCGAAAAAGAATCTCTCACATTACAATTACATACCTATAAATACATCGTTGTACCCCCATTTAAAGTTAAATATTACCCGTCAACGTGCCAACATAACGTCCGCCCTTGGGAGAAAACTTCAATGTTTAGCATTTCCGATATAAAACAAATGAGGTTCGTGCAAGCTAAGAATAATAAACCATGAAACACACTCAGTCCTGAATGACGTTCTCGCGATTCGAACCGCAGGGACATGTGGAGTGCAACTCCAGAGCGTTGTTCGCTATAGGACCCTTAATTTCTAACTTGAACAAAATCATTTCGATCCGCAATCATTTCACGGCCATAAGGATAACATCGATCTGCAATGATGACGATTTCCTTCTCGTTACAGAATCAAGGTCTGCTCCTGGGACATATCCGCTGACGTTCAGCTCGAATGAATTGTGTTTCGCGCTGCATATTCCTGGAGGAGTGGTTATTAAAAGCAGAGGACGCGGGAACGACTCGCGCATACATCGCCGTGGTAATGACGACGGAGGCGGAGAAGAATAACCTCGTTATCCCGAGAGAGACGTCCTTCCACTTCACTGCAGCTTCACTTCGCTCGAACGGAGACATCGAGCAGCCAATTACAACGACTTTGCGTATTCAAGTACATACGTGTATTGCAGAGTACAAAATAAAACACTAGGCAAAGAATCAATACAAATATTATGTAAATATCGGAACCCTTCCACATTGACATTATTATCTTCCCTCCACGTCTTTCCTCACAACCATTTCACCTTCATCACTATCATTTTCATCACTAATTTCTTTCTACTAGGAAAACGCTCTGTGTAACGCGTTGATAAGCGAGCACGGATACGTGCGACACCTCGAACCATAATTCCTTAAAACACGGCAATAATATACTGAAGGCTAGAAGCATGATTCACTAAATTATATAAAAAATAACTGCATTTGTGTCTCATTGCAAGTTAGTAACAGACACACACTCATGTGTATTTTTTGGAGTATTTAGGTGTGTATCAAAGGGATTTATTCCAAATAATAATTACAGAAACAAAACAGATAAATAAACAATACAGATAAATACAGAGATTGAAACTCACAAAATAGGCAACGTGACATAATTAAAGAAATAGTATTCAAACAGTTACTTGCCGTTCCGTACAATAGAGCAATTTCCTATTACCCAACACATTGTATTGTAACTATAAATATAACGTATTGACTGAATAAATAAAATAATTCATAAACGTAATTTCATTTATAAACCAACCAACCAATCTATTTCTACAATCAAGCAGACATTTCGCCTGTCTACAAATAATTTGCTTAGCATTTGAAAGGATTGAAAGTAAGACTGCATGTTAAAACTTTTATAAACAATAAATACCTATACTATCCGTTAAAATAAAATAAAAACTATAACCTCGCAGGTATTGCTATAACTATACCTATTTAACCGTAAAACGTATTCTAACAATAATCTATAGACAGCTGACTGCTTCCGAGTTTGTTTTGAATGGGGTGCATCGAGCGGCCGCAACGGACTCCTCGAACCTACAATGCTATTTATATGGGAAAACACGTTTTTTTTTTATTTATGGACGGATCTTTCTCAAAAACTATACAGGTCTAAGTTAGTATGAGATGAAGGTGTGGGCAAAATTTCAGATCGATACGTTGACCGGTGCGACCTGGGTTGAAGCGACAAAAAAAACACACACACACACACAGAGAAAGTGCCGCAAGAGTCAAGTGGAGACGCTCGGTCCGCTCGCTTAACAAACTCATTCCGCTTCTTCTTCTCTTTCCATAATAATACCTAATGATTGATAACAATACTGCCCTATACCAACCATAAAGCACCCAAATGACACAAACCTTGTTCCGAGAAAATTTACAAAACGTGTTTCAATCTCTGCCATGCCTTAAAATTAACTTTTAATATTTTTTTTAAGTGCTTAGTTTTAAGTTTTAAGTGCTTTTAAGTGCTAGGTGACATGAAATTTTGTGCTTTATCTGAATATGACGAAAAAATAAGGCACCTTTAACCCTTAACCCTTTTTTGGCATTTAAGGCTCTTTACTGGAGTACTGTTATCGACCGTTTCAATGTTAGATGCTTGGTCACAATGCATCGACTTGATGTTTCTGGTGTCGGTACTCGTTTAAAAAAACCCATCTACCCATAGTAACTCTATAGTATTAGTCACTTGGGTGCTTTTACCTGTGTACTTACGGCATTTTTCGATAACACCCACAACTTCAAACCATGTTTTGACCCATTGAAAGTTGACTTTTAGGGCCTTCTTAACGAGCACAATAGATAGGAAATGATCTGCTGATTCCAACGATACCAATAACTCCATATTTTCAAAAATGTCACTTGGGTGCTTTATTGTTGGTACGGCAGAATATATATAAAATCATTATGTAATTTTTAAATTACCAAATCTGCGAGAGTGAAAAAAATTCAGACTACATTTAAATGCGCTATTATACAAAAACCTTAATTGCACATTTATGGCACCTCAACCCGGCAAATTTATTTAAATATAAGCAATAAACAAATGTTAGCAAATTCTAGTCAAGCAATAGCTGTAGACCTACGAGAACGTTACAACAAGAGTAGTGTTTCTCAAACATCTGTCCTGCAACTAGGCAAATGGCTAGAGATGAAAGTTGATGATGAATCATAGGCAATTTGATGGATGGTGGGAAGGAGGCGGGCGTTGCCTATTATCAATACCTACGGAACCCTCCCAACATTTGCCTCTCGACTGAGGAAAACAAAGAAAACATTTCAGTCAGTAAGACGACGGCGAGAATGGAACCCAGGACCTCCGGGGAGGAAGACTAAAGTGTCTGCCTGAGCCAACTTGCTCAACGACAAATTGATTTTGATATCGCTATATTTCAAAATAAGATTGTGTATTATGAGAATGTAGGTTTCTTTGGAAAACTTCCATGGAGTCAGGATGATATGAAGGGATGTGTGTTGTGAAAAATATCCGACCGAACCGGGGCTCGAACCCGGGACCTCTCACTTGCCGGGCGAGAGCTCTACCAACTGAGCTACCCGATCGGACGGACGGACACTAGACACAACACACTGATGAGGGTTAGAGATCTCCGAGGAGAATGGAATGAAGGTAGAGAATGCTTCTACGAACTGTCATACCACCGGTGACGATGCTGTCACCATGTCTCATTGCACTTGCGTGCGCAACCCTCTTTTACTCGACTGAACGAGTTGCTAGTGAGAGGTCCCGGGTTCGAGCCCCGGTTCGGTCGGATATTTTTCACAACACACATCCCTTCATATCATTGTGTATTATTTTTGGCATTTTTGTTTTCATTTTCTATTTTATACCGAGTAACGAACGATTCATAGAAAACATTGATTGCTTCATTCATCTTTATATTCATCTGGAGTCCATGGATGTTCAATTGACCGTGAAACATTCATAGGTACTAATTAGTTTAAAACATTCCCCGTCAGAAGATGGAGCAGAAAGCTCGCCGAACATCAAACCAGAGTATCACCGAAGTACAACTCTCAGCAGTAATTAATTGAAGTTACATACTAATTTCCATGTCTAATTAGCAAGATTGCATTAGTTTACGCTAAGGTAGAAGTCCCTATTGTCTGGGGGTTTCAGAAAATTGCGAGAATTTCCCGTGTTGTGTCAAGGCCAATGCACAATTGACGCAGACGGACGACGCGGACGGACGGCAGAGACGGATACGATGTTTAGGTATGACATATTCACTCTGGCTGTTCACAATCGGACGCGGACGGACGACGACTTTAACATTGTATCCGTCTTCGTCGTCCGTCCGCGTCAATTGTGCATCGGCCTTAAACATCGTATCCGTCTCCGTCGTGGGGTCAATTGTACATCGGCCATTAAGTATTATTTTAGGCAACCACGGACACGATAATTCCGCGCCTTCGCCATGATATTGAATGGTGAAAAGCGTAATTTCTTTGAACCTTGGATGTCCAATCAATAAACGTCAATATTTGACCTGTCAAACCCCATCCCGAAGAGCCAGTCAACGAGTCTCGAAACCGGAGCGAAGAATGAACCTGACACGGAGCTGACCTCGACCGGTCTACTGAACGGACACAGGTAGTCGCGAATCTTCGCAACTGGAAGCTGCACGTAACGGTAACCACGTCGTCGCATACGCACACGAAGCCGAGACCCGATGAACACCGCCGGTCGTCCGAACTCGTCCAATGACAAGTTCCTTGCCGTCGGGTCAGTCATAGTGGGTCAGTCGACGCACGCGAACAGAGGGTCATCCGGCATCCCCATTCCCCCACGAGACGCGAGTCACTCACTGTTGATGGACGAGCATCGATTATTTGCTTTCGATTAATCGATTATGTCTGACTCGATTAAGCGACGAGTCGATTATCTGACAGCGATTCGATATGATCTGAAAAAACCACCTGAAAACAGCTGGCCGTATTATCCATAAGGCAACGTAGGCAGTCTGCCTAGGGCATATATGAAGCTTTTGGGGTCTACGAAAGTGCCAGAAAATTGATTATTACAAAGTGTCAAAAATCCAAAAAATATCCTGCGGGCAGGTTGAACATGTCTCTCACCACCCCAAAGTGCAAAATTTAAAAAATTTGTTTCCCTTGCCTTGCCCCCACCTGGCAGAAATCCTGCGGATGCCCATGCCCATTATTTTCTTCAACAAAACACTAAAGATCATTGATCGTCTCCACGCTTATTATTTTACAAATTAACCACTAGAAACATCAAAATATTTTGGACAGGGGGAGGGGGGGAGGGGCCTACGAAAAATGTACTGCCTAGGGCCTATACGAAGGTCTTAATACTGCCCTGCCTGGAAATTGACCTGAAAACCAACCTGAAACCTGAAAATACAGAAATATATTATAATGGAATAATATAAGTAAGTGTTCGCAATTTTGTCTGAGCCTACAATAAAACTATCTTGAAATATGTTTGTGTTTGATAAATGAGTTATGGCAGGATATTTGGAAGTTATATTTGGAAGTTATAAATATAGTTGGGAGTTATATTTGGAAAAATCGAATCGATGTGTGAATAGTCAATTTTTCTGGATCGATTAATCGCCGAATCGATTCGGTTCTTAAAAAAATCGAATCGAATTGATAATCTATCATTGAAATAAGCACCTCCATCTCTAATAGGGAGGGAACCATCCCAGCATTTGCCTCTTGACTGAGAGAACACAAAGTACTTCAGCGAACGGTCTTGGGAGTGGGAATCGGATTGGGAGCTCAGGAGTTTACAACCAGGCTGAAAGTTAACTGGATGCCGAAAGTTCGGTAACTTAACTTCTAAGTTCCTTACAGGAGAAAGTAGAGAAGCTTTTAAGCTCTTTATAGCAGGGCAAAGTAACAATATACTTTCAGGTTATCTTCACCAAAGTATCTTCACTTTTAGGTTCATTGCTAGGCTAAACTTAACTTTGAGGCTAATTACAGGCAAAGTAACTGAGATTTTAGTTACACGACAAAGTAATAGGGGAGTGAAGTGAAGTTTAGATTTTAGAATAATAAATATTTTATGAAAGGTGAGATGTTGTTGAAGACAGATGTGGTATTATTTTTGTTGTGTGATGAATAGTTTTCAAGGAACGAATTACAAAGTTTGGTAGATTGTAGCTGTCCATGAAACACAATTTGACGTCACACGCCGAGTCGGGCCGTATAGATAATGTTAGCCAGAGCCAGTTCTATGCATCCCGTAACGCAGGGAACACGGCGTGCGACGTACAGCTTGTTTTTGCAGAGGAGAGAAATGTCGAAAACTAATAAATAAATTATGGGAAATATATTAATTAAAAAAATATAATAAAATTCCACATTGCTCTTTGAGGCTATTCTGTATATATAAACAAAATATAGTCTCAACATTCCCCTATTCCCCATTGAAAACTTCAATTAAAGTAGGTACACTATGAACAAAGTACCTTTAAAGTTTCATTACTGCGGGAACTCGTTGAAGATTCTGTAATCCGATTCACTCGCCATCTCACACGAAAACTCCTCACAAGAAATAACTCCTCAAGAAATAACACAGCAGCGAGACGACAACCCGTCGCGAATAGTTACAGAATCATCCCCCGGGGCACATCGGCAAGACAATGGAAGAAGGAAACGCATTAACCACTTGATCCAAGAGTCACTCCAGCCTCTCTAAGAGACATTCGGAGACACTTTAAGCCCGCAGGAACACATACGGGGGGCGGATCCCGTAGCCACGTTCTGGAGACAATTATCCCTGATTGTGTGTTTCACTCCCTGGGGGTCAGGAGTGCCGAGAAATCAATGTTCGAACTCCCTCCCCCACCTCCAGCCCACTAACAGGATTCCAGAGTTACAAAGACATTAGTGGAGTCGTAGCGTCATGTATATATATAGCATATCAATTAAGTTATAACCCCCTTGCTGTCATGTTACATTTATAGTGAATTCCTGGAATTTGAAGGTTGGGTATTTAGTAGTGAAACAAGATACAGATCTTAGCAAGTTGGTAATCGTTGATGTTCTATCTACGAGATAGAACAATTTAGATGGAGAAGATCGGTAGAGAATAGAGCAACTGTATCTTTGAAAAGAGACATGATGAAACTTTGATGAAACTACAAAGTTCTAGAGCTTTTGAAATCCGTTACCATACCTTTTTCAAAAACTTCATTTCCTAAACAAAACATACCGTGTAAACGCACCATGGAAATGTAAGCAAACATGTAAACATACTTACATTATATATTGCAGATAAAATGTGTATAGGTATGCCTCAGGCTAATATGAATGGTTCTGAATCTGAAATATCGAGCTTGGAAAAGCTTCAATGGATTACTTCATCTGATAGTTGATTTGAATCATTTCAACGAAATCGGGATTAAATTAACTAAAGATATAATTTTCCAATCTTGTTATAACTTTCGAACCATTCAATTGACAACATTAAAAATTATCAAGATTATCAACATTATCTTTTATAATTTTTAATGTTGTCTATTTACTAATTAAAATGCAAAAATATATTTAAAAAATAAAATAATTTAATTTCTTTTTATAAATTATTTAGTTGATTAAATCAACAAAAGTAATGTGAACATCACCTTGTAAAAATCAATGTTGTAAGAAAAAATAATCGAAATTTACTTTAATCTAGCTTCAGAGTCGAGATAATATGGACACAAAATTGTAGACATGATCGAATGTTGTTGTTGACTAAAACATTCTCATATTTTAATATTAACAACTTCATTTTGTAAAAGTTAACGCCTTTCCGGAAAAACAACAAACCCAGAACTACCTCAAAAATGTAGATGTCCTGGAAAAGACATCCCGGAAAAGACAGCCGCCTTGACGAGATGAGACAGACATAAAACTAAAACGATCCGCGTCTATCGGCAATCTACGTCACACGTGAGCCATAAATTTCGTGTCACTTGTTCCTTGATGAGAACGAGACACATCTCTCTCTCTCACACATCTCCCAGATACATCTCTCTCCCTCTCACCAAGACACGAAACACATAAAACACCTAACCGGGTAGAAAAAACTCATCTCTATGCTAATCACGTAGGTTCAACATTCGCGCAGAGCTCTCAACGTTGTGTACGCTCAACGCCCGCCAGTCCGCAGAGATTTTATGCACATTTGATCGACGAAAACGTATCATTTTGAAAAATTGCCGGAGGCAAAACTTTTTGTCGCGAGCTTTTTACTTTTCATAAATAAATTATGGTGGATAGTAAAATGAGACGAGATCCACTCCCCTTAAAAAATGTAAACCCCTATGGGATACTTTCAAAAATGGGGACAAACTTTACGTGATCGTAATACAGCTATTAATTCAGCTTGGACGTTGAATGGCATCCAATATCATGTAGAAGTTTTAAATTGAAAGTTAAATGGCATCATGACTATGAAGGATGGGTCTGTAAAGTTCGGTAACTACTTGCATAAATGTTGAACAGTTTAAAAAGTTACTCGGTGTACGGGATTTTACTTTGTATAAGCAGGAAACACGGAGGTTTTGCATGATAAAGCAAGGCAAATGACTAACGAGGTAGAAATAGAGTTATCTCATCTTCAGCCCTCGGGAAACTGCGACAAGGTTTGTGGACATTTCCTTGTTACCTGAAGCCTGATTCTATAACTGCAAAGCGGTAAGCAAAACCGCTAGCAATGGTATTTTATTTTGCTATAAATTTATAAAAATTGCGATTCCTCTAGCAAATGAAAATAGTTGTAGAACCAGGCCTCTGGCTATTTTTTCAGGTGGTTTTGAACAACTAATTGCCAGTGTTAGTGAAGCATTTTGAACTTTGAACGAAATAACTCCATCTTTATTTATCACTAGCTGAGCTGCCCGGCGTTGCTCGTGCCGGATGGAGGGGGGGGGGGGGGGGTACATGAGAGTAGAAATTTCGGGAGATTGTTTCGTAAGTTTTATTACACCTGATAATGTCAAAAAGAGAAATTATCTCTCGTACATTCTGCCTTTAAGCTGAATTTCTTCAATTAGGGGCGGTTTGGGGGAGGGGTGAGTAGCCTGAAATGTGGGCAGGTTGACGAAGCACACGCGTGCAAAATTGTATTGAGGTCGGTCAATGATGTAGGAGCATATGGCCGAAAGTGTCACTGTAATTGTTTCAATTGGGATGGTTTTTTCAATTAGGGTGGTTTGGGGGAGGGGGTAAGTACCCTACGATGTGCGCAGGCTCAGGTAGAATCTCCATACCAAATTTGTTTGAGATGCGTCAAAGGGTGTAAATGTATGAAGAACATACAGACAGACAGACAGACATTCTACTTTATAGATAGATAGAAGATTTTAGTTTTACAAATCAAGTGGAATGAAAATTGTATTGACAATATTGACAGTGGTATAGGCAATTGAAAAGCCGACGGTAAGAGTGGATTACAATTGGGCGCTCCAAATCCTCACGGACACCAAGGATAGTTACACATGGTTACACTTTGTTTTACGGAGCTAGAATTAGAAAATTGCTTAAAAAGAAACATTTTTGAACAAGTTTTGAAACAATCCAACTATTTATACCTACCTACAATTTCAAACATAATTTACGTGAATACAATTGATGTGAATCTATCGCGATGAAGTGAAAATCGTAAAAATATCCTCGAATTTTGACATAAAAGTTGTAAGCTAATGTTGTACCTATAATATAAAATAATTTAGTGATGACAATATTTTGAATAAGTCTTCTTACATGAACCTTTAAGACAACCTATGCATTTAAGTCCAAAATGTATGGGACAAGATTAAATTCTAACATCTTGAAAATATTCTGCAAAGTGCCAAGATTTCTCTTGGGATTTGTTCGCAAGATTTACTGAACAATCGAAGACCATAATACGTCTATGACAAAGCCTGTTCCTGACAAGTAAACTACAATAAAAAACAAACCAATAACGAATCAAGTATCTAAAACTTACACTATTATATATCAAATAACAAGCTTAGAGTCGGTAGGTACTCAGAACGGTCCAAAAACGGCAGTAATGCCGGTATCTTCTTATCAGAACTTATATACGAACCCTTTCTTGCAAAACGAAACAAAGATTGGACCCTATAATGTCTATTGTATAACCCTTTTCAGGAAAGCTTAACCCGTCAATGTCTACAAATTCGAGAAAAAAAACATCTCACAAAATAATCAATGTTAGCCATAACGAAATAATCAACCAACCAAATGATCCTGGGACATTTCTGAACTTTATAGATGGCGTGTTGACGTGACCACTCGATGTTCTTTGTAAACCAGCCGATCGAATAGCAATCATTGACTCGAATATTAATCACGTAGGCGGTAGCATCTGACCTATACAAACAAACTAATGTCATTGCATTGTCGTCAGATACGACGGAGCAAGTTGGTTCAGGCGCTCTGGACTTGCACTCGAGCTTCTACTCCCGAGTCCTGACTGAGGTTGTTTCATGGTCTTCCTCAGTCCTTCATGCTCGAGCCTCAGCTCTTTTGGTCTAAACTAAGAGATTCCGGATTTTTTTTTTTAGTTTTGTCTTCCAACTATCAGAATAAAAAAACGAAAAACGTTTTTTTGAAATCGTTTTTTTTTGAACCGCTAATCTTATAGCGTCACTATGTGCCCACTATCAAGCCCACTTTGTGAAAATAATGCACGCTGGAGTGAACTAACGGTGTACTACATTCCTCGGACACTTTGATTATTTTACGATAAAATTACAAACCATATGACAGTTATTCTAGATAACTCTAAAATTCCAAATTTCCCAATTTCTAAAATTCGGCCCGAATACGATTCGTGGCCCGAAATCGTGAATTCGGACCGAATTAGGAATTTTAGAGTTATAGAATAACTGCCCAGAGGTCCATACTCCAATATATGGCATTATCTCGCATAGTGAGCTCGAAATGTGCTCTAATATCTGATGTTTTTTTTTAAATTCTTACGGTGAAGACAAAACCAATAAAAAAATAAGAACCGCGCTATCGTCCCGTTATTTTACTGAAATGTCAATATAACTATAATGGTTCTGTAGCTAGGAACCTAACTTAATAATTTATAATGATTAATTCATGTTATCATTTTTGTCAGTGTGCATTTTAGGTTAGGTTATGACCTAAAGCTACATGCATCCTATAAAGAAGTCACAGACATGAGAACGAACAGCAATCCTGTGTTCGATGCTCGTGACCGACAAAAGCGCTCACGAGCATCTCATAAAGACAATCGCCACGAGATTAGTCTGCAATTATAGGCCACGACCTCTCCACTTCCTCCACTTTCATCTTCATTTCCCTCCACGCTGAATAGAGCAGTTTAGTTACTTGCCACATGGTAGAGATCAATCTTGATGCATGGGCAAAAGCTCGGCGCAATGCGAGTAATTACTTGGCTATTTACTAACTAACTACAAAGAGGAGAGAAACGTAGATATTTACAGCGTGGTGAACCATGGTGTGGTGAACGGACTATTGGCATATGCAAAATTATAACGAACTGTAAGAGTCGGTTATAAACTCGAAGGTAAACATTGGCATAACTTTTGAGTTTTGAACCATTCAAATTATGAAAAATGAGAAAAATAAGAAGCAGTATAAACACCAACTTTATTAAAATATTTGGGCCCATACCTGACTCAAAGCCGATAAAATAGGACAATTTTAGTTGTTTTTTTCAAAGTCGACTTAGGGCACAAATGTCGTATTTCTTAGTTTGACCTCAAATTGCTAATGGTCGAATAAAAAGGAAACTAAGGTCCGGTCTTTCAATACTCTGCTCAAGTCTCAATTAGCTGTTATCAGTTAGTTAGTAGGTACCGAACTCTGTATAATTGGTTGTTGCCATGACAATACAGTCCTAATCAACCGTTTAAAAGTTAGCAGAGTATTGAAAGACTGGCCCTAAGTTAATTACTTCACTTTACACTCCTAGTAATCATAATAAATGGTTCAGAAGTTATTACGACAATGATATTTCCAATGTAGGTACCTTTGAGTACGTATTGTGATCAGGGAATCACAAGAATGACCCCGATGAAACGATCAAAAAAATAATATCCGATAACAATTTTGAATTACACATGTCCTGCATTTGACAGTCGGTTGACACACTTACAAAGAAATCAAATTATATCACAGACTCGCATCAAAATAGTCAATTTCAACAGATGGCGTTTGAATATTACACCGAATACAAATTAATTCAGATTGTCAGCTAGAATTGGCCAATGTAAGCGCGTTCCACCTTGCGCGGAATCGGATAAAGGCTCTTTGCTAATGTTTGTCTAGTGAATGTAATAATTGCATTAGACACGTCAGCTGGTTAGCAATACCACCAGCAAGTAGGCAGGTGTAGTGATTGTGCAATCTAATCGGCTGGTGAGCGCGTAAGATGAGAGAAGTGTAACCTCCAGCTGATGTTACGTCAACGCACCGGCTTTCTTTCCGCTGCTGGCTCGGTCAAAGCCGGCAGCACGTTTTCAGTAGCAATTAACAATTAGGTTTGACGACGATATTCCTTGGTCTTTACTCTTTCCTAGTGTTGGGACTAAAAAAATTTCAATACCTGTTGAAAATTTTCATGAAAATACACAATTACAGAGGACCTTTTAGCATATTTTCAATTTTTTATTTTGTGAAGTATTAATGGAGGTGTGTTACATTATTATGCGTGACAGAAATACGTTTAAAAATGTCGGTGCACCTACCAGAAAAATAAAAAAATGTACATGAAAAATTCATGGAAATTTTCACAACATTAGTCCTTCCACAATATGTTCCGTTAGAATTTCACCCTTAGCAATTTCAAACTTCTGAAAGGACCATTTTCTAGAGCAGAACTCTGTTCAAAACTTATCCAATAGGGGGTCTATTTAGATTTGCGAACTAATATTCCCGGAGCACTATTTATCACAACAAAATAGTTCAATTTTCATGGAGACAATCAAAATACAGTCAATATTTTATGTTAGTTTTCAAATTATTACTTAATTTTTCATGACTCGTCATGAATGTTGATGACAACCAGCTAAAATGCGAATTGTCATATTTTACACTTATTAAAAAGTTATAAACAAAACAATGCGTCATTGAACAAAGTTGAAATGTCCACTCACCATTTAAATACGTCACTGGAGTAGGAACTAATCATTGTACGTTTGCAGCTACGGCGATAAGTTGGAACTCGCGATTTCCTTACGTGCTTACAGACAGTGTATCAAGCCAGTGGCCGTAGGGATTTGTTATTATGTTATTATCATCTGCGCGTTAGCTATGGTCGGTGACAGGCAAAGATGAACCCGCTCTAGCATGGGCCGCCCTACGGCGATGCTAAAGTGGGTTCGTGGCCTAGCTGATAATATCCCACTACTAATGATTAATAAATTAATGAGCGTCCCATTAACGAATGATTCCCTACCCTAGACAGCTACTACCGGGTTGCTTTATTATTTTAAAAATACCATAGCCATAGCAAAGATCAAATTCAAGCACGTTTCAAAACTTTCGGAACTTACGGTCATGGAATCTACGTAAAAGGCTCAGTTTATAACAGTCTAGAATGAGAAAAGATTCCTGCAATCTATAGTTAAATTTTACCATATATTTCCAAAGTGGGCTTTTGACAACGTCAAACCAATTAAACTACTCTACACTAATAAATTGAACTTTTTATACCTCTTATTTATTTTCCCAATTAGCAATTCTTTGAATGATTCTTGATGTGAGCTCATACCTACCAGTATAATTCTGCCTTCCTTCATCCAATCATATTCGTAATGTCCCCAGAGTCACAATGACGGTTTTGTTCACTTCAGTCAAATTGCAACAGAAAGAGCTTGAATTCCTGAATCCAAAAGCGTGCAACGCTCAACGCAAAATCGAGAAAATAGACATCGGGCCTTCTACCTCCGATGTACAGAAGTGAAGACTATTCTAGACCTGATGAGGCTAAATTTCAACCGAAAAGGAAGCCGGTATCAATTTTTGAATTGCTATTACATTATATCAAGGAATGGAATTCAGACTGCTCTAGAGACACTGAGACTATCAAAATTCTCTGAAGTCAAAATGAAAATCTAATCTTCCAGCGGCAATAGCCAGTCTGGACTCTCGACAGAGACCGATTGCTAAGAGTTCATACAATTCCACGATAGCGTCTCTCTAATCCTTCGCCAGCAGGCACTTGGCTCAGTAGCTCAATCACTGACCTGTCAATGTCATTCAGGAGGTCCAAGTTCGAGCCCTGTTCAGTGCGCTCTGATCTGAACGGTTCAGAAGCCGATAAGGTTAAAAGTCATTTGGAATGGGACATTCTTGGATTTATTTTTAAATTTACATCAATGAATCAAGGAAACAAACGCTAAAGATAAATCCTGGGATTTCCAATTCAAAATCGACTAAAACCCTTGATTGGATTTGAGCTACGGCTGAAGTGACTTATCCGCAGGGACAGGAACCTTAATGAATACCTACCGGTTCCGGTTCCAAGTTTTTAAAAATATCGGTTCCGTTTCCGGTTCCTGGAAAAAGTTTAATAATGGTTCCGATTCCGGTTCTGGTTCCAAACTACTATAAGGGTTCCAATCGGTTCCATCAAATTGAGACAATAATTCAAATTATGTTTTCTTAAATCGACTTTTGGGGACTTAAGCCGCGTTTACAACAAAATTAACGTTCTAAAATTAACGTTGCAAAATTAACGCAATTTCATCTAGTTCACAACCACTTTCGAAACGTAACAAATCGTAAAGTAAGGTTATGTTGTTGAGAGCGCGATCGGATTTAACATAACATTATAATATCACAACCTACTCACACACATCTGATAACCTACAACTTGTCTTTGTACACTAATATACACTTTTCTTACAAAATACTCTCGAAACTGAGTCTCTGTAATTAATTTGGAGTCATTCATTACGAAATAGTAAATGCATCACACTGAAAACAAGATGGCGCCGCCAGCTGGAGTCGAGGCGGAGATGAAGTGAGAGGGTGACTGTGCGCATGCGCCACTTAACGTTCGACTTGAAAGTAGGAAGTAGGTCTACTTTGAGGTGAAATTGGCGTACGTTAATTTACCAAATTTCGTTGTGAACGAATCCATAAGTTAACATGGGCTTGAAAATTGAAATTGCGTTAATTTTCTTAATTTTCGAACGTTAATTTTGTTGTAAACGCGCCTTTATGCTCAGAAATGTCCAACAATAATTTGACTCGGTGAACATTTATTTGAAAGAACTCTTATGGAACCATTATGGAACCCAAATACTATGTTATTAAGGGTCCGGTTCCTATAAAAATAACGGTTATTTTCGGTTCTATTCCCTGCTTGTCCGTATTATCATAAAGGTAAGAACTTCTTACCTCTATGGTATTATGGCTTCTGAGAGGTCCATCTCTAACTGTACTCACAGGCACCTTAGAAATTGCCACAAAAGTAGACATTGATTATGTCATACAAGACCTCTACTAACAGTGGCACGAGACAAGGGGAATGTAAATAAATAGGGCTTCATTTATTGAGGTTTTTACCACATTTATAAATTATAAGTGTCAACTTCCGGGTTGTAAAATAATGTAAAAACGCACCTCAAGGATGGAGACTTTTTGTGTCGATTAAATTCCACGTCATGTGTTAGGCAGTTAGACTACTCTAAAGTAGATGACATCCTAATTGAAAGGTATAGTACTTCCTTTTTCAGTTTACGAAGGTACCTTTGGTAGTAGAGAAACTGTATTAGAGATGATTTTTATGTATCGTAGTACACACAAAATGCCCTTAAGGAGGGATAAGTGATATAATCACGGTCTTCTGGAAATTTCTACAAATTTGCAAAGAATTTCGAATTTCTAGAAGGCCATTTTACCATAGCAACACAATTTTACATGTAAAACTGCACTTTTCAGATGGCAAAACGTAAAAATAAAGCAGTAAAACCCTCATAGCTCGGTAAAACGTCCACGAAGGTATACATTTAAAAATGTTATAATAAAATATTACATCTGATACACACTATAGTAGTTTTTTGAAAAATTCTATAGGTGGGAAAGCAGCCAAATACGCTTTTAAAAATATCAGCATGACTTTTTCCGTATGGTTGCAATGTTAAACTGAGAAAAAAACTGTAACTTTGAAGCGATATATCTCGAAAATTAGTTCACGTTGACCACTTTTTCTCACCATATTATGATGCAGAACATAAAAATCTATTAATATGCGAAATTTTAATGATTTCTATACATAAGTGAAATTCGGAGATCCCTCCTTAAAACCGCAAAAGGAAAGATAAAATATTGAAACAATATGATTTTAATGGTATTTTTCCCAGAATAATATTGCCGTTCGAAAAATGAGGTTAGCGCCAAATAGGGAAGAAAGAGACGAGCAAAGTATGAATACCTACAGCGTAGAAATAAAAATGAGCTTACAAAATATGAGCTGATTTGGCAGGTAAAAGTAGAACTAAGCCTAGAATTTACATTTGCATCATATTGAAATGGACTAAATGTACATTTAGTAAAACAAATAATTTTAATCAACATGGCCATGACACTAGATCCACTTTAAAATTGATAGAAACATTAGGAATTGGCAGGTTAAGAGGCCCGAGTAGTGGGCGTGGCCTTGAAGAGTTTTTTAATCGATTTTTATCAATAGCTTTTACCAATGTACCTATTTGTTAATAAAATAACTAATAAGGCTTTGTACAGTATTCAGAACTGTTCAATGAAAATAATTTTTGGAATGGGTTAATAGTTTTATTTTGTCTACAGACGTTTAGTGCCATTTTTTAACTAATTTTCGGGCACTAAACGTCTGTAGGTCCAAGTAAATCTAAAAAACCATTCCAAGCTATGAAATTATTTTCATTGAACTGTTCTGAATACTCGCACAAAGCCTTATTTTGGTAACAATTACATTGGTAAAAGATATTGATAACAATCGATTAAAAAAAACACTACCCAGCCGTCTTAAATGAATTCTGCTTGAACTTGATCCAAAAGTTAGTAATAACTTTGGTAATTTACCGGGCCTTACACTACGAGAGTAATTTGAATTGACACGCTGGCTTCACTGCAGTTGTAACAGGAAAGCGTTCAGATAATATGAAGGACAATCATCACGGCCTACTGATATCAACTCGTGCATCACATGGGCGTTGCAACTTGCAATGTTGGTGATGAGCAAAAAAAAATCTTGTAATTACAAGTTCAGAAAACGTTTTCCTACATTTCAACTATATTTAAACTTATAAATGAATCATAAAATGTCATTTAACCTGTCGTATAGCGAGGTTTCAATTTATTGCCTTCCGAGAATGAACAAAACTATCTATAGGTAACACTGAACACAGGAGGTATAGGGAAATCATTTAGTTTTTGGTTGTTAACTTTTAAAATAGCACACGTTGGTATTGTTTTCAATTTTTTCCTAATAGGTAGAATGTCCAACTATCTATCTATAAATCAGTTTTTTGAAAAAACGTTGAACCTCAGTAAAATTCAAACCTCAAAAATAGCATGGAAATCGTCATGATTTTAATGGTCCCTACATGGCTTCCTACATGTTAAAAATAGGAATGTATAACTACAATATCTCAAAATCTAGACACGAGAAGTTGTTCATATTTCACAGTATCGTGTAATAGTGATTATTGATACCTCTGCCAAAAATAGGCTTATTTGGAAGGCTTATTTTGTTGTGCTACCTTAATGTAATGCATTGCAATCGATTCAAATTGAATCGAATTTCAAACACTTAATTATACCCGGATTAACATGATTTATTCTATGTCCCTGCTGGTCTACTAGCAAATATCTAAGCTGTCCATCCATACACTATCAACTATCATTCTACCAGAACCAAACCAATCTTTATGCTTCTGAGCGAGCATTTTACATTTGCAGTTAAACGTGAAGACCCCTAGATTTCTACAGAGATATTTAGTTTGGGATCTACTGTCTTCAGAAGTAGAAGGCCGGAAGTCAGTTTCAATGATTCTTGAGAGGAACTCAAAAAAGTTATTCTGCCTTCATCCAATCACATTGCAATAGTGACATTGTATTGAGAAGTACTCCAATACAATTTACTCGGTTCGATATTATGCAAGTAAACAAACAAATAGGTACCTACCTATGTAAAGTTTGTATTATTGACAACAATGGACTTCAATGACAACCAACCATTTCCAATTATTAAATGTATTTTTTTTCAATATTCAAATGTTCTTTTTATTCGACATTTTTTCATCCAAAATTGAGTAAATGTTTACCTACCGGTCTTCTACCACTGAGGCACATAGATGACAAAGCTGAATAATTAAGATTGTTTTTTCGTAGACTAGGTAACCTAACTACGAATAATACCTCCTTCACAGTGGACATAGTGCATCTAGAGTCTCGCTTGTAGATTCCATTTCGCTTCTCTTGTGCTACTCAATTGAATTGTGCTGTAACAACCGAGCTTGTCTCCAAGCCATGAAAGGCTACGTACCTACGCAATCTAACTTGGCCCCGTAATAGTAATTAATATTTCCAAAAGCCCTTAAACTAGAATTAATTAGTTAACTTTGCGCTACGATTTAATGTCTCGCATGCATAATTAAATTACAACTAACGCCGGTTTAACGAGGTGATATTAAAATTAAGAATTAACTGTACTAGTACCTGTAGGTGTGTTAACTTTTCCAAAATGAGTAAAAAATAATTTGCTGTATAATCCATTCAAAACAAGATTATGTGGTCTAGGTACTCCATTTTTGGTTCTCCCTTTTGATCAGGTAGTAGGTACGGTACCTAGCGCTAGTTCGGTAGGTAGTAAGTATTGTCACCATACTTTTAACAATTTTATAAAAAATTACTATTACAAAAGTGCTCGAAACGTCTCAAATAATCGTAACATTCAGATTTTTAGAGATAGGACCTCCAAGTAAAAATAATTTGAATATAACGTCTGAGCTATTAGGGAAATTATATGTATGAATAACCTAGTACCCATTTCATAACGATATCTCTTTATCAGTTATTGAGCCATAGCTGAAATAGCTGTTCCTTATCAAATGGTTGCCTGCCTTATCTTGAAAAAAAGTCCTAGGTAGGATTTGCTAAATGTGAACTAACAACTAGGTAGGTACCTACCTAACTGTTCTCATTACCAGCCTTTTTATATCAAACGTTTAAATAAATGTCATAATACAATTGTTTTGAAGCCATTATTTTATACCTTGCGTATAAACAATTACTGTGGAGTGTGATTCCCACAATATTTCATGTAAAAATAGGTAGAACTAGTAATAGTACTACATACCTACTTTTGATTTCAATATTAGTTTCACTCGGTTTGCAAGATATGCAAGAGCAGTCAACAGTCATAATATGAAATCTAGGTGAAGGTACAAAGCGAAATTTTGTTACGTATTCATGTATGCACCTTTTACATTGTTATTAATTCAACAATGTCAAGTTTATTCTAACACATTCCAAGCAAAAAGAAATAAAGAGGACAGAGTAAGAAACTATTAAGGTTTTTATTGTTCAATTGCGTGTGGACTTCGAAAATTACCTCAACTCTATATTGAATATTTCTATTAATTAATCATTAATAATTTATTGAGACCGGAGATTTCAGTTTTGTCGTGTCAGAGGAATCACATACTACCATTGAATTGACTTCTACAACCTAGTAGAAGAATGTTATAAACGTCTAGTAGGTATTTTGTTCTGTTACAGTTATCTCGAACAATTTAGGAATCATGACTCTTCGCTTCACCGTCTGTTCTGTCTAGTGTAGTGTCTTCACCTAGATTTGGTCGGTCAGAGCTCTTTAGTCACAGAAAATTATTACTTTAGCAATTCACAACTTGGTTCCTAGGTACAAAGATTGCAACGGGAGGGCTAGAGTTCGATACCCTCAAAGGTCGCCGAAGGCCGGTCAGTTCAGCCAGACATTATAGCCCAAAGGCATTTTTCATTATTCAGTTAACAAACATAGTTTTGTTCGATCGTGTTATTGTACATTTTTTTACTAAGCGTAGAGCCAAACGACTGAAGTCCAGTAAGGGGGGCGAAGCAAAACGACCTTGTGTCACGCCAAACTGACAGTTCGTAAAGACGTCAAATGTTGTCACTGACAACATGCATGCCATGTCGTTATAAAATTAATATACTTGTTTTAGCAACACAGAATTATAATTTAGTTACATTAGGCATCTAAGGTTACAATACCTGTTTTTAATTGAGATGTTTAGACCAGGTAGAGATGACGTGAAGTGATGGGCTAACTATCAATCCACTGCTTTTATTTCACTGTTTTGACAAGATCACTGGTACAATTGGTCTATTTATTTCACAAAGCACAACACAATAGAAGCCAATTGGGAATATAATTTAAAATATTCTTATAAAACGGCACAGATTCGCGAATGTACACGTAAATGACAACAACACAACCACACGCCACCACAGAACCTTCCACTCTGACAGGAAAAATGTTCTAGACTCTAGACGAAGATGGCGCACCAATCCAGTCGTCAACAAGCACACTAGTGCCACCTAGCGGCAAGAATTCAAATCGAGTAACCGCGCGTTTGCGCAAACCGTAGAAATGTAGAAACAATTACGAAAATTAATTGCTATCATAAGCCAAAACTAATTATTCTAATTTCCTGTATTGAAGCTTGCGATGTTGCTGTGTGCTCTTCTGAATGTTGATAACTTTACTAAATTCATTTTCATACGTTAAATACACAGACCTGAACGAAATTGCGTTCCTATAGGAACGTTGCTTCCCACTTGAGTGCATTTCAATTTAGTTAAAAGCCTTTGTAAGATTAAAATTTCAATATACAAGATAGAAACCACATTCTAATTAAAATCTAAAGCTTACAGGTTTGCCGCACCGTTATAATATTGTTGTTCTTCATGTACATGGTTGCCAAGACTACAAAAAGCAAAAAGTAAATTCACTTTCCAAACACCATTACCATAATTAGAATTTGTCATGTGTGACAAAAAAGGCACACACGTTATAGAAATATGCCATGGCGTGGAAAATATAGCATGCGGAAATGAATTTTAATAATCATGGCATATAAAATGATAATCTCAGCAAGAACGAAACAAACCAGCTTGCATGTTGTATTATTATTGTTTTAAAATGCGTTTCCACTGGATGATTAGATTTAGATATTCTCTTTGATACAACGTTTTTGGATGGTCCACTGTTGGTTGCAAGTGAAGCGTACAGGCAAAGAACGGTATGAGTCCATTATTTAAAAAAATTATTGCAGTAATGTTTATAAGCTTTCAGAATATAACCTCGGTTTTTAGAAAATATTGCCACAAAGACTTGAAAAACGCTATTGAAATAACTATTTGTATGGACGATAGTTACAGTTTCAGCACAAAACTTCGTTTATCTCAGTTTCATCCCGAATGTGACTTATAGCGTTATTTCCCTGTACCCTTCATTTTTTTGCATTTTTGTAAGTTCATATAATTATGTTTTCTATTAGGTACGTCAATGAAATATTACATATCAAATTTCAAATTTCATTCAAATTTCATTGTATATTACTCCAGTATTGTATTAGCTGAATTCTGCTACAAACAATAACTACTACTACAAAATAGAAAATATTTACAAACACATAATATTATGTTTTACTAGGTATACAGTAGAATTTATGTTTACACGAATAGTAGTGAAAAATTGTTTTTTTAGTTCATTAATTATTTATTTTATTAACGCTTTTTGATATTTGAAACAGTTCTATCAACCATGTTTTTATAATACGTTTATGACCTTGTGCCATATGACTGTTTATGACAGCTATACTTTTCAAATAACACAATTTTTCCACGACTAATCCTAAATTCCATTTTAATAATTTGTGTTAAAGTACAAGTTTTGGGTGGCGTTTGCGTGATACCATTAAAAATTCGTTCATATTCATTTATGTTTTACTTGACAATATATTTTTTAACTAAACCAATGATGACTCTACAGCTGAATTTGAAAATAAATGTAAAGCAATTTAATGAAATAACGAAAATTAGATTTTGAAAAAAAGGCAAAAAATACACAAAATATAATTATATGAATGCTCTATGAATTATATAAATAAAAATGTAGGGTGAATTTTTTGAGTAAAAATAAATGACTTATTAATAGGTATATTATTAAAGCTCTGATCAAACCTATATAGAATTGTTACCAACAGGAAAAGCAATGCTTCTTTATTGATGTATTTTATGCATGTCAAGCAAAATATTCACCACGCATAGGGAAGGGGGGGGGGGGGGGAGAAAGGCTATTAAAACAATTTGTCCATGTTTAGAAGGGGGGGGGGGGGGGGTGAGAGAGAGCTTTCCCCCCCCCCCCCCCCCCGCCGCTACCCCGCATGGCGGTTTTTTGGACACTTTGAAATCAATTTTGAGGATGCTAAGAAGAATATTTAATATTTTTATAAAAAAAATAGTCACTTTTGTGTAGTGGAGAGCATGCCGCCGCCTTGCCCCGCAGGGCATTTTCTCTTTTTTTATCACTTTGAAATGAGATTTTTTTACAAAATGAAACTTTACCTAAAATATCACAAAAAATAAATGTGTTTTCCTGACAACCGCGGGGGGGGGGGGCAATCCCTTCCCCCCCCCCCCTTGTGGACGCCCATCTATTACCAAGACTGGGGTTAAGGGGAATTGGGTCTGGAATTTAGGCTGGATACCATCTTTATTACGTCTTAATGTGTGCAAAATTTCAGCTCGATCGGAGAAACGATGCGACCTGTTTGTATATCGCCATAGTAATGGAAAGAAAACAGTCACTCTTGACAAACGTGAAAAGGAAACGCTCGCTTCGCTTTCTCAGTGAGAGAAGGAGAGTGAGACAAGGCTTCTCTTTTGCATTCACTTTTGATGACTGGTAAGTGGTAATCCTGAATGGCTCAGCTATTTCATACAAACACCCCAAGAGAAACTGGGGAGCGTGCTCCCCAGTTTGCCCCGCAGGGCCTTTTTTTGAATTTTTGATACAAAAGAATCAAATTTGAAGCTATTTTGGCATCATTTTCAAATAAATTTACAATGTGTGATATGCAATATTCTGTGGAAACTTGAGACAAATGTAATATAATATGTGACTCTTTGTTTTTATAGAATCTGGCCCTGCAGGTTTTTTTTTTAATTTTTGATACAAAAGAATTGAATTTGAAGCTATTTTCACATCCTTTTCAAAGAAATTAAAAATGTGTCTTATGCAATAATCTATAAATGCATTATAAACAGTAAATTTTGTAATTTTATAAAATCCCCAATGGCTCCGCAGGGCCTTTTTGGAATTTCTAGTAAAAAAGAATCGATTATGAATCGATTTTGGAATTCCTTTGAAAAAGGTTGCAATAATTGCAACAGCAATGAGCAATATAAAAATCTGTATGTGTTTTGGAATTATTCTTAATATTAAATTTTATTTATGAGGATGATCAAGTTGGACAAATGAGTCGTTGTCTCATTGGATAATACCTCTGTTTTTGAGAATTCAACCTCAAAATGGAGCCAATCTGTGCATTTTTAAGTCTCTTTTTCAACATTTTTGTATATCTGGACTCTGGAGGTGATATCTGGGGGTGTCAAGATGAAAAGTGGGGGGTCATTGACCCCCCCCCCCCCCCCCCTTCCTACGCGCCTTTGAGTAACACAAGAGAAGTGAAATGGAATCTACAAGGGAGACTCTATGCATTATGTCCTCATGTAAAATATTTATTCGTATCTAGAATTTGTTGAAAAAAAAAAAAATTGAATATTGAAAAAATTAAATTTAAAAATTGGAAGTGGTTGGTTGTCTATTGAAGTCCATAGAGTACTAGAGTGCCACGCCCACTAGGTACTTCCGGAATCTTTTCCAAACCCCTCTTATGGAAAATAACATGGGGACTTACTTTGATTGCTGGTCATTTGTAAACGAAACAGAGTTAAGAAAATTCCAATACACCACCATTAACTTCAATCTTTCATTTATAATATTATGTCGACACATATCTCTTCAAATATATACCAAATTAAAACTGTTTAAGTTATTAAACAGCTCCAAAGTGCGACGTTGCAATCTACATCAATAATATATTGTCACACGAAGCAGCGCGATGTCCTGGGAAGCGAGTTGGCAACTGCGACTTTACAAAAATGAAAAACAAATGAAACAATTTTCAACAATGATGCCAGACCTTGCACGTCAATTTTCGATTGTTGACGAAAAGTAAACAAAACTGAAGTATTTCCGTGCTCCTCGAGTTTATACACTGAATCAAGTTCATATTATAGTTATTTTAATTTCAGTATACCATAATACGCGATGTAATGAGCTGTTGAAATGTAGACTGACAGTTCATTGAATTTACATCTTGCACCGGTGTACACTTTCGTGACGTCATACGCTGTGTAGTGTGTTGTTTAACTTGTAACAGTTTTAATTTGGTATATATTTGAAGAGATGTGTCGACATAATATTATATATGAAAGATTGAAGTTAATAGTGGTGTATTGGAATTTTCTTAACTCTGTTTCGTTTACAAATGACCAGCAATCAAAGTAAGTCCCCATGTTATTTTCCATAAGAGGGTTTTGAAAAATAATCCGGAAGTGCCTAGTGGGCGTGGCACTCTAGTACTCTATTGTTGTCAACAATAGGTAGTACAAACTTCACCTCTAGGTGTTTGTTTTTCAATAGAAAACAGATACTTATGTTGACTGTGTGGATCATATTATTTCATGTAATAATACAATAGGTGTTTGTTTTCCAATAGAAAACAGATACTTATGTTGACTGTGTGGATCATATTATTTCATGTAATAATACAATAGGTGTTTGTTTTTCAATAGAAAACAGATACTTATGTTGACTGTGTGGATCATATTATTTCATGTAATAATACAATAGGTGTTTGTTTTTCAATAGAAAACAGATACTTATGTTGACTGTGTGGATCATATTATTTCATGTAATAATACAATAGGTGTTTGTTTTTCAATAGAAAACAGATACTTATGTTGACTGTGTGGATCATATTATTTCATGTAATAATACAATAGGTGTTTGTTTTTCAATAGAAAACAGATACTTATGTTGACTGTGTGGATCATATTATTTCATGTAATAATACAATAGGTGTTTGTTTTTCAATAGAAAACAGATACTTATGTTGACTGTGTGGATCATATTATTTCATGTAATAATACAATAGGTGTTTGTTTTTCAATAGAAAACAGATACTTATGTTGACTGTGTGGATCATATTATTTCATGTAATAATACAATAGGTGTTTGTTTTTCAATAGAAAACAGATACTTATGTTGACTGTGTGGATCATATTATTTCATGTAATAATACAATAGGTGTTTGTTTTTCAATAGAAAACAGATAGGTACTTATGTTGACTGTGTGGATCATATTATTTCATGTAATAATACAATAGGTGTTTGTTTTTCAATAGAAAACAGATACTTATGTTGACTGTGTGGATCATATTATTTCATGTAATAATACAATAGGTGTTTGTTTTTCAATAGAAAACAGATACTTATGTTGACTGTGTGGATCATATTATTTCATGTAATAATACAATAGGTGTTTGTTTTTCAATAGAAAACAGATACTTATGTTGACTGTGTGGATCATATTATTTCATGTAATAATACAATAGGTGTTTGTTTTTCAATAGAAAACAGATACTTATGTTGACTGTGTGGATCATATTATTTCATGTAATAATACAATAGGTGTTTGTTTTTCAATAGAAAACAGATACTTATGTTGACTGTGTGGATCATATTATTTCATGTAATAATACAATAGGTGTTTGTTTTTCAATAGAAAACAGATACTTATGTTGACTGTGTGGATCATATTATTTCATGTAATAATACAATAGGTGTTTGTTTTTCAATAGAAAACAGATACTTATGTTGACTGTGTGGATCATATTATTTCATGTAATAATACAATAGGTGTTTGTTTTTCAATAGAAAACAGATACTTATGTTGACTGTGTGGATCATATTATTTCATGTAATAATACAATAGGTGTTTGTTTTTCAATAGAAAACAGATACTTATGTTGACTGTGTGGATCATATTATTTCATGTAATAATACAATAGGTGTTTGTTTTTCAATAGAAAACAGATACTTATGTTGACTGTGTGGATCATATTATTTCATGTAATAATACAATAGGTGTTTGTTTTTCAATAGAAAACAGATACTTATGTTGACTGTGTGGATCATATTATTTCATGTAATAATACAATAGGTGTTTGTTTTTCAATAGAAAACAGATACTTATGTTGACTGTGTGGATCATATTATTTCATGTAATAATACCCGTCTGTCTCCCGTTCATTTTCTATCTCCCAGCAAAATGAACAAGAATTAGGTATGCTGTTACCATAGCAACCAGGTGATGTGATGCAAGTGCAACTACCCTATACCGCTTTCTGACGGATAATCTGACAGAATATCTGTGGTGAAGGTATTCCATGAAGCCTGAAGAAATAACATGTGAAATGAAGTGATCACGAAAATAAGTTCTCGTTTATCTTCTCGACATTGCGCAGGACACATTTACAAGTCGAGTTAGAACGAATTCTTATGAACGAAAGTGCAATTCGGTGATCCCTTATTATTACAAAAAAGCTGTGTAAGCTTTCGGTTACAATTCTCATCAATTCATCAACTTCAATTGCGATTCCCAAAACTTTTTTTTTCGGAATAAAATACTATCACCTAAGGAGATAGCGATCTGATTTTTTCATTGTAGTTTGTAATATTTGCTTACAAGGTATGAAAAATTACAAAAATTAACATTAGACTATTTAAAAAAATGTAGGGGGCAGGGGGGAGGGGGGGGGGGCACCACTGGGACGTCCTATGTTCGTCATCCGTGGATATTGCAACGTCTGAAGTAAGCCCCATCAATTACATGTATTAAGCTGGCTTTCCATGATCCGTCATCTTCCGTCAACGTCCGACACCGTCCGACGAAAACGACCACGTGACCCGTCTCGACCAATCCCTCGCCGTCCGAGAATTTTGGGGATGGCTCTGATTGGTCGAGACGGGTCACGTGGTCGTTTTCGTCGGACGGTGTCGGACGTTGACGGAAGATAACGGAGCATGGAAAGGCACCTTTAGACGTCAAGAAGACGTCTGATAGTAAGTTATTTTATACATTCTGAAAAGTCAAGACGGGCAAGCAAGAGCCCTTAAGTGTGTAATAAGCCCAGTAGTGGTTAATCCTGCATTATACGAGATTTTTAAACACAAATGTTAGTATTGACATCCATGAGTCACATTTTATACTCTGCCTACCATTTAAAAGTTCAATATAAGTTATGGAAATGCAGACATGTGATTGTTTTGTTAGTGAAATCAAGCGACAGGGGAAAATACTTCCACAGTCCCAGAATCGAAACGGCATGCGAAAAATATTCTACTATGCGATAGAGAGTAAATTCTGTTGTTTTTTCAATGTTAAATTGAGCGAGCGTAGCGAGCGTCACCACGGTACTCTTATGGCACTTTCTCTGTGTGTTTGTTTGTTTGTTTGTTTTTTTTTTTTTTTTTTTGTGGTCACAGCCCAGGTCAAACCGCTCAAGCAATCGATCTGAAATTTTGCACACATACTAACGTAATCTATGCGGTCCCTGGGATCGTTTTTGAACGGGCTCCCGTGATTGGTTCAAATTTTAAAACAATTATCTTTCGATTGGTTGCTTTGATCAATTTGAAATTTAGCAAAAAACATTGCAACCAACATTGTACCCAATCATAAAAAGTTTCAGCCAAATCATCCTATTGGTTCAAATTTAAAACCATTTTTCATGTGATTTTTGACATTTAAACTAGAAAAGATTGACCGATCAACTTAAAACTTCGCGTGGTCATTGGTACCAACAGTTTAGGTATTTTTGCCAATTTTCAGTCTAATCTGTCGTTATTTTCAAAAGTTTTGTCATTTTAGGTCATTTTATTCCATAATCTTGAAAAATGTATACTTATTGTCATCCCTGCCTTCTTTAAGCTTATGTTCCAAGGCAAGGCCTGTAGAGCAGCCAAGCTATCCACAATGTACAGTAAAATGAAAGCATTTTTGAGCTAGCGCATAAAATCGGATGCAGTACGAAGGCCAAATCATCTAATTGGTTTAAGTCTAAATAATATCTTCTGATTGGTCGACAATCAAAATGTTCACATTAAGTTTAAATCTTGCATGGTAATCAAGACCAACTTAATATTAAATTTTATATATTGTAAGCCCAATCAGTCAAGTATTAACTGTATTTTTACGAGTTTAGTATGGGATGTCACAAGAGATTTCTGGAGAAAGTATGTAGGTAAGACTTCACGACACAATGGATCTGTTATTCATCCAGAGTATTGGAGATTGAAAAATGCAGAGAAAATCGTCTTGTGCCGTGTCGTGTATCGTGACTATGGGGATGTTGCATGTTCTGTGCTCGCTCATCAACGCGTTACACTGAGCGTTTTCCTAGTTAACTGAATCCATTGTGCAGTGGGAGTGGCTCAATTCCGCATGGCGTACATTTTTAACTAACTCGAAGTATTCATAGGTTGCATGTGATGTCATCTCATTGTTGCCGTCGCCATCTTAATAGCACGCAGAATAGCTGTGATTCTCTGCTTTTTTGACGATATTTTATAGTTAATGAGTACCTGGGAAATTGTAGAGGCTCCGGAGATTACTTTAGTACGAAGAGAAATCACTCACATTAAAAAAATACATCGGTTTGCCTCAATAAAGTTATAAATCTGACCCGTCAACGTGCCAACGTAATGGGTGGACAATTCAATAATTTAGCATTGCTGATATTAGGGATGGGATTTTTCCGGAAAAATATAAATGAGAAATTTCCGATGGAAATTTCTGGAAATTTCTGGAAAAATATGGAAAAATTTGGAAATATTTGAAAATATAGGTAGCTCTTAAATGAAATGCATGACATTTTTTCATCGTGATAATCAATATTCACATTCAAGTACACTAGAAAATACTTAATGTTTTTGTAATTTATTAGTATAACAAATGAAACATGATAATTAAGGAACAAAATATTAAAAGATACCCAATAAGTTAAGGTTACCTACCTACCTATATAACTTAATTATCTGGCATGTCGTACCAGAAA
This sequence comes from Leuctra nigra, assembly GCA_934045905.1. Classification (NCBI taxonomy): domain Eukaryota; kingdom Metazoa; phylum Arthropoda; class Insecta; order Plecoptera; family Leuctridae; genus Leuctra; species Leuctra nigra. The sequence goes on from OW203770.1 coordinate 17,619,095, forward strand.
CAATTACGTACATACTGATTAGGATAGAATATTTGGCTTTAATTATCATTGATCACACCACACGTGATGATTAATACTTAATGGGTACCTAATTAAATTACTTTATTATTCTGATATTGATTAATGATTAGGGATTTGGATTGAGTTAACTCCCCAGTTCACTTAACTATTGCGATGCAATATCTTGTTCATATCAAAGTTTTACTCTTCAATCATCATCATCATCATCATCATCATCATCATCATCATCAGACAGAATGATTCAGACATCAGACTTCACACGTCATGTCACCCCTGTTCGTTTTCTGAGTGGCGGGAAATTTAAATCTGGATGGGCACATTACAAAGTTCATATGCTAATACATTGAAGAAACACTACTAAGAGAGGACTGTCATTCACATCCTGAGGGTGAGAATATGCAATCACTTGCTATGGAATACAATTACACACATTTATACTAATAAATAATCATTATGACAATATTTTTCCATATTTTTCCGAAAAGACGGAAAAATATATGCTGAGAAATTTCCATATTTTTCCATTTCCGCAGAAATTTCTGAATCGGAAATATTTCCAGGAACATCCCTAGCTGATATAAAACAAAAGAAGTTCGTGCAAGCTATGAATTTAAACAATAAAATGTTGAGAATTTTGATGTTTTTATATTATTTACAAATTAATTTAGGTAATATATGTGAGCAAAAGAACATTCTGGAAGAATACAATGGTTACATTGGAACCTAACTAATAAGTCTTAAAAATAGAAATACCGAAAATCACAAATTTCACAAATGGTGGCAGGTGTAGAACGACTCAGCATCAGTGGCGTAACTGTAATATCCTCTCCCCCCCCCTTCCCCCCCCCCCCCCCCCCCCCCCCCAAAGCAGAATATTTTAGGGCCCCCAACTATTTAATCGTTAAAGTCTTACAAAATGTGAAATATTTGTTTAGGGGCTGTCCATATATAACACAATTATGGGGAGGAGGGGGGGATTTCGCAATTTGTGACATAATGTGATAAGGGGGTAGGTAGTTGAGACGTCACACTTCCAAAACTGACCATTCCATAAATGTTTTATTTTTGAAACTGAGAAAAAATTAATTAAAAGTACAGAAGTTGGCTGTATTATCAGGTAGTTGGTGTTGTTTAAATCAAAGGTTTGGAAAATCAAAATTAATTTGGTCAGAAATCCAAATAATAATGTACCTATTCATTTTTTAAAGAAGGGGTCCACAATCTGTGACGGGTCGTTGATTTTGTGACAAGCTTTGACATGATGGAGGGGCGGAGGTGGGGGGGGGGGGGGAGGGGTAAAGAAGGCCTAAAAACTGTGAAATAATTATTGGATGGTACAAACCATAGAGATGTATTACTGTACTACGTTCTATGCCAAATATAGACAACTGATACACAAGATGTATGTAGATAGCATAGAACCATGCTAGAAATTATAAGGAGGGCACACATTCACCTTAAATAAACTAGGAAAACGCTCGATGTAACGCGTTTATGAGCGAGCCTTCAAACTGCATCCGATTTGATATGCGTTTGCAAGTTTCAGCTGCTCTACAGGCATTGGAACTGAAGCATCAAGAAGGCAGATGAAAATTAAGTAAACATTTTTCAAATATAACTTTTGAAAATAACGACAGATAAGTCTTCAAATTGGCAAAAATACCTAAAATGTTGGTCTCAATAATGACCATGCGAAGTTGTATGTTGATCGGTCAAACGGTTCTAGTTTAAATGTAAAAAATCACAGGAAACATGTTTTTAAATTTTAACCAATGGGAGGATTTGGCTGCAAATTTGTAAGATTGGGGACAATGTTGGTTGCAATCACTTAACAAAATTTCAAATTGATCGGAACAACCAATGGAAAGTTATTTTAAAATTTGAACCAATCACAGGATCCTGTTTAAAAACGACTCAAGAGACCGCTAAAAATTACGTCAGTAGTTCAGTTCAGTTCAGTTCAGTTTTATTTCCAGAATTCATCAATACATTTGAAAGAGGTACAGTGAAAGGACTCCTCTGGTTGACACCATTTAGTGGAGTATGTGGAAAGGTTACTTGAACTAAATCTAGTAGTAACCTAGTATATAAGTAATAGCATTGAAATGAAGACAAATTAATATCTAAATATATGCTACAATTATATTTTACATTTAGGTAATAAATCTAGGTAATATAGGTAATATCTAGGCAATAATAGGTAATTTAGGTAATAAATCAGACATTATAAATAAATAACTTAATAAATTAATTAATATTTGTCCGAGAGGAATTCGTCGATAGAATAATACACCTTATCTACTAATAGTTTGTTGACAAGGGTTTTGAATTGTGAATATTTTTGTATCTCTCTTATACTTTTAGGCAGGGCATTATACAATTTTGTTTTGAAAAAAATAGAGTTCTTTTGAGTGCATGTTGATCTGTGTCTATCTATGTGAATGTTATTGTTCTGTCTAGTATTGTGATTATGAATATCGCTATTTTTTTGTATTTCTTTCCCTTGAGATCTAATTGCTAGTACTGACTCTAGGATGTACAAGGAAGGTAACATTAAAATTTTGTGTTTTTTGAAGTGTTGCTTGCAATCTGGTTTAATGAAATTGTTGTTATTTTTATTTTTATATTTTAATCCAAAAAGAGCTCTGATTGCTTTTCTTTGCATTACAAATATTCTGGGTGCATCTGTAGAGTTGCCCCAGAATTGTATTCCGTAGCGCAGATGAGATTCAATGTTTGCATGATAGACTAGTTTTGCAGTTTTTGTGTTTGTTAAGTTTACAATAGTTTTTAGTGAGAAATATGCCGAATTAAGTCTACTTAGTAATTTGTCACAGTGACTTCTCCAGTTTAAATTTTTATCTATAATGATTCCAAGAAATTTGATTTTGTCTACAGATTTTAGTTCACAGTTCTTGTTCTTGTTTGAAATTTCTATATTTATATTTAATGGTGTTTCATTTATGTCATTTTTTAATTTAAAGTGCATGAAGTTAGTCTTTTCTTCTTGAATAAGCAGATGGAAAGCAGATTGAATAAGCAGATGGAAAGCAGATTTTGCACAGTATGTGTGCAAAATTTCAAATCGATTGGTTGTGCGGTTTGACCTGGGCAGTGCAGGCAAAATAACCAACAAAAAACACACATAAGTGCCATAAGAGTACCGTGGTGACGCTCGCTTGATAAATTGACAATATCAATATCCTTGAGGATCCTACTGCGTATGAAGACTGGTGCTGCCGGCGAGTGCCGCACTTGCTGGAGGTGCTGGAGGAGTTCCCGTCGGTGCGACCGACAGCAGCGCTCCTGGTGGCGCAACTCACATCGCTGCAGCCTCGCTTCTACAGCATCTCTTCATCTCGCGCGGTCCATCCAGGGCAGATTCATGTCACAGTTGCCGTTGTCTCTTACCACACTCAATATAATAATAATAATGGTTTTATTCTCTACAAATTGTACATGTACAGGTGGCAGAGATTTTAAAATAAAGAATAATTATATATTATTAGGTAGGTACATCAAAAAGTAGTCTCAGATCAGCATACAACGATTTACATCATTAAAGTTATAAATCTGACCTCTCGACGTGCCAACAAAATGTCTGTCCTCCAGGTGGAAAATTCAATAATTTTACATTGCTGATATAAAAAAAAAAAGTTCGTGCAAGCTATGAATATTATTGTATTTATAGCATTTATTAGCTTATAAGCCAAGTAACATTACAAATAAATGTGTTACCAACAGTACATTACACTTAGAATAGATAATTAATTCTCACTCTAAAACAGCTCAGTGCGCGGCCAGTGGAAAACATCATTATTAAATAAACTCGATGTGAATGTGTAGTTGCAGATGTACGTGCAGGACCACGTCCTCAAGGAGTCCGCCGCGGTGTATCAGAAGATGGTGGAGGAAGGAGGACACTTCGAAATGTCCTTCGATCTCCACACATGTATAGATCCACACATCTGCGTGTGTGGAGACTGCACCATGGCGGAGCAAGTACTGCTGAGAGATCGTACAGGAGCAGGGCAACATGAGCGACACAGAGGTCAGGCATTCATGCTCAAGCTCAGGGGGCTCTCTAGCTCAGGGTAAGAAGTTACAAAACACTCATCTAATTAAGGTTTTTGTAAAAAAAATAAAAATAAAAAAAATAAAAAAAATCATGGTGGATTCTTGAGTGTCAAGTCTTTGAATTGTGTTTTTTCTAGAAGATAACAGTGTTTTGAATGATCGTAAAACAATCAAGGGTGTACACATGAGGTGGGGCGGGGGGCGAGGCTGTGGTATCATGACAGATCATGTCAAAATTGTACCAAAATGCTTGGAATTTGCAGTAAAAATTTAAAACATTTCCCCTGCATATGCTTTAAGGTTCTCTTCCCCCCCCCCCCCCCCCCCGCCCTTCTTAATTGAATTCATAATTTGGCCAACCCCTGATATAATTGCCAACAGACTCCCATATTTTTTATAAAAATCTAAAATCAAATCAGCTGTTTTACCTACCTACCTATAATTACAGTAAGTTCAATAATAGAACCTCTTACAAATTTTGTGACATTTATTTTGTAATATATATTTATTTACCAAAAATGAATGACCTTGACTAAACTTTTCTCGATGGGTTGTGCTCACAAATCCCCCCTTTTCACTTTTCACATGTAATTTTTCAAAATAGTATTTTTCAAAATTTCATCACGGATGTGCCCTTGGATACAATGATGAATAATGTTTATAAAAGTGCTATTTCTAAAACAACAAAATACCTTTGGTTCAAATGTAATTTTAAATGCAATATATTATGTATCACTTTGCCCCACCGATGGCTGCCACCTTATCGCGGTGGTGGGGTTTGCGTTGGCCAATGATCCATTGCAGCTACGCCGGCGAGCATATGCTCATGTGTAAGGGTTACCCATGCCGGACAGATCAGTGGTGAGGTCCAGACAAAGAGCAGCCAGGGTCGGCCTAACCATGTCCTCCCTTGAATTTGCGGTCCCCATCGGGCCGGCCTCTCCCCTCGAGATGGTGATGCCCCTGAAATCGGGTTCCGCCGGCCCGAATCCTCACACCCCCCGGTCCGTCCCCATTCCGGCCTGGCCTCCCCACCAGTGTTGGACTCCCCCGGATCGGGCCCCTTAGGTCGACCCCTCCCCATGTCCACCACTTATATCAACAAAGTTAAATGCAAAAATGCAAAAATTAATGTGCGCAATATAACCTCGTCGTTGACGCGCCGTTAAACCACAATAATCTATCTAATCTGTATCACTTTGTCTTGACAGGAAGAAAAACGCTACCACGAAGACACATTCGGTAATAAAAATTGTTTTACAAAAAAAAAATCCAACCTTTTTTTCGGACATAAATATTTTAAAACTCTGTTTCAAGAGCTATCAACTCTAAAAAAAATCCTCGTTCTAGGTGGAACGAGTAAAAAAATATGAAATGTTGTCTAATGCTCAATTATCCAAAAAGTATGTCAAAAACATATCAGAGGTCTTACAGAAAAAAATACAAAATCCAAATTTTTGTCTAGAAGTAATTAAAAATATGTAAAAAAGAATTTTTTTTTTTTCCGTAAATAAATATTTTAATTGTCTGTTTTAAGAGCTATCAGATAAAAAAAAACATTTTTCTAGGTGGAAAGAGTAAATAGATATTTAATGTTGTCTACCGCTCAATTATCCAAAAAGTAAGTTTTTTGGTCTATTTTGGCGCCCTGTAATTAAAAAAGTATAAAGAACATGGAAAAATCCTGAAAGAGGTGTGTGTTGCTTTATTCTTGGTAGTATTGTCCCAAATTTTGAGAAGAATCAGAGAAGTTGCCGAAAAATCATTGGTTGAGTTGATACGGAACGATTCTCTAGAGAATCTGCAAGGATATGAACCTAATGTTGCCTTTTGGTTGAGCAGGAGACTACTGCATCATTGGAACGCTACACATTGAAAATTTTAAAATTGAATTTTTAATCCAAGATTTTTAAATTTTACTACATTTGTAACTAGCTGGACAGGATGTAATTATGTGCAATAAATAATGGATTGAAAATAGTACACCTTTTTGGAATCTATCACCATGTCTACAATATTTATTAACATTATTTTTAATAATATAATACATTCTTATGAATTAATAAATTACTTACAATAAATTAGGTGGAAGAATGCAAAACCAAACTATGACTTCACTTCCAAAATTTTGTAACAAGAGACACACATTATGACTGAAGAATGTAAAAAAAGCAATAATTCATGAATGATCAAAAATAAACATTAAATTATGAAACATCAGTTGTTACAGAATATTGGTTATGAGAAAGGTCGGTTCAACCATTCTTCCCTTTCCACACAGCACTTAAGTACGTAAATCGGCAATGACTTAATATAGCACGTGATTTATATACAATAGGCGCCGTTACCTAAAAATAATTGAGTTATTTGCGCGGCTGTTCACACCCCACAAGCATAAGCCACAAGCCCAACCACTCACATAAAATAAACATTCAATATTTATTTGTTCAGGAAATCTCAGCGACTAAATATCATAAACTATAATAAATAAAGATATCAAGAAATTGCTGATAAAAATTATATAATTTGCAATACACTACAAGTTTTCATAACTATTGAGAAGATAACTTGTCCAAACAAAATATCAGCATGTGATCAATCATTATTGCAACATTTCACTAAGGGAACTAAACAAATAAATCAATAACATTACAAACGACAGTAAGTGAAGCAAAAGCAAGCAATTCCGTTCCGACCAGCGATACGAGTAATCGTAGAGTATTCATCAAACAAACTACCAATCATCTTAGCAGCGAGGAAGACCAAATGTCAAGGACTAATCGGCAAGAGCCTGGCATAGAATAGAATACTGCTTACAGGTGAGAAAAGAAATCGTTCATAGAATCCATCGAAAACACAGATCTGTGCCTAGCATTGTGATTCACTTAAGGCCTGGTTGTTCAATCTCGATGAATTGAGTGACAGAATTTATTGGTTGAAATCTGGGCAACAGCCAATAAAACACAGCCATCTAGACCACTGAATTCTACTTCAACTTTAACTTTTCGGATATTGTACAACCAGGCCTAAGGGTGAGTATTTCAATTATCTGTTTTGATGGCAATAATGACAACAAGACAACTTAATTTGGGGGGCATACATGGCCCCTCACTCTTTTTCCCCTCTTATTTTCGTGGAGATAAATTTGACTGAAAATTGTGCACATATCACGTTAAAAAGCACCAAATTAATTTCTGAAATTAAACATTTTCTCAGAGCTATGCATCCCGGACCCACATGGATCTAGGGGGCCCACCCCCCATTGGTTCCATAAGCAAAATTTGTGTTTTTCCTAAGATTTGTTGAGCATCACTCACTTATACCTTCACAAATTAACCACTGGAAACTAACAACCAACAAAATTTGCTTAAAAAACATACAAAATAAATTTGATGTTAAATCTGAAAATGAAAATGTACTATACTAGGTACACTCGACAAATCATAAAACGGTATTTGAAAGAAATGGATTAACTGAAAAAATTGTGATGGCATCATCTGATGAAGTCTATACTTACTCGTCATCTACCTCTAGTAGGTGAGCTCTGATTTCATTGATAATAAATAGCAAATTAATAACAAGGATTGATTGTCAAGGAACCTGACCATCAGCTAATCTGTAAAGTTCAAATACTGTTTTATGATTTGTTAGGTGTACATTACAAACATTATATTAATAAAGTAGTATAATTTAATGTTTTGTATCTCCTACTGCCTTATGATGGCTGCTAAGTCAATCGAAATGTTGCTCATAGGAAGATGTGAAAGCAGAAACGCAGTACCTACTTAACATACCAAAGTAAATTAAAAGTTGAACTAAAACCAGACTCTTGGATTTGAGAGATCTGATTGGTTGTGGTAAAGATTTAATCTGCATGTTAGTAAGTAAATCCACATCAACTCAGGATGTCTATTCTCGAGTTTGTTGCAAATGTACTTGCGCCATTGCACACTGAATTCCTTTAAATTAAGGTCTAGAGGGGTAAAAATTATTTAAAAAATCAAATCTTTACATTCTACCAATAAATACCTCAAACTAAAAATTACGTCTTATAGACATTATAGTCTTTTAGAAATACATAGTTACCTACAACCCAAATAATATAAAAAATTCAAACTGCAGGTAAAACTACAAATGACCTACAGTACGTTCTACAAGGAATTTGCAACAGCGAAAAATCTATTTTCCATTTAGAATTCCTATTTTCCAATTTTATTTTTGCTAGTTTTCTGACTTTACCTCTTCCTCAACTCATAACAATAAATGACCAAAGAAAATCCACATTTCTGAGGTGTATACAGCATTTTATTAGCGTTTGTATTTTGGCATTTGCCCTCAGGCGCTGAAAGATCCTTGTAGAACGTACTGTAGCACAAGGAACCATCCAAGCATTTGCCTTATTCTCGAGCACGGTCTTCCGGAATATCTTCACATAGTCCGAGAATGCGAGCTATTTGGGTCGGTATGCACATTCAATGCGAAAGTAGAGGGGAAAGTAGAGAGGTACAAACAACCCAGAGTTAATCTTGTACAAGATTAAATAGACATCCTGGAGCGTGTAATACCGTTCCTCCAAAATACGCAGTTGAATGAGCTATTTACGTGGTCAGCTAATGGGCGCCTATGTCTCCGCCGGGTGAACAGCCGAGGCTACGTCGTCGCCGGACCTAGTGCGCCACGCCGAGTGGATCCATGCCGGGAGCCGGCTTCTTCTGCACGCCGGACAGCAGCTTCTTGATCTCCGCGATCGCCTTGCCCGGGTTCAGTCCCTTCGGACACGTGCGCGTGCAGTTCATGATCGTGTGGCAGCGGAACACGGAGAACGGGTCGCGCAGCTTGTCCAGTCGCGCCTGGTGAGAACGATTTCCGTCAATTCACAGGCGAATACTAGTTCAGTAGTAATTAATTATGGGACTTATGTAATTTAAAACCCATAACATGAAATTACTTTTTGGCTCAACCACTTCTGAATAGAAATAAGAACACAGTTACATTGTGTGTAGTGACACACATTTATTAAAATTATGAGAGTATTGTAATGGCTTTATGTCAACAATTAGGTGTGATTTGTCCCACCCGTAACGCGATGGAATGGCCTAAATGATAAAAGTTGTAAAAATGCATTAATATCTTCCTCTGGTGGTAGAGACAGTACAAAGGAACTAGCAACAGAGGCTCTAGGTTTTACCTGGGTGTTGTCGTCGCGAGAGTCTATGATCCACCTGTAGGCCTGCATGAGCACCGCGGGACCGAGGTACTTGTCTCCGTTCCACCAGTACGAGGGGCAAGAGGTGGAGCAGCACGCGCACAGGATGCACTCGTACAGTCCGTCCTGTAAGCAGTGCGCACCGGTTAGTCCACGCGCATTGCCATGCAGAGATGTGAGGCGGCCAGTTGGGAAAATTAGCATGAAAATATCCTTCGACATAGATATTCCGTAAAAATTCAAATCCATTGTGTGTGATTTTTAAATAATGTTAAGAACCTTGATGACCACAATTTATAGGACTTACCATATTAACTCGTGTATAAGATGCAATTATATGTCAATATTTTGATTCTGAAAATAGCCCTGCATCTTATACATGCATACCAAGCTTTTTTCCCAGTAAATCCAAGGTGGATGTTTGTAAACAGAGCTGTGGTAGACTGCCACATGTTGTCTATCTCTGCCTTTCCCTCTCACTCTGTCTGGACTACTCATACTGTGTCTAGACACAACACTATTAACATATTAAATTAGTGCATGGAAGGGGAGGAGAGGAGTTGGATTTGTTTTGGAATGTAGAGGAAAGGCAGGTGCATGCCTCTTAGAGCAAGCAACAGCTGCTGGGAAGAGACTCCCCTCCCCCCTTTCTCAGAAGCAGGAAATTACTGTTTGTTTACAACAAGTTGGCAGTGATTTTCATTCAAATAGCTCATTTAGCTGGAAAACCAACATTTAGATGGATATATCTAAATGTTTTTTAGATGTTTTTTAAAAATGTTTTTTAAAAACACACAATGTTTTTCACCATTTTACTGCATCTTAGCATGCTAAGTGTTTTCTCAAAATAGACTTCTCAAAACAAGGGTGCGTCTTATACACGAGTGCGTCTTATACACGAGTTAATACGGTATGTTATCAACATATTATTTATTTCAAATAAAAGTGTACTATTCCAATGATTTATGACTTTATAAGGCAAGTGCTGCAGTTCTGGAACCAGAAAGATTGAAGATACATATATTTTTTTAAAACAGTTGCCCTTCATTATTCTAATCATAATAAAATAATTTGTAAAAATTGCCCCACTGTGCCCCATGTTCCCCAAACCACAGTGTTACTAGCCCACAAATACCATCACACTGATGCTGCAGCTGTACGTACCAGCTTCTGTCTGTCATCTATGGACTGAAGGTACTGCTGGGTTCCGTGCTCCTTCTCCTCCGTGCGCTGGAGCCACGGCTGGATCGAGCGGTATTGGTTGTAGAAGTTGGTCATGTCGGGAACCAAGTCCTTCACCACGTACATGTGCGGCAGCGGGTAGATCTTGCTCGCCTTGCCCAGGTTCGAGTCGATCTTGCTGAAACACAACCGCATTGTCAGTCAGTCTCGACATACGGGCAGAGTTGTGGATGTAACCTAGTTTAAAAAAAACAGAGACTAGGTAGGTACCAAACAGGAGGATACAAGGAATTTACAGGGATGACTTCATACAGAAAAAAGCATTACATAAGGACCGTAATGTTCATTCTACATTGGATCCATCTCAAAAGTCGTTATTTTTGTCTTTTAAAAAAATAGGTATGACCTACACTCGACCAAATAATAAATGGTATAATAATTTATTATAATGGTATAATAAATGGCCAAATAATAAATGGTAAAGGATTGGCTGATAAAGGTTTGATGGCATCATCCCATAGGTCAGTGCTAAAGCATCATCTAACTCTAGTAGGCGAGCTCTGATATCTTTGATATTAACAAAAATTTATTGTCAAGGAACCTGAACAACAGCCAATCCGTTTTGTTCAAACATCGTTTTTAGTTAGAGTGTATGTACACCCGCAGTCACATAAATTGCTTGCAAAATTCTAAGCCTTTTCAAAACTTGTTTATCCAGACATAAATAATTAAATACTGAGGCAAACGCAGATGGCGAGCATATGGGATTGAAGGGTTTGTTCCAACCAAACCAACCACCTCATGCGTCAATATTATTTCTCAATAAAAACAAATTTATTGATGGCAAATTCCAGCTCCAACTTAGCAGTTTACCATCAATTATTCTGACCGTGGGTGTACCTAGGTATAGACAAATTTTTATTAAAAAGTACATAGATACAAAAATATTTTTTGAGGCTGACACAGCTTTCTCATTACTATGATTTAATATGATGCATTAGTACTCTACATCAAATTCAAAAGATTTTTTTTTATTTAGTGCAGAAGGCAAAAATATTTATTTCGTTTCATAAGCTAAAACCCCATGCTTGACAATTAAGTTTTGCTGGTTTTCTCTGAATCATGAAAAAATGTGAAAGTGAATAGGTATTGCATACACCCGGCTTCAAGACTTGTTTAAACCCTCCGTCCTCCCTTTCCATCATTCACGTTAGTTTAGCCTCCTCCCCCTCGACTGGTAACACGGGTAGGTTACCCGTGGTTACCTACGGCCCACTGCACAATACATAATAGGTTGGCCGTAACTCTCATTTGCCTACAGTTTGAAGTTGTGGAGTAGGCATTCAAAAATTACGCTGTGGCTGCACTACCGTTAACAGGAGCCTGATCTCTAAACAAGTATTCTCCCGTGAAAACTATTTACTGGGCAGCCTAAGCAAAAAACTCTATTGGTACCTACACAAATTTGAACTTGCGAAAATTAAAGCTGGATACCTACCTAACTTTAAAAAAAATCCCTACGGTGAGGTACGCAGAATTAAAACTTGTGAAAATTTCAAAATAAAAAAGTACAACCGGGACCGGATTCGAACCAGGGTCTCCCTGCCTCATTGTCCAGCGCTCTACCTACTGAGCTTGAGTCCGAGTCAACTAATGATACTACTTAGCATGGCCAGGGATGAGCCGGCCCATGCTAAACAGATTATGTAGTTGACTGGGACTCTAGCGGAGTGGAGTTTGTATTTGGTCGATCTTAACCAGCTCCATAAATAAACACAGCGTGACAACGTTTTTCAAGGGAAAATAAGGTTAGATTTCAGGTTCCCGTTAATGGGAGTGTAGACACTATCCAAAGATTAATATTGCATTTAAATAAAATAAATCTGTGTCAGTGCATTGGCATTTAACTAGAGCCTCATGACTGGCCAGTAGAAGTATGATTGGCAGTAGTATAATGCCAATACTATCGAATTGTAAATGAAAAGTTTAACAAAATTCAAAACATGACTAAAATAATTTGATTATCCCACATCGAGGAAAAGGATGAAATGCAATACGTGTGCTGATGCACATTAGTACAGTGTGTTAACCTTTTGAGTGCTGGGTTTATTTTTTATGCCCTACCACCCCCCTTTGCTGGGTATATTTTAACCCATCCTTCTTTTAAGATTAAATTTTCTTTTAAAAATCATAACTTGGTTGAATATGAATGGGATTGGCTAATAAATTTTAGGAATGGAGTTGATGGATGACAGCACTCAAAAGGTTAATAGTTGTCAGCCGAAATAGATCAGTCTGTCTGTCAGCTTTAATTTACCACAAGCAGGCGAGAGTATTGACACCTCCAATGTTCATTGCACACGAACCGCAGATGCCCTCTCGGCACGATCGTCTGAAGGTCAACGTGGGGTCCATTTCATTCTTGATCTTGATCAAAGCGTCGAGCACCATCGGACCGCATCTGTGGTCAGAAAAAAAACGCTAATCAAGCCGAAAGAAGTTTTTTAAAAAATATTTGTCGTTTTTTGAAACTCTAGGTCAGCGGAACCTTTTGGACCTCGCGGACCACATAACACAATTTAATATCTCGCGGAGCACTCGGCCCGTAAAATACGTATGACGGGAAACACGATTGCCAGGGAGACACTGGGGGTCTGGAGGGAGGGCCCCCAACAGCAAGCGGGTTCGGGGCTCTTAATCCCCGGAAAATTTTTGTTTTCAGAAATTCATTTGGTAAGTTTTTACACGATTTTTAGCCGACTTTTATTTCGATAAATATCATTAAAAATGACTCTGTATCAAGAAAAAATATTGGGAACTGATATTGTTTTCGTAATTGATAGAAATACATAGTGAATAGGCAAATATTTTGGAAATGGCTTGCAAGGCTTGCTAAACGTAAACTTCCAAATTCCTTTGCGGACCACCAGTGGGCCACGGACCACCGGTTGGCGACCGCTGCTCTAGGTAGGCTACTAGTACCTAGTTAGATGAACAAGGTATTTTAGGATTTGTGATTGATCCATTTCCATGTCCTTGATAGGGTTATGTCATAGGTTATGAAGTAGGGTGTCAATACAGTTAAAGATAAGTGACGTCAGACGGCACTTACGCGTTCAAATCTACATTGTATTCTTGCATAGACGGTTTTTCCTCAGGCTTATCAGGGTTATAACGATATATAGCGAACTTCTTCACTCTCTCAGCTGGTTGAGCCTGGGCTTGGGCGAGCACGGCTGTCGCAGTGTGTAGCCTGCGAACCTATACCGTAAACAGAGATAAGGATTAACTTTCATTGAATTAACAAGCCAAATTAATGCTTTTTCAGTAATTAGCCTTATTTACCTGCCCAAAAGTACCTTTGCAGGCCCTAAAAAGTTTTAATTCGTTCGCCATTTTTCCAGTGTTAGACAGCTGATTACGTAATCACTACACCAGTCAACTCAGAGACACAAGACGATTATCAACATTTATTTTTAAGTCTTAAATTATCATCTTATTAATTCTTATAATTTTTATTGACATTAATTTGATATATAGATGATGAAAAATATAAAAAAATAATATTAAGCATTTTTAAACAGTATTCTTGACTATAGTAGTGTACCCATAATTCCTTCGTCCATTTCCTGTCAAGCCTCCATTTCCGTCTTGTACCTTCTCGACACGTTTTGGCTTCACATTTTTTAGAAAATGGGAGCTTATAAGTATATTCAAGAGCTTTATCGGAAGAAGCAAAGTGATGTGTTGAGATTCTTGTTGCGTATTCGCTGCTGGCAATATCGTCAACTCACCAAACTGCACCGCGCTCCCCGGCCATCTCGTCCTGACAAGGCACGTCGTCTGGGTTACCGTGCCAAGCAAGGTTATGTTATTTTCCGTATTCGAGTTCGCCGTGGTGGACGCAAACGTCCCGTTCCCAAGGGAGCTACCTTCGGTAAGCCCAAATGCCACGGCATCAACGAGTTGAAGCCTACACGAAACCTCCAGTCAGTAGCTGAGGAGCGAGTCGGCAGGCGATGCGGCGGTCTTCGGGTGCTCAACTCTTATTGGGTCGCTCAGGATTCCACCTACAAATACTTCGAGGTGATCCTGGTTGATCCGGCACACAAAGCTATCCGTAGCGATCCCAAGTCCAACTGGATTTGCCACGCCGTGCACAAGCACCGAGAACTTCGAGGCAAGACATCGGCTGGACGCAAGAGTCGAGGATTGGGCAAGGGACATCGCTACAGCCAAACCATCGGTGGCTCACGCAAGGCTTGCTGGCTCAGGAGGAACACGCTGTCACTGCGCAGGAAGCGTTAAACGTACTTGTGTATTACTGGCACTCTATATTGTTATCTGTCTACTGAAATACATCAAGTACTTTTCAATAAAAGTTCTGTAAACACAATTGCGTTTGAGTGACCGATTTCTTTTAACGAAATAGGTATTCCTTCACATCCTCTCAGAAGAAGTAGTATATTGCGAGATTATGGAGGGCATACAGCATAGTAGATAATTGTAATGACAATAATTTCTTTCATTGTTTACATGTGGAAGGTACCTACTAAACATTTTCACTAACACATTAGTACAACAATCAAGTTACCTAGGTAATTTATTATAATTATCGGTAGGAACCTCTTGAGCATTGCATTCATATTTTGTCTTTGCTGCGCTATATTCTGGTCATATCCAGTTCTCTTCTGGAAAGAAGTAGACATTTACAGAAATTGTAAAATTATAGGTAGACACTAGACACCTTACCTACGTCTACTATGAAGATATCAAAAAGGCCATTAGGAATGTATTGTGTAGATTGTTCTCATCATGTACCTATGTTTGATTTACATCATTAATTTGGTATTTAAATCGAAGCTCTAAAATTTACAATTTCGGAAGATTTTGATGATTCATTACCTACCTACGTTTTAATTTGTATAGTTTAGGTATTTCTCTCCTCTTGGGACCAAACATTATCGAGCTCAAAACAATATATTTCTTTAGACTTGGACAAAATTTAAAAAGTATGCACTTGAAGGAAGGTTAATTCACAGTTAGGCACTGAAAGATGAACAACCAGGCATTAAGAGGCAAACGGAAGCGAGCGGAAATCGCACGGTTCGTCAGAGCGTTTTTTTAAAATTTTTTCTTCCCACTAAATAATTTTAAAAAATCAGATAGTAACGACCCATTACAGCCTAATAATAGACTAAATAATGCCGCAAACTGGAGTTCATTATTACCTCTGATGCGACCTCAAAGTGTTAAATACGATATTTTTAGTAAATTAATAAAAAATTATCGTATTTAACACTTTGAGGTCGCACCAGAGGTCATAAAGAACTCTAGTGTGTGGCATTATTTAGTCTATTAGGCTGTAATGGGTCGTTACTATCTGATTTTTTAAAATTATTTAGTGGGAAGACATAATTTCAAAAAACCGCTCTGACGAACCGTGCGATTCCCGCTCGCTTCCGTTTGCCTCTTAAACGCCAGGCTGATTGGCGAAGCACTATAGGTCGATTCACACGGCCGTTCCAAACTTCCCAAGTTTGCCAAAGTTCCGAATCGCCGTTCCAAAAACTCCCGTGTGAACTATGAAAGTTTGGAACTCAATCTTCGCAGTTCGAATGTTTTCATAGTTTACACAGGAGTTTTTGGAACGGCGATTCAGAACTTTGGCAAACTTGGGATGTTTAGAACGGCCGTGTGAATCGACCTTAATGTCTGTTGTCGCGTACTGTAAACGTAACTTCATTCAGTTTTTGGTTAACGATTTCTATTTCTTCCATTTCAACACTTATTTAAGCGATTTGGTTCAGACCCCTGTTTTTTCAGATCTCACAACTTCACTGATTTAGTTAAAAGTTTGCAGACATGTAATCAAGGAAATTTCCCTTTGTGCAGAGGGGGTGATACGAAAAAATTCCAGGGACAGCTGCCAACTAATAACTAAAGTGATTCCATTCTTACACAGATGTAGCGAGAGGGATGTAAACACAGATGTTGCTACAGACTTAGTAAGCTCTAAGCTGCAAAGGAGGGCAAAATGTGAAAGTCTATGTGTGGGTGTGTAGCTCGGGCAACATATTTGTGCGTTTTTGACATTTCCTCGAGTCAAGTTTAAGTTTGTAAGTTATTTAGATTAAGTATTAGTCAAATAGCATATATATTTTGATTTCATTTATTTTTTGATGGATGTTTAAATCTATCCATCCCCAATCAATTTGCACCCTACATGAAAAGACCTCCACCAAGTTTTATCGAAATCTCATGACAGGATCTATCAGTATGGAATGGATGGACAGTTAATCAAAAGTAATGGAACACCATTGAGTACTAGAAAAGAGAAATATTTATTAACTTTTTTCATATATGATTAACAACTTGATCAATTAATAACAACAAGTAAATTATCTTTGATATAGGTAGGATTATTAAAGCCAGAGAGAGAACAAAGACTTGAGATCACAACATCATGAAATCAAGACATTTTTTATAATATTAGACCGACAAAACATTCTACACTACATTTACTTTTTTCCTTCCAGTGTTATCTTTGTAAAGTCCTTCGAACATTCATAGCCAGGCAATAGATTAGTGCAACAATATTGCACCCGATAAAGAGAACACATGAACGCTTTCATTTAGTTTTCTACAGAAGAGTAGTAATCTGCATTACAGGGTAAACGCATCCTGGAGAGCCCTGTTGAGCAGTCGAGGCAAGAAAATGGCTTCGATCCTATCTTGACATTAGGTTTGTTCGTCGGGCAGCGGCAAACAGGTTTGTGTTCAGCAAGTTAGAGCAACTTAGAACAGTTCAGAGCAAGCTCAACAAACAGACCTGCTGCTACTGCTCAGCTTAAAAATACTCTTACTCGAAAGCTTATTACAGTTTTAAATTCATTTGTTATCTGTTCTCCCTTAAAATTGGATCCATTGATCAAAATTGCACAATACTTATCTACCATATATCTTTTCCATATTATTTTTTAACTAACAAATTACTAACTTACAGCTTTACTTACTGAATTTGAAGTGAAGCAGAATTGCTGTTATTAAAATTCAATGTATGTAATGAACCATGAATTTAGAGAACAACCTCAGCCAAAAAAAGATTGTTTCGAATCATGCAAAGAATGGTTTTCTGCCACTATTACAGTAGCCAATACCAACGTAGCAAATGTCAATGATTTGATGCAATATTTTATATTTTGATCATTCAGAATTTAGATAAAGAACTTATTTATTTTCCGCCGAAATATAATTTTGTCAAAAAGTGGGTATCCTTAAAATTCACAGTTCATCTATATTCACGCTCTCTCCTTGCCTAGACATTTACACCAACACACAAAGCGATTGCCCCGAGCAACAGGTATAGGTAATCTAAGCAGTTGGTTATATTATACAAAAGTTAAAAAATATAAACCAAAGAGAAAAACACATAAACACTACACCTAAAGACTAAACGTCTGTGAGAAATAAAAAAAATAAAGATACCAATGTGAAATCACCTCAAGGTAGTTCCTACGAATGCCCTTTTTCCTACTAAAAGAGTTATAAATATCTGTCGCCCATTTCCAACACAATGTTGAATTAAAATGTTAACAATAATTAACACATTGTTGCCAATTCACATTGATTGATTATTGGCATAGTCTACTAAAACATGTCTGCAGTAGGGCAGTACGTACTACGTAGTAGGTTGTAGGTACTGTAAGTACTCATTTGTATTTTTTTTCAACAATATTTGCTAACAACTGCTACTGTGCATTCAGAAACAATAATTTATACATACATAAGAACAGAGTTACGTGTTAGGAAATACTAAAACAAATAAGTAGTGGATGTAGTATACCTTTGCATTGTCTGAGAAAAGTTGAAATAATTCTATGGAGTTCTCATAAGCATCAATTACAACCGCACAGTTTTTTCACTCCAAAACAATATTCTACTTTGTTGCCCAACATTTTCCAAATGAAAGCTTTTTGGTTACCTAAAACGAAAATAAACTTTCCTTAAAAGACTCTACGTTGTTGTCCTTTGTGATTTGTTTCTTTAAATTTTTCTTTGCCTATACCTACACTATGTTTTCGAGGCTGCTGCACGTTGTTGTACGTACTAGGTATGTTATTGTTATGTTCCAAACTTCCAATAGCGTTGAAGGTTAAAGAGACCATCTGAAAGCTACTATATGAACCATGAGAGAAGGGACAATCAATATACAATAGCTCAGTTCTAGGTTGCCGTGCGACTTGAAATGGAAAATCGCATTTAGTCCAAAAATAGAGCCCATGTAGGTAGTACATTTTTATTCCCCTACTCCGTGGTACAGACAGTACCGTCTACATACACGTACTTCATGAGGGCTCCAGTCAATATAATTGTAGAATTGTAACCAAATTACCTTTATAATCCATGCATGTCCCACACTGAGAACTAAGTGCAGAATTTTATCGTAAACAGGACATCAATGGTAGGTACCTAGCTGAATTTAGACAAACGAAATCAGCACATAAACTTAGTATAACGTATCTAGCTACCTTCTGGTAATACTCATTCGATTCACATTGTCATGGTGCCTCCAAACGTTACTTTGTTTGATACCACTAATTTCTATTAATACATAGATGCACATTTTTGACATTCGAGTTCTTAGATTCAAAACCAGCAAGGAGCTACTTGTTCATAATAACAAATATCTTTCTCCCGTTTCCAACACAATGTCGGGTCGGGGGGTGGAGTTCTCATATTTAAAAAAAAAATGTTATATCAATTATGTCAGCAGTTTGCTAAGTACCTTAGTTTGTAAATTAATGAAAGTTTGTAGTAGAATAATCTACAGCAAAAACTCACTATGTCCATTTCTTTGACTTCTAGATCAAATTGTAATGACACAAAAAGTTGAATAGCAAAGACACTAGGCTAATAGTGATGGATGAACGATTACAATGACGAGAAGGAGATGATGAAGAATATGTAAGATAGTAATAGGAAGGATGGATTGTGGAAATTAGCAGGTCGTCACCTATTTATGGGAACCATTTCGGCATTTGCGTCTCAACTGAGGGAATCCATGTAAAAAAACACAATGAAGGAAGGTTGCGGAAATCGAACCTGAAACCTAAATGCAAGTCCAGAGTGTCACTGCCTCTTTCTTCAAGTTCATATCAATAGCAGTTATCTTTCAATAGAATGTTTGCCACAGCAACCCATAGAAACTGATTGAGGGAACCCATATAACATATATTAAGGGCCAGTCTTTCAATACTCTGATATCTTTTAAGCGGTTGATTAGGACTGTACCTAGAATGACTCGTGTTAATTTAATTACTGGTTTTAGCTAAGTATTGAAAGACCGGCCCTAGAGGGATTATGTACTTGTGCAAGAAAAAGATTTAAAAGTAAGTATGGGATGATACTAGGTCGCAAATTAAACATTAATCCATGCGCATTTTGAAGATAAGTGGAAATGAGATTTAAGTGAATAGGGAATATGCAATTTTTTTTAAAGTGGTACCTAGTACAATTTTTCAACTTAACAATGTTGGTAAAACACTCGTTTTTAAAACTCAAGAGTGTACATTTTCATTCATAAATAAATACCTATATGAGTTATGACATTCAAATTCAGTGGACATTTTGGCGGGAAAATAGTATTCGTGACATTACCTAACGAGTGATGGCGTATTTTATTGTAACTATGGCAACATCATTGTTGATCACAGCCTTCTCGACAGTCACTTCGTTCTCTGGGTAGCTGCCTGCCGACCGGCGCTACTACCGGCGGGGTGGCAATAAAATGAACTAACCAAAGATACACCGTGTAGTACATTTTATTGCCACCCCGCCGGTAGTAGCGCCCCGAACCGTGCAAGAAACCGATGACGTCATAGCTTTAATCGGCAGTCGACAGGCAGCTACCCAGAGAACGAAGTGACTGTCGAGAAGGCTGTGTTGTTGATTGATAAAAATGACGTCACTCATTAGGAAATGTCAGGAATTCTTTTTTCCCGCCAAAATGACAGCTGATTTTCAATTTCATATTTATGAATGAAAATTTACACTTTTGAGTGTGAAAATAGTGTGCTTTACCAACAAATATGTTGTCATTTTGAAATCTAGTCTTAAGAGGGCTGAGTAGTAAGCGTGGCCTTGAAGAGTTTTTAATCGATTTTTATCAATATCTTTTACCAAGTGTAATTGTTAACAAAATAAGGCTTTGTACGAGTTTTCAGAACAGTTCAATGAAAATAATTTCATAGTTTGGAATAAGTTATTAGTTTTATTTTGTCCAACGGATGTTTAGTGCCATAATTTTACTAATTTTCGGGCACTGTAGGACAAAGTAAATTTAATAAACCATTACAAGCTATGGAATTATTTTCATTGAACTGTTCTGAATACTCATTCAATGCCTTATTTTGTTAACAATTACATTGGTAAAAGATATTGATAAAAATCGATGAAAAAACTCTTCAAGGTCAAACTCACTACCCCGCCATTTTAATACATTTTTGCATTCCCTAGTTTTTGCACCTGAAAGAAGCCTATTACCTACCAACAATGTTAATAGTATTATGTAAATGTTGATACATAGTGAGTATTACTGTAGACACCACATCTACTTGTCATTGTCAAAGATTAAATGAACAATATGTACCTACCCAGAGCACAAAAGTAAAAAAGCAAGAGGGGTTCTCTTTTTTCCCCTTGAGTTTAAATGTAGATTGCTGATTTGGCATCCAAATGACATGTGTTTATAAACATGTATTTAACATAAATTACGCTATTTTGCAATATTAAGTATTTACCATTATTCTCCAGTGCTGCTATTCTCTCTGCTGCCGTTTGTACTTTGAGCTTCAGATGCGGGAACCTCGTCCCCGTGTACGTCAGTAGATTCAGTGTTGTGTTTCGTGAGATTTACAAGTTCATTGTCCTGAGTAAGCTCTCTTCTCCGCGCCTTCGTTTTATCGGTGGGATCTTCGCTGGTGCACAGAACTTGCTCCTTTCTTTCCCTGCTATTTGATGACAAGTTCTCTGCATCTACTTCCAAGCATGCTTCAGCGGTTCTCACCTCTTCTTTCTGAATATGCAATTTTTCTTGTATCACATTTGACAATATTTTAGTATCCTTGATTTTGGAATCAAAATTCAAATCTGAGGGTGTGATTGATTGATCTACATAATTGCTTGCAACTTCAAAGTTAGATTTGTCAATTGTCTTCAATGAATCTTTTCTTGTTTCCACAACGGGCATTGCTTCAACATCTGCCGTTACAGCACCGTGTATGATCACAGAATCAGTAGAAGGCTCTCCGTCGACTTGGCTGGATCTTCTTTCTTCGACAACTTCCGTCTTCGATTCGTGAATCTTAAGCTCGCTAATGATAATCTCATTGCCGGGTTTTGTCTCGGAAGACGATTGAGCAGCAAAGTCTTCGTCTTCCGACACATCAGGCACTTGGGCACATTCTCTCGGTTTAGTCTTGTGATCTGATGATTGAGGCGCGTCGCCGGACTCGGGTGTCTCCTCCAGGCCGGCGAAGTGGTCGTGGACGGAGGTGGAATCGTCCTTGGCGCGGAGCCGAGACGTTCCGGGAGGGAGCGTGGTCTTGGCGTCGCCGTCGGGGGAGCGTGAGGAGTGGTGGGCGTCCAGCGTGTGACGGAGCGCCTCCAGGTCCTGCAGCTCGCCCTCGTATTCCAATTCCGCTCCCACTCCAGGCTCGCGGACGCCACGGCACTCTGGACATCACAACATTCTCATTCAGTTCAAATGTTCAAATACTAACTAGGTATCTTGAGAATTTAAGCAAATAGGAAAGAAAAGATTCTCATGTTCCAAAATATAGCGCCTGTTTCAAATAGAGCCGTGACAGTTGCCTGGCACATTATTTTAACATAGATAAAAAATTTGATTTTTAAGCCAGAAAAAATTATTTTGGATTGGATACAATTACCTGTCCCAACCCAAAATTTTGGGTTACCCACACACCCCTACTCTCAATGCAAAGAAGCTACAACGACCATGTGCGAGACGACAAGCCAAGGCGCACCTGCCAGTAGGGGTGGGACGTTTAAACGATTAACCGTCAAGCTTGTGTTTAAATGTTGGTAAACGTTTTATCGTAAAAAGTGTTGACATTTTGTAATACTCAAAACTGCATCAAAGAATACCAAACACCAGTTGTTTTGTCTATTTATTTTGATGTCAGTTCGCCAGAAAGCTGCAATCAGCTGTGATGCTTTTACCCCTTCCCCTCTAGCAACTATCTCACACCCACCCCTAAGTCACTTCAAGGCTGAAGCTAAGCCGGTCAACATATTATATTGACCCTTATTTTTTTGCTGGCGACATAGCCTCTGGGAATATGAAGAAAGTATATATCTTCACAATGAGCATAGTAAAGACTGAAAACTACCCAGTCTTTCCAGTCATGGAAAGCTATATGAAGTCACGCGTCATGCGTAATTGAATGTATTTATAGATCAGTCGAGATGCGGGAGTGCTTGGTTCAATAAACCACAAAGTGCAAGTTATGTTGAAAAATATTGCAATTTAAATTGAAATGTATTTATTTTGATCAGTTGAAGGAAAATTTTGGGAAGTGTACAATTTCAACAAGTGTTGATAAGCTCTCAAGAATGACACATGGTCTTGAAAGTGGTTGCACAGGGGGGAGTGGCAATAAATATCCTTGTATCATTTTTATGCTCAGTAAAGGTTTAAACGGACATTTTGAGAGAGTTTAAACGATTACTAAACTTCTAATTTTTTCCCAGCCCTACCTGCCAGAATGTCGGCTCGCTTCCGGTGGATCTCCTCGCTGATGCCCTCGAGCCTCCTCAGCGAGTCGGCGTAGCCGGCCTTCACCTCGGCCACGTGGTTCTGCAGCGCCTCCACCACCGCCTTCTGCGCCGCCAGCTGGTCGTTGCAGCGCATCTTCTCCTCGAAGTACGGCCGCGATTTGGCGACGTTGCGGTGCAGTCGCTGGTCCAGCTGTTGGACCTGGACACGGGACAACACGGGGTCAAACATAGTTAATACATATTCCCTTGGCTTTCCAAGATCTTTAAAATCTAGTGGAGCGGTCGCTCCACGCCAGCCAAGTCGTACGGCGCGCACACTCTCAAATAAAGGCTGGAGCAAACCCACTTTTACTGTAAGCATCAAAGTGGCATTTTCGGCCTACTGGATCTTAAAATTGGGAAATCTCACATTGTTGCGATATATCTTAATTTCGAGCTATGGCCCACCCTACAACATATACCAAATTTGGGAACAATAGGTTACGCCCTTTGCACGCTAGAGGGCCGTGAAAACAGTGTTTTAGGGCGGTTTTCATAATAATAATCAGTAATAATCTCAGTAGTAGTAGTAGTAGTAGTAGGCTGGAGCTAAAACCGGTAAACAGGCCACAGCCTAAACGGCTGAACCGATTGATCTCACATTTTTACCACGTGTGCACTTTTGGCGTCTGATCTACGATCACCACACTTTACAGGGATCGGAAACTGTCTGCGTATTGTGACGTCACTCCCATAAGACCAATGCTAAATGATGGTGGCCCAGTGCTTGGGCCGCCGATTTGCTCTTTCCTACTTCCTGCTCCGTCTTACTTCCGGCCGGTGACCCGCGAAATTTAAAAAAGTACGATTTTGGAGTGTTTTAATTTGATTCACACAATTGCCGCCAGGTTTGAACGAGCTTCTCAAACTTGCCGCTGCTAAAGATGATAGCGCATTGTCGAATATTTGAATTCTGTTCTGGCGGGAGATAAAGACATGTGTCACGTGAGCGACATCACAGCCGCTTGTTCTATTCTTGTTGTGTTCAAGGTGACCAAGCACATGGCCAGCTAGTCAGACAGTTTCCGATCCCTGTAAAGTGTGGTGATCGTAGGTCTGATTTAACCTTCACCCCATGAATTTTTTGTGCCGCCATTTTGAAACCGGAAGTGACGTCATATCTCAACAACGGCTAGACCGATTGGAACGAAAATAGCGCCAAACGATTCGGACGGTCATCTATATGGATAATCAATAGCAACAGACTAAAATTTATGTTAACGAAACCGGAAATGACGTCATGAAATTTAATTCATCGATTGGCATTTCGGCAACAAATTTGATCCAATTATTTTGATATTATGTAACGTATGTTCTTTTGTGATATTATTTGACTTGATATAAAACCAACCGGAAGCCGCCATTTTGAAACCAGAAATGACATCATATCTTAATAACGTCTTAATAGATTTAAACGAAACCAACGCTAAACAATTTAGACGGTCAACTTTATGTATTATCATCAATAATATTTGCAGTTTCCCATACTGAAACCGGAAATGACGTCACACATTTTAAAAATCGCACAAATTTACATTTAGATGCAATAAATATACTATTTGAGACTGCTTATAATAAAATGAAATCATGTTTAAATTATAATTCAAGAGGTCAGTGATTTCAGCAGCCATTTTGAAATCGGAAGAAACGACGTAATATCTTGAAAACTGGTTGACAGATCGGTATGAAACTAGTGCCAAACGATTCGGAAGGACATCTCTATGGAATAGGAACAGTCAAACTAGAATTTTCCTATTTATGAGGCCGGAAATGACGTCATTCAAATTTATAAATCATTATAATCCCCTCCTATACAATAAATACATATTCAGAAAGCTAAAAATGATACACATCATTTATAGTTATAAATTCTATGTGGCAGTGCAGAAAGTTCAGCGGCCATTTTGAAAACCGACGTGTTGCCATATCTCGGAACTGGGTTGACCGATTGGAATGAAACCTTTGTTTTTTTCATGAGAATAACCAAATTGTAAAGGGTAATTTTTTTTAAAGGATTTAGTAATTGTTCATGTGATATGTGTCACACGTAAGTTGTAAGAATAAACTAAAAAAAGTAGTGATATCCCCATAAAAAACACTCCGTGTAAAAATACCAGCCAAGTCTCTTCAACTTAAAAAAATAATGAAATCTAAAAATTCTGCACTGAAAAGTAGTGATATCAAAAAATTAGCCAAGTCAAAACTTTATTTGAAAATCAAAAAATACTTGGCACATCGTTTTTTTAGGGCATTATAGGTATACTATGTATATGTATATTTCATGTATAATTTATAATTGGCTTATACTTCCAAGCTATTTATGTACACGATGCGCCAAGTATTTTTTGATTTTCAAATAAAGTTTTGACTTGGCTAATTTTTTGATATCACTACTTTTCAGTGCAGAATTTTTAGATTTCATTATTTTTTTAAGTTGAAGAGACTTGGCTGGTATTTTTACACGGAGTGTTTTTTATGGGGTTATATAATACATAGGAAAACGCTCAGTATTAGTTCAGTATGAAAATTGATATAAAAGCAATGAGCATTAAGTTACAATGTACTTGATGTGATTTATAGTAAAAGAGGTCTCATATTTTGGAAATATTTCCTTCGCATACTCATTGGTTCCCAATTATAAATAAAAAGTATTGCTGAAAATATGGTGCAACGACTGGTAGCCAATTTGTGTCACACCACTGACGTCAGTAAAAATGTACATATGTTTGTAAGTGCTTTATGAAGATAAGTTGTAATGCTTATGCTTGTCAATGCTTGTCCCGCCTACCTTGTCCTGCGCCTGCTTGTAGCGCGCGGTGGCTTGGCCGTGGTATGCTGCGCTCTCCGCGCGCTGCTTCTCAGCGTCGCGCACCTTGAGCGTCGCGTGGTTCAGCATCTCCTGCCAGGCGCTGTCAAAGCGCCACTCGGGCTGCGAGAGGAACCGCGTCTCGGCGAGCGCCACAGTCTCCTTGGCCGCCTCGTGCACTTCTGTTCACACACCAGACAACAAGCTTCATGACAATAGGTACTAATTACAAGTGAAGTCTGCCGATGAAGACTAGAGGTAGGGACTACCTAATTATTTACTAGAGGAAAACGCTCAGAGTAACGCGTTGATGAGCGAGCACCGGTGTGCAAATTCTCCGACAGGAATTCCGTACCAAATGCACAGAAACATTACATCCATATTGAATAAGAAATATGATCCACTCATAAAAGTAAGTAGCTATCTGTTTTCTATTGAAACTTAAGAACAGCAAGATACACTCTGGTGCATAGAGCATAACAGATTCAGTTGCAGTGGAAACATATTGCTTAAATTTAGGGTTGGGACTTGACATCGATTTTTCGATTTGACATCGATGTCGAATGATATTTTGAGTTTCGATTCGACATCGATTTGAATTGTTTAATCAAATAATCGTTTGACATCGTTTAAAAAATTCCGAGAATCAGCGCGCAGTATTGTAGAGCTGGCAACAGTGCAACGCGCCTCTCAAGATCAGCTGAGTGGCCTGCTTCCGCCCTTCCTGCATACCGCGTGTGCAGTTGAGGGTGGGTTGGTCAGTTGTCTCTTGCCATTCAGCGCGTGTTGTTTTTATTCTCTCGTGAAAGAATGTTTCCACGCAAAAAAATAATAATCCCGCCGTGGAGACGAAGTGAATTGTGGAAAGTTTTCGAGTTTGAAGTGAACATTACGGGCAACATTGCTAAAGGATGTTGAATGCAGACAATGTTACCTATGCTTCACGGGATATATTCCGGCAACAAGTCTAATAAAACCATGAATTTGCAACTGGATTTGCAACGAAATTTTTTCATTAATTGTTCCCTTTTACATAAATAAATGCTTGTACGTTATTTGAAATGAAAAAGTTATTTATTTCAATCATTTCCTCGTCATTTGTTGCCGCGAGGGGGGTGTGAGAGGGACATCTCTAGCGCTGGAACATGGCCTTGGGCAGACGCAATTGCAGTGTTGCCACATTTCGCCGTAATTATTTCGATGTGGCCCATTATTACGATGTCAAAATTATTTCGATGTCGAAATTATTTCGATTTGATGTCGAAATCTTCAGTTTGACATCGATTTAGCAAATCAAATCGAATCCCAACCCTACTTAAATTTAAAAAAGAAAAATGCCCTGCGGGGCAACAATTGGAGGGTTGAATTGAACAATTGGATGTTGATTACTTCAGTTCGTAAATTTTAGAACCCCAGAATCACTTTTAAATAATAATAATAATAATAATGTAATTTATTGAGCACATAAAATAGGTACATAATTGGTCTGTATTCAACAATCGAGTCGTTGATCTTCCATACATCCATCTCTTCTCTTCAGCTGCTTCACATCTTCACCATTTACCTACTTCTTCTTAATTCATAATAGTCATTAAATTGTGCTTCAATATCAGTGGTAATATTGGAAGAACATCCAAGCATTTGCTTTTTAGCTGAGGGAAAACCACTGAAAAAACATTCTCAGCAGGATGTAATCTTGAATTCTAAATTCTAAAAATTCTAAATTCTAAATTCTAAATTCTAAATTCTAAATTCTAAAATGGTTAAATTCTAAAACAAACGCCCTGCGGGGCTATAACTGAAGGGCTTCGTCTTCCCCCCCCCCCCCTCAACCATGATAAAAGTAGTTCCTACGCGCCTGGAATGAAGCTACATGTTCACGTAAGCAATTCCTTACAGTTTTAAAAAATGCGGCCCGCCAACAAAAGCAGATTCGTACTATTGGCCCGCAAGTCAAAAAGGATGAGTACCACTGACATAACGTGTGTAAAATTTCAGATCGATTGGTTGTATGGTTTGACCTGGGCAGTGAACACACGGAGAAAGTGCCATAAGAGTACCGTGCTGTCCCTTGCTACGCTTGCTCAATCACACAACAGTAGTGAAGAGTATTACCATTAGCTCGTTGGAAGCCAACCGCAGCGCGTTGGCACTCCTGTTGCGCTACCCGGGCCACGTCGAGCGCCTCATAGTATGGCCGAGCGCTGACGATGGCGCTGCCGAACTTGCTCGAGTGAACTTTCAGTCGCCGAGTGCATTCATTCAGGAGCATGCGAAATGTCGTGTTTGCTTCCTAAAAGGCAACATATTCAAGCGTTCATACAATGATCTCGATCTTAAGAGGGCTTGGTAGTGAGCGTGGCCTTGACGAGTTTTTTAATCGATTTTTATCAATATCTTTTTCCAGTGTAATTGTTAACAAAATAGGGCTATGGATGTGAATTCAGAACAGTTCAATGAAAATAATTTCATAGTTTGGAATTTAAGCTATTAGTTTTATTGTGTCCAACAGGTGTTTAGAACCCGAAAATTAAATTTTTGGGTTCTAAACACCTGTTGACACAATAAAACTATAATAACTTATTCCAAAGTATGAAATTATTTTCATTCATATTCATATTTTCCCGAAAATTACTAAATTTTCGGGTTCTAAACACCTGTTGGACACAATAAAAGTAAGTAAGTTTGTAATGTAAGTTTTGACGTGGTTTCACTTTTTACGCGTATTCCTATCGAAGAAACCCTGGCTATCATTTCGTCAAAGAAAATCTTGCAGGACAATTTGATTAAAATGGTACGTCATTGCATGAATTCTACTTACTTCATATATGATGGACAATATTATAGTCAAATTGATGGTGCCCCTATGGGATCACCCTTATCTCCAGTTATTGCCAACATCTTCATGCAAGATTTTGAGATAAAAGCTCTCGAGTCGGCGCCACTCAAGCCGCGGTGCTGGCTACGGTATGTTGACGATGTGTTTGCTATCTGGGAACATGGTTCAGATAATATGCAGGTTTTCCTTCAACATTTGAATGTTATACATCCAAAAATTAAGTTTACTATGGAACTAGAAGCTGACGAGAAGATCGCCTTTTTAGACTGTTTAGTTTTGAAGAAACCCAATGGTATGCTCGGTCACACCGTTTATCGGAAGCCGACGCATACAAACAGACATCTCAATGCATCATCCCACCATCATCCGGCGCAGATCCGCTCTGTAGCTTACACGTTGGCTACCCGGTCGAAGAGGATTGCAGATGCCGACAACATTGGTGCTGAGGCTCACTTTCTGCGAGATGAACTTATCCAGAATGGCTACCCAAACCGCGTGTTTCATAAAGCTTGGAACCGTGTTCCAAGAGCAGAGCAGGACGTTGTAGAAGATGAGGCGTCGTCAGAAGAGGAGGCGTCTTCTGAAGCTCAACCGGAAAGTCCGAAACTAGCCTTCCTGCCATACATTCGAGGAGTGACGGACTGGGTGAGCCGCCTTCTTGCAGAAGTAAACATCAAGACCATCTTCAACACAGACAGGAAGATAGGGGCGATGCTGAGGCCGGTCAAGGATCAAATACATTTAGAGAAGAAGGGGGTTTATGAAATTCCCTGCTCGGATTGTATTCGAACGTATGTTGGCCAAACAGGTCGATATATGTCCACTCGGCTTAAAGAACATCGTCGAGACGTCAGGAACAAGACCACCACGTCATCGCTAGCGACACATGTACTGAACACTGGACACTCCATCAATTTCGATGCTATGAGGCCTCTTGTTGCAGTTGAGAACTGTGCCATACGGTCTATCCGAGAGGCGATTGAAATTGAGAGAAGGCCTCACAACTGCAACAAGAGAGAAGATAGTATCTACCTGCCTCATGCTTGGAAGCCAGTGTTGGCTAAAATAAGGGTGCAGCCTACAGAACCTGCAACGCCTTCCCAGCCAGCTGCTTTGAGCCATCCTCTTCAATGCGATTCAGACCCTCCTGCACTCTGCACGAGGAGCCGCATGGGACGCAGCTAGTTTTTGGACTGATGACTACGCATGCCCAATGATTTTTGACTCTGCTTTCTGATTCTATGTGTAATTGTTGTTTTTTATAAGTCTCTATGATGTTGTCTGTTTTGTTTTCTCTTTTTAAAATGTTACATTTCCGAGCCTGATGAGGGGTGACACAGTTCACTTGAAACGTCGCTCCAATTAAAAACCTAGAATTCATACCGTATTAGTTTATTTTATATATTAATGATGTGTTCTGAAACATTAAGAAGCTATATAATAACTTATTCCAAACTATAAAATTATTTTCATTGAACTGTTCTGAATATACGTCCATAGCCCTATTTTGTTAACAATTACCTGGAAAAAGATATTGATAAAAATCGATTAAAAAACTCTTCAAGGTCAAACTCACTACCCAGCCGTCTTAAATAGGAGGTAATACCAGTTAGTAGTGGCGAGAAGTTACACTGCTCCAAAACTTGTGAATCTCGGAAGTTCGTATGTCGGTCAAGGACGGTGGACGGTGGGGGGAAGGAACCGCACAAATGATAGGTACATATAGTGTTGGGATTTATCATGAATTTTTTTTTGTGAAAATTTTCATGAAATTTTACATGTAAATTTTCAATGTTTTGAATCCTGAGGAAGGTAAATTTACTTTTATTCAGGGTTGGGTCAGTAGAATATTCCGCGTAGAAAATGGGTATTCTACGCGTATATTCTACCGTAGAATATGTAATGTAGAATATTGATGTAGATGACATATTCTACACGTAGAATATTATTTTTAAGAATAACATTGATAAATGGATTATAATGATCATTCTATTGATTTGTTTTCAATATAACAGTATTTTACTTTAGTACTATGAGTACCTAGTACATAACAACTCTACCAAATTGTTGATACGAGAGGACCAACTACAATTTCTTTCTTCTAAATTTAATATTAACATAAAAACGCAAAGTGATACTCAATCATATCATTCGGACTTTGGTAGTTGCTAGCTGTAATGCTGTATGCTGTAATCTAGATTCAATTATCCAAATTCCAAACATGATGAATATGCACACAACTTTTAAGTAGAAATTACGTTCCATTCTACATGGTTACAATAGTTTTGCGTGAACAACCCCATTAGAAATTATTTTGAAATGTTGTTTTAATTACAATTTTTTACAATCTTGTCAATGGCTTTTCCTGCAATATATTCAAATCATCGAGTGTTCCCTATTGTAGATATGTAGGGGAAGTGTGCTATGAATGGGCTTATTAAAATTAAGAGGTAGGATAGCTATCTAATTTGCCAAAATTAAGGTTGTGACCGTCTCATACAAGATAGAATATGAGTAGGTAGAATAAATAGCAAAAAATTTGAACTCGACCGCTCTAAAGATAAGTTAAAAATAGGGCAACTAATAAGGTAAAATAATATATTTTGGTCTATGCTAACTTTTCCAAATTTTACCACTGTCAATCCACTGGCACTTAAAAAAAATATTCTACAATAATATTCTACATATTCTACATATTCTACGTGTTACTCTACGTGTATGTAGAAAATTAATATTCTACGCGTAATGACCCAACCCTGCTTTTATTTTTTATTTTTCTGCTAGGTGCACCGACATTTTTAAACGTAGGTATTTCTGTCACTCATAATAATGTACACTCCCCCAAATAATAAACGGTACTCGAAAGAAAATGAATTGACTGATTAAGGTTTGATGGCATCATCCCATGAAGTCAGTGCTAACGCATTATCTAACTCTTTTAGGTGAGCTCTGATTTCATTGATAATAACAAGGATTGATTGTCAAGGAACCGGCCCAGCAGCCAATACGTTTTGTACCAAGTACCGTTTATTAATTGGGGGAGTGTACCTAACACAGGTCTCCATTAATACTTTACAAAATAAAAAATTGAAAATATGCTAAAAGGTCCTCTGTAATTGAGTATTTTCATGAAAATGTTCATAAAAATTTTCAACAGGTCTTGAAAATTTTCAAGTTCCAACACAAGGTACCTACAAACATGTATGAATTGTTGGCAAAGCATACACACACAAACAACATTCTGCAGAAATCTTGGCAATAAGATTACGTAGGTACCGTACTAATGTACGTGTGCATGGTCTACTTATTGTGTGTCTGTAGGTAGAACCCACCTAGGTACTACTACTCGTTTTATAACTTCAGCTAACATTAGGCGTAGTAACTTTAGATGACAAGAAAAATATTGGCCAACTTACATCGAGCTCAATTTCCAGTTTATTTATCTCATCTGTGGCCGTGTTGAGCTTTTCCAACTCCACCTGTAATGTAACAACTTGCATTAGCCCATATTCCACCATGTATTTCAATTTGGATAATTTGACATTCTAGCAGATGAAAAATTGTTTTGAGTGAAACTATGAAATCCTATTGGCTTCTGATTGAAATTGCCCAATTTGAATTGTACCTATATAGTGGAATATGGACATTCAGTCTAATTTCACGGAACTTTTAAGCAATTAGTAGGTTTGCTCGTCGGGCTGCTCGGAACTGCTCCAAGCAGCTTGAAACAGGTGACTGTGTTTATCGGCCTACAGGGAGGGTTGGTGTAAGTTGGAGCAACTTAAGAGCATTCGAAACAGTTATGAGCAAGCAAAACGAACAGATCTGGTATTTCGTGCGAGTGCAACCAGTGCCAAAACAAACAAGTTGAGTGTAAACTAAACTAAATCCAAACAAGTGACACTTCAGTGCTGATCAAACAACAGCAGATGATTAGTTATTGTTACTTTTATTCGGTCGTAGATTTTCATTAGTACTATTACACAAAATTCTAGCTACTTTACTTGTACTGCCGACATGTCAAATTTATCACGAAACGGCCGTATAAAGCTGTGATAGAATTCAAGGTTCACTGTGGTTGGCAGTAGTCTTTGCTGAATTGAATGTCTTTATTATTAGGATAGGGTGTCAAGACAAGCTAATCTCATAGTAAAGCCAACATAATTATCAAGGTTTGATAGTGTTATCTATCTAGAGATATGGCGCACCACATCGCTAGATTATACCTACAGTTATCAAGCTATAAAATTTACATTAATAATCAACATGTTTCTTATTTCTAACTTACGTTAAGGCCTTGATGCACAGTAAAAAAATCGGATGGGTAATAATTACTGTGATGTTGGCTAGAACTGATGATCTAGAAGGCAGTGCCAACAGGAAGTGAACATAGTCTCTAGTGTGACTAGAGTGGTTACATTGTTAGTTGCTGGCTGTTTTAGAATAAAGAAGACTACCACATTA
This sequence comes from Leuctra nigra, assembly GCA_934045905.1. NCBI lineage: Eukaryota > Metazoa > Arthropoda > Insecta > Plecoptera > Leuctridae > Leuctra > Leuctra nigra. The sequence goes on from OW203770.1 coordinate 17,652,530, forward strand.
TATTCTTATAATTATCTGTTTCAATTAAATAACTTATGTAGTTTATTAAGTATTGATTGATAACAACACATGGTGGCGGCGCGTGAGTAAGAAAACCAGTAAATTTACGCAGTATTACGTTATTTTCGGTGTAAGAAAAGCAAGAAAAATGGTGCTCGGAGATGAGGCCAATGTTCATGTTCAACAACAGCCATTACCTCAAGCCGATTCTACTACTCAATTACAACCACCTCCAAAATTCGACTTCACCGATCCACAAACATGGACCAGGTGGATTCGGAGATACGAGCGTTTCCGTATTTCAAGTTGTCTGGACAAAGCAAGTAAGTCAAGACAGGTCCATCATCTCATTTACTGTATGGGAGATGAAGCGGAGGATATCTTACTTTCTATGGAGCTCACTGCCCTAGAAGAAGATGATTATGAATTGGTTGTAGAAAAGTTTAATTCTCACTTTGTCAAAAGGAGAAATGTGATATTTGAAAGAGCCAAATTCCATCAGAGGAAGCAAGAAGAGGGGGAATCAGCGGCTGAGTTTATAACATCATTGTATACATTAGTAAAACATTGTGCGTATGGAGCACTACAGGAAGAACTTATCAGAGATAGGTTAGTGGTAGGTCTTAGAGACACCAAGTTATCCGAAACTTTGCAAATGGATGCAGAGCTAACTTTGAAGAAGGCCATCGATAAGGTCCGAGTACATGAAGACATTCGAGGTCAGCAGAAGATCCTGAGGGGGTTAGAAAGCAATGATGCGAATGTTGATATGGTTAAATCAAATAAACCTAAGTTTCAGCATTCAGGTGCCCGTTCTCACCAGCAACAGGAACATTTCAAGCCGTCGAGCAGCTACAGTGGTCAGAATAAATCTGCAGACCGCTGTACCAGATGTGGACGCACACCATCTCACCCGATACGAGATTGTCCAGCGAGGGAGGTGAAGTGCAGAAGCTGTAACATCATGGGCCACTTCGAGAAACACTGCCGCAGTAAGAAGAAGCAGTCAACGGTACACGAAGTGCGAACCGGAGGCCAGCAACCCGAAGTATATCTAGGTACGATAGACGGGGACACCACCGACGACCCATGGTTCGTGACACTACTAGTAAATGGTAAGCGAACACAATTCAAAATTGACACAGGTGCCGATGTAACTGTACTCTCGGAAGAGGAATACAAATCCAGGTTTTCCAAGCATAAGCTTAGTCCAACGACGAAGACACTTCTGGGACCAGGACGAGCAACCTTAGATGTCAAAGGTCAGTTTAAAGCAACATTTCAAGTAAAACAAAACAAGTCTGTTCAAGACATCTTTGTGGTCAGCAACCTAAGCAGTGCACTACTGGGCCGACCAGCAATCAGAAGTTTAAACCTAGTTCAGCAGATCCACGCGGTAAAGCAGATTGATCCACTGAGCCAAGGAGACGTCAAGAAAGAATACCCATCTCTGTTCACGGGATTGGGTGAATTGAAAGGCGAGTACAAGATACGGCTCCAAGCTGGAGCAGAACCATTCGCCATCGCCGTTCCACGTCGAGTAGCAATACCACTCTTGCCAAAGGTAAAAGAGGAACTTGAGAAGATGGAGAAAGCAGGTGTTATCTCCAAGGTCGACGAGCCAACAGATTGGTGCGCAGGAATGGTGGTAGTGCCGAAGAAAAATGGAAACGTAAGAATATGTGTAGATCTTACACACCTGAATAGAAGTGTCCAGCGGGAGCGTCATATTATGCCTGCTATGGAAGAAACCTTGGGACACCTAGGTAGAGCAACTGTGTTCAGCAAATTAGACGCGAATTCGGGATTCTGGCAGATCAAGCTTTCCGAAGAGTCACGTAAGCTCACAACCTTTATTACTCCCTATGGTAGGTATTGGTTCAACAGGGTTCCATTCGGGATAACTTCGGCACCAGAAGTGTATCAAAGGAAAATGTCGGAACTACTCGAAGGACTACCCGGAGTAGTATGTCACATGGACGATGTTCTTATCTTTGGGGAAACAAGGAAAGAACACGATCAACGACTGTCAGCAGTGCTTACAGCAATCAGTAATGCAGGTGTCACACTGAATGAAGCAAAATGTGAATTTGGTGTCAGCACAGTCAAGTTTCTGGGTTACATTCTAGGAGAGTCTGGAGTGAAAGTTGATCCCAGCAAGACATCAGCAATAAATCTCATGAAAAGTCCGAAAGATGTTTCAGGCGTAAGAAGACTTCTGGGGATGACTAACCAACTAATGAAGTTCGTTCCTAATCTGGCAGTAATGACAAAACCAATTCGCGAACTCTTGTCAGGAGACAACTTTCAGTGGGGAGCGCCTCAAGAAGAAGCTTTTACAAAAATCAAGGAGAAGTTGACGACGACCCCGACGTTAATGTTCTACGACGTCAATAGGGAGATCCGTTTAACGACAGACGCATCATCGTTTGGTTTGGGATGTGTTCTGGAACAGCTGGACGAGTCCAATGTTTGGCGGCCAGTAGCGTACGCATCCAGATCACTCACCGACACTGAAACCAGGTATGCCCAGATCGAGAAGGAAGCTTTGGGAATTGTATGGGCATGTGACAGGTTCCAGAATTTCCTCATAGGTAAACAGTTCCATGTACATACTGATCATTTACCTCTTGTTCCCATAATGCTAAAGAAGTCTCTGAGCGATCTGTCACCAAGAATTCTGAGAATGAGAATGAAATTGATGAGATTTGCATTTACTATCTCGCATGTTCCAGGTAAAGATCTACATACGGCAGACACTCTGTCCAGAGAGCCGGTAGAAATTGCTTCTGCTCAATGTTGTGAGTTTGAAGCAGAGATAAACGAATGTGTTGACCAGGTCATAGGAGAGCTTCCAGCAACGGATGCACGTCTCGACGAGATAAGGAAAGCCCAGCAAGAGGATCGTACATCTCAACAAGTCAAAAGATACATTGCTGACGGGTGGCCATCGAAGCGAGACCTAGCAGCCAATGCCGCTCCATTCTTTCAAGAAAGAGGTAACCTGACTGTCCAGCAGGGACTTCTGATGAAAGACCAACGACTGTACATACCAGGAAGTATGCAGAAGGAAATTCTACATAGAATCCATGAAGGTCACTTAGGGATTAATAAATGTAGAGAGAGAGCCAGACAGTCAGTGTGGTGGCCAGGAATGAGCCAGCATATTATAGATGTAGTTAACAAATGTCAACATTGTTTGGAACACCGGGAAAATCCACAAGAACCGTTATTGACAACACCTTTGCCAGAGCGAGCATGGCAGAGAGTAGCCATGGATTTGTTTCAACTCAAGGAACACAAGTATTTGATAATTGTAGATTATTACTCAAAGTTCCCTGAAGTATTATTGTTGGATAAAACCACCAGCAAGTATGTCATCAATCGCATCAAGTCGGTATTTGCGAGGTATGGAATTCCGGAAGAAGTTGTTTCAGACAACGGACCGCAGTTCAGCTCAGACGAGTTTCGAAGATTCGCAACAACCTACGGATTCAAGCATGTGACCAGCAGCCCAAGATATCCAAAGGCGAACGGACTTGCGGAACGGACAGTGAAAACCATGAAAGGTATCCTGCAGAAGTCAGAAGATGTATATCTCGGAATGCTAGCATACCGATCAACACCACTAGCATCAGGGCGTAGTCCGGCGCAGATGCTAATGAGCCGACAGCCAAGAACAACGCTAGTAACTGCTTCGGACAACCTACTACCTAATCAAATCAACACCCAAGCGTGGAGAAGGAGGGAAGAGGCTAGGAAAGCGAAGCAGAAGCACGATTACGACCGAAGACATCGTGCCAGAGAGTTACCACCGTTAGAATTAGGTTCACATGTATATGTTACAGATCAGAAGAAATATGGCCAGGTGATAGCAGCCGGTACCACTCCGCGGTCATATCATGTAGAGACATCAGAGGGGACACTCAGAAGAAATCGAGTCCACCTCATGCCATCACCGAAACCAGATGTGCCCGGTCCGGCAGCAGCGGACGAGCCACAGGATGAACCACAGGATGAACCAGCAACACCACCCGGAGCATATCGTTCTAGGCGGGGCAGAGTCATTCAAAGACCACAAAGATTCAATGATTATTAGCATTGTCTAATTCTAACATTTGTACTATTAGTTTGAAATTTCATAAGTTGTATTCATGTTTGTTAGTACCCAAAAAGGGGGATGTGATGTTGGCTAGAACTGATGATCTAGAAGGCAGTGCCAACAGGAAGTGAACATAGTCTCTAGTGTGACTAGAGTGGTTACATTGTTAGTTGCTGGCTGTTTTAGAATAAAGAAGACTACCACATTATATTCTTATAATTATCTGTTTCAATTAAATAACTTATGTAGTTTATTAAGTATTGATTGATAACAACACAATTACCTGAATCCTTGGATCCAGCTCATCTTCATCCATCTTAAATAACTTGGGGTGAAGGTTATGATTTGTGCCATTTCGCTAAGTTAACATTTTCTCTTTAGTGTTCAGCGATACATTGAAAAACCATCTATCTAGACATTATAATCTTATCACTTCTTAATTTAGATTTAAACCAAGTAAAATCTAACAAAATAGTGATGAACTCAAGAACCTTGTTTTCATTTCGATGTGTCAGTCAAACCGTGGGAAAAATTCCTGCATACTTCCGTCCTTTGTTTTGAAGCCCAGCCAAATCAGGGCTGCCAACTGCTTGAAAAAGTAAATTTTTCGTGTTAATAGCACAGTGAACCTCTTTACCGACTTTGCTATTTCAAGGCCGAGTGTTGACAGAAGTCACGTGTCAGCTGAAAATGGTGGATGCCGTTCTGTTTACAACAGTAGAATTTCTGTGAATCGGTAAATAATTTGAAATTAATAAACAATATAATTATAAATTAAGACCTAATCATAATGTCTAATACTGAAGTAGCAAATTCAAACCAAGACAATACGAACAACAGTAATGCCGAAGAATCAGAAAATAAAAGATTAAAGGTAGATGGAGACCTTCAACAAGTCGAACTTGTAGCTGAAAGCACCAAAAGTGCCACTAAAAGACAGCTCCGGTTACAGCAAAAGAAAGAAAAATGGGAAGCTTGGAAACCACTGAAAAGAGCGAAAGAGAGAGAAAAGCTGAAACTTAAACGTGCTGCAGCACGATTAAGCAATATAGACCTCGGTCCATCCCGAAAAGGATTGAAAGATAATAAAATGGCAACGAGTCATTGTAAAATTCGTGTAGTAATTGATTTAGCTTTCGATGAACTCATGACCGATAAAGATATTGCAAAATGTAACAAACAAGTATTAAGATGTTACAGTTTTAATCGTAGGGCGGAGAATCCTGTACAATTTTACGTTACTAGTTTATCAGGAATGTCATTAGCAAAAATGAAAAAACACGATGGATATGAAAACTGGGATGTAAGTAAATTATATTTCCATTTCTTAATTTTCTTCATCACCATCTCTAATAAAGTTAAGTTCAGGAACGCTATTTATTAATTGCTCGCGATTATATTTCAGGTCAACATTCACGAACAGAGTTATAAAGACATCTTCAAAAGTGAAGAGCTTGTTTATCTGACAAGTGAATCCGAGAACGTGATCACAGAACTAGATGACAGCAAAGTCTATATTATTGGTGGACTGGTCGATCATAATTCACAAAAGGTATAAAATGTGCAAACATAGACTTAATAAACCAAATTTGCACGATTTGATTACATTTGGTGTTCTGTGTGGTCTTGTGATGTTGGCTGTGAACAGGGCTGCTACAATCACATTTACGTCAATTTGATTCGGACAGATTATTGATTTAATCTTGCCCGCCTCAGAAACCAAGTCTACTGAATCTGTAAGACCAAATGCCATTTTCATTGTATTGTAATTTTATTGTGATCAGTCTTACACTGTGGCACAATATTTGTACCTAGGTACTTCATAAAACTCTTCTCATTTATACTTACAAGTTACAACAGACAAAAACTAAAAAGTAATAATTTTAAAAAAGCATTAATGATAATTAATAATAATGATTGTATTCTTTCTTTCTCTTTGATTGAGCAAATTTGTGTATACCTACCTACTTTGTTTATTATTATTATGTCTTTATTTTGCATGAAAGATACAATACAAAAATGGCGATATTCAGACACATTCGTCTGTTCTTCCATATATTCTTCCACATATTCTTCCATATGAATCAAATAATAATAATCTTAACGTTACTTAACCTATACCTACCTATTAAACGTTTAGATTAGACATATTATTTATGACCATATTAATTTAGATGATCGTGTCCTCAAATTAACTTAACATAGCATTTAAAATAGACAGAGCACATTACCTAGTTCATGACTAAACTAGGAAAACGCTCTTAGTAACGCATTGATGAGCGAGCACGGATACGCGCAACACCACGAACCCGAAATTCTGTCTATCGAAAATGTCCTTAAAAGCCAATAATTCTTGAATTTCGTCAAAGACTTGTATTCAAATCTACAACAATTCCTAAAATATTGTTCCCAATAACTGAACAAAGTTTTAAGTTGATCGATCGAACATTTATGATTGAACGATTTCTTGTTAACTTTCAAAAATCACAGGATCTCGTTCAAAAAATATGCCTGGGACCACTCATATGATGTAAGTGTGTGAACACAATATTAGATCGATCTGTTGAGGTCGGGTAGGACCAACTTTGGATTAGCTAACTATCGATAGTTAGTGGGCAGTTAACCAATGAATCAAGTTGGCTCGAATTCAGTAATTTCCACTAACTATCGATAGTTAACTTAAGGTGGCTGGATCGATCGGTTTTCTGAAGTTTTGGAGAGCTTTCACTAATTTATTAAGTGTAAATAATACACGTTTATAAATTCTTTTAGCACATAATTTACTTTCATTATATACTGGGTAGTTGAAATAGACAACATTTAAACGGTATTTATACGTTATCTTATTATTTAGAGCAGTATTACTGCCCCAAAGAAGTTAGTTTTGAATCGGATATTGAAGATTTTCAATAATTATAACAATACGGTACAATATGGCAACATCGTACTTTGGAAATTTGCATTTGTGTGGAATCATGATGGCTGAGGTTGCCGAGCTTACACCTAGAGTTTACTTTCATGAAAAGTCAAGGTATCTTAAGTAGGCATTTAGTGCCTTCTAACTACCTTGAGCACTCCCGTGTTGCCAAAAGTATTTTGACTTGATTCGCAATTTGAATCGAATCGCCTATAACTTTTTATTTAGCACACGATGATAATAATAATAATCTTCTTCTGGTTCCGACAATGTTGTCAGGTCAGACAGTGGGAGCTCCCACTGGGTCTAGGGCCTCGGATCTCTTCCAAACCGGCTGGCCAGGCCTGACGTTTCATCCTCCTCCTCCTCTTCTTCATCCTCGTCACCTTCCTCCAACTTCTCCACCAGCGCCCTCCAGATCCTCCTGTCCTCCCACCACTTCTCTGCTTCCACTTTCTGCCACCTTTGCTGCCTGTCCTCCACGTCTTCTCTGATAAGACCACTCCACTTCTCTCTTGGTCTCCCCACTCTTCTTCTTCCCACCACTGTTTCTTCAAACTCCTGTCTTGGTATTCTCTTGAGATCCATTCTTTTCATGTGTCCAAACCAACGCAATCTCTCTCTACCCATCTTGTAGCTCAAACTTTCCACTCCCAGCTCCTTCCTAATACAACGGCTTCTCAACCTGTCCATCTTTGTTACTCCCTTCACACTTCTTAGGAATTTCATCTCCGCTGCCTCCAGCTGGCTGCGTTCCTTATTTCCAATCCCCCATGTAACTGCTCCGTATGTTAGTATTGGTAAGAAATACATTTAATACATGAGCAGTTTACACTGGCTAGGGAAATCTTCGTTCCACAGCAGCTTGCGAACAGCTTGGTAGAAGGACTCGGCTTTTTGAATTCTCGCCTTCACCTCTGCATCCACCTTCGCCTCCTTAGTTAGTATACTTCCCAAGTATTTGAATGCATCCACCTCTCTCAGCTCCTTCCCACGTAACCTAATTCTTATCCTCTTTCTCAATGTTTTCCTTCTCTCCATTTTCAATATTTCGCTCTTATCTTGTAATCTAAAAAATCTTGTTGAATCGTTGAATCTTGTTGTTGAATCGTGTTGAAATCTTGTGTGCTAATCTTCAGTCCCACTTCCTCCGTTACTTCACTCCAACGATTTATCTTCTCTTGTAGTTCTTCTCCACTTTCACCCCAAATGAGCACATCATCAGCATAGACTAAAGTTCTCGAATCTCTGCCCTCCTTTTCTTCAACCATTTTCAGCAGATCATCCATCACTATTACAAAGAGAGATGGGGACAAAACGCTACCTTGACGTAGACCTTCCTGTACCCCAAACCACTCTGATCTCCCTATGTCTGTCTGTACACTGCTGACACTTCTCTCATATGTACATTTAATCCTTTCAGTAAGACCATTGCTCACTTCCTTCTTCCTCAAACTCTCCCACACCACCTTTCGTGGGAGCCTATCGTACGCTTTTTCTAAATCCAAAAACGCCATGTACATCACTTGCCCACTCTCCCATCTCCGTTCCATTAACTGCCTTACCGCAAATAAAGCATCCGTGGTTGCCCGTCCCCTCCTAAAGCCATATTGTTCTTCTCTTAACCCTTCCTCCACAAAACCTTTTAAACGGGTCTCGACAATCTTCTCGTATAACTTTGCACACTGACACAACAGAGTCACTCCCCTGTAGTTACTACAAGCCTTACGGTCCCCCTTCTTGAACAGTGGCACTATTATACCTTTTCTCCAGTCGTCGGGAATCTTCATTTCCTTCCAAACTGCTAGTATTACACGGTGCAGCCACTTTTTTCCTGTTTCTCCTGCCGCTTTTACCATTTCCATTGTCACCTCGTCTATTCCTGGAGCTCGCCCATTCTTCATCTCTCCCAGTGCTTTCCCAACTTCCATTTCGCTTACATCTGCTTCCTCTCTCTCCTCTCCTGTGCCTCCTTCTCCCTCTGCTCTTCTCTCTTGTTCTTTCCCTTGTTCTGTGGCACCTGATTGCACATTGAGAAGGGTCTCAAAGTACTCTTTCCACATTTTGATTACATCATCTGGATTTACTACGAGTTCGCCGTTGCTATTTTTCATCGTTCGGACTTCTTCTCGAACTCCTCTTTTTCTTTTCACCAGTCCGTATATCATTTTCTTGTTTCCTTCGAAATCCTTCTCAAGCTTACTTGCAAGTTCGTCCATTGCTTTCTTCTTCTCCTCCCGAACAATCTTGGCCACATTTATTTTACACTGTCGATACTCTTCTGCATTCTCTGAGGATCTATTTAATTCGTTTCTCTGCCATGCATCCCGCTTCCTCCGAACTACCTCCCTTACTCTCTCATTCCACCACCTTGTTTCTTTCTTTCTCTTCTTCCCACTAGCTCTTACATACTCCACATACTTGTTCGGCAACATCCACAAATGCTGTCTTAAACTCGTTCCATTCCTCTTCCACCCCTTTCCTTTCCCCTGTCGGTACTCTAATCTCAATCATCTTCTTGAAGGCTAACCTTGTATCCAGTTCTTGTAATCTCCATACTTTAATCCTGTTATTTTTAGCATTGCACAGCTGTTTTGGTGTCTTGATGTGGAAACTACCAACTAGCAGCCGGTGATCACTCCCTAAAGCTACTGACGGATACACTCGCACATCTACTAGGAACTTCTTCAAGTCTCTGCTCACACAAATGTAGTCTATTACAGATTCCGACACATCTTCCCCATAGCTATATCTTGTTACTTGGTGACTTCGTTGTTTCTTGAACCAGCTGTTCCCTACTTGTAAAGAGTTCCTAGCACAAAAGTCAAGCAACTTCTCGCCTTCCCTGTTCCGGTTGCCAAAACCATCTCCGCCCATTACCTCTTCATACCCATTTCTGTCTTTTCCAATTCTGGCATTAAAGTCACCCATCACCAACACTGGATTTGATGTTAATATTTCACTCTCCAGCTCTTCCTCAAACTTGTCTTTCTCTTCCCTAGGTCTGCCAGTCTGTGGGGCGTATACCTGGATCATGTCAACCGTGCTCTTTCCGATTGCCATTTTGACTTTGATTACTCTATCGTTAATCCCCTTTACCTCCAAAATGGTATCTTTCAATCGAGGGCTTACAACAATTCCCACCCCATTTCTACCTTCCTCTCCCCCAGACCATATTAACTTGTAGTCATCTCGCAGTATCTTTTCCCCTTTACCCTTCCACTTGGTCTCACTTAATCCTAATAAGTCTAACTTCCTCTCGGTCATCATGTCCACAATCTCCTCAATTTTTCCTGTTAGTGTTACTATATTAAGTGTCCCCACTTGTATTCTTGTTGTCTTCCGACTCTTCACTGACTCTACTTTTCTCTCTTCCACACCCACCTTGTCCTGCCTTTGCCTTAATCTCCTCATACCGCTGGCTTCCTCTTCATTGCTTCCCCCTACCTTTGGTTCCTCCAGACCCACCTGGACTGAAAAACCTCGTTCACAACTTTATCCTTCTTCTTCTCCTTCTTCTGTTCGCTTCGTTCTTTCGCTTCCATCCTCACTCTCAGCTCTCTCCCAGTCTTTGCCTCCCACTCCCATCTGTTGCTCCTATATCCTGGTATATATGGGACATCCAGGTATTCTGCACGATTAACTTCGGCTGTCCTCTTCAGCTCCTCGTTCATGAACGTTCCTTCGGTCGTCTGCAGGCCACATACCACCACTCTAACCTGTGGTTTTACTGCATCCTTCGTGACTACTACTAACTCACGGATGTCTCGTAGTAGCTCCTCCTTGTTCACTCCCTCCTTCACCTCCCGATTACCTACTTTCAAAATCACCATCTCGGCTTCACTCAGTCTTTCCCTATAATATCCCATCTTCATTCTGTCCGCCAATTGCTTCACTCTTATACCTGGTTCAATAATTGCACTATTGCCCGTTCCTTTACAAAATTCACTTGCCTGTTTCACCTTAACATCGCCTAACAGTATTGATTGCACACTCGTTTGCTTTGCCTGCACATTTTCTGTTTTCTCTTGTCGTTCGCCACTTACAGGATCCTTCTGCGCTACTACCAATTTCTGGTCTCCCTCAATTTCAGTTTCATTTTCTTTTTCTTTTTCCAGTGGCCCCACTTCTTCTTCGCTAGCTTGATGATTCTGTTCGTCGGCTGTTTCGCTGTCTCTTATTTGATGGTAAACTGGTCTTTGCTGTCCTTTCTCTGGCATCTCTTCATCTTGCACTCTCTCCCTATCTGTCCCAGCCCGCCCAATGTTCCTTTGATTGTCCCCAGTTATTTCACTGTTATGTTCCCGACCCTGTACATCGCCCCGTTGGTGATGGGGAACATGGCCATCCTCCTGTTGGTCACTTTCCGACTCCCTCTGCACTACCCTCTCCTCCTGCTCTTCATGATGTTCACCTTCCACCACCTCTGTACGTTCTGCATCTTCCTCTCTCAAACCTCCTTCCTGTTCATTCATCTCTCGTGTTCCACTCTTCTTCATTGTTATTTCTATCTTCCTTTCCATTTCCACAATCCTTCCATTCATCCACATCAGAGTCGCAACCAAACCTTTCACTACTTCCGACTTCAATACTGTCCTTCTCTGCTTTCCCATTTTTCTTTTCTTTCTGCCTTCCTCCTCCTCATATTTGATCTGTGTTAAAATCCAGCTCACAAGTTTTTCTGTTTGGCTTTTTGGAGTGAGTTTGTTCTTCTCCATCACCGTCTTCATATTCACACAGTCCTCCCATTCCTCATCTTCCAGATTGATTACCTCTTGTTGCTTCTTGCTTTCCAAGCTTTTCCCATCTGATTCAGCAGCTGTTTACACTCTCGTCTTGCCCATCAGCAATGCCTTCTCACTGGGCCCCATAACCTCAACACAGTCCACACAGACCCAATCACTTTTCCCACCCTTCCTGTACCTGCTTTTCTTCCTCCCCACACAAACAAAATGTACCCACACGTCACACTTCTCACACTTAATTCCCTCTGTCACTTTTATTCCACATTCCTTACATAAGTCCTTCCTTTTTACACTTCCTTTATCTTTCCACTGTCCTGTTACTTTCAACATGTCAGCCATATTTATTATTGGTTTTGATATATTGGTTTATATTGGTATATTGGTTTATATTGGTTTACGATGATATTGGTTTATATTTTTTTAATGAAAGTAAATAGATCAAAGATTCTTTTTTATATAGGTTTTTTGAAAATCTATCGGGCCAATTAAATAAAATCTTCATTTGTAGCAAATTTTTCAAACCTGCCATAAGATAACATGGGGAAAATACTTCTTTCTTATTCGCCTATCTCGAAAACTAGACACGGGAAGTATTTTATTTTTTGAAGTGTTGTTAGGGGATACCAATGAGTGAGTACAGCAAAATTGAACACTATCTGAAAAAATGGTCGATCGACCCAGCCACCTTAATCCAAAGTTGGTCCTACCAAGTTTCTGCTCGAACTACCTTGGAACTGAAGATTCGAAGTTACCGTGAAATATGAAATTCGAGAAATTTGACAGCCAACACGTAAAATGTCTGTAAACTGTCAATAACTTTAGAATTGAAACACAAATTAGTCTGAAAATTGCCAAAAATACAGATAATGTTGGTCCCAATGACCATGCAAAGTTTTAAGGTGCTGCAAGCGCGAGCGATTTTGCTGCTTTTTGTCGACACTTTTTGCGATACGATTGGAGACGAAACGGGTAGACCAAATTATTTGAAACTTTAATCGTGTTTAGATAAAAGACAAACTTAGGGTTATCCCTTGGTACATTTTTAATATTTTGTTTCGTTAATTAGTAATAATTAGTGGATTTTTGGTGAAAAATTAGCTATTTTATCGTCTCCCTGGGCGCCGTATAAAATTAAATTTCAAAAATGTGCCAAGGGATAACCCTAAGTTTGTCTTTCATCTAATCATGATTAAAATTTGAGATCAATTGGTTTACGGGTTTGGTCTCCAATCGTATCGCAAATTTCATCGTTTTGCGCGGTTTTGTTGAATAACCGGCGCCTAATTAACGATGCAATAAGCAAAAACTAAAAAGGGCTACTAATATACAATCAGACTGATCATGTGAACATCCTGTAAAAGTTACACTCACTTATGAAACAATTTTTCTCTCTCAATTTTCTAAAACGGCCGAGCGCTAGTATCACCTTAAGTTGATCAGTCAAACGGTTCTAGTTTAAATTTCAAAAATCACACGAAATATTTTTTAAAATTTTAACCAATGGGAGGATTTATCTGAAACTTTGTAAGATTGCGGACATTGTTGGTCGTAATGACTTGTCAAAATTTCAAATTGATCAAACCAACCAATCGAAAGCTATTTTTTTTTTAAATTTGAACCAATCAGTGGATTTCAAAAAAATTAGGGTCTGCAACGCCCAGAAATGGTTTGTACATGTGTGCAAAGTTTCAGCTTTATCGAAGAAAAACTGTGACCTGTATAGCCTCAGGTAGCAGAAAAACATACAAAAAAACAAAAAACAAAACAAAGGTCTGTGCTAAATGAGCCAAAAGGAGACGCTCCCTTCGCTCGCTCAACTAATTCAGACAATCGTCCCTCAACTTTACTTAACTTAGCATTGTCATTCATTCATTCTTCAAAATCATTCTTATTTCCTCAGTTTAAAAGTACCTATTGACTGCATTTTTTAAGCTATGCCGCAGTAGTACCTAATGGTATTACACCACATTTCCCGAAGTGGAGTTTTACTAAACTGAATTACCAAACTGTAATATGGCCCCTTAGAAACATATTTCCTGGATTGTAATAATTATTGGGAAACACGAGCACAAGGTGCCAGACAATTAGATTATACTTTTTTTTGTTATGGCGTTACAGGACTTGCAGTCCTACTGCCGCCTCAACAACTCTGCTCCTTTGACGATGCGCCATTATATAGGAGGTGAAGTTGGTTGAGGATTCGTAACTAGGGATTTCAAGCGAGTGAGTAGTTAGCTCCCTGCGCCCTGCTGGTTTTAACGTCCCATCCCAAGGACGGTGTAACGCCCGTCGAGAGACTGATATTTTCAAAATATCAATTGATTTAAAATATAATTTACAATGCTGAGAAATACCAAAAAAATAATCAAACAATTATCTGCAATTGAATAAAAGATACGTCGATTACAGTTGTTGCACACGACGTGCAGTTTCACACGATGGTAACAATAGGCGAGAATTCACAGCCATCATCACGACCTTCAAAAGATATTTTATCGACCAATCCAAATGAACAATTGATCCTTTATTGATCAAATACACAAATCCACTAACAAAATGCACCCTTAAATAAAATTCAGGGCCCCAAATTTACAAACTGTCGAAAAAATCGACAGTGGCACTTGGAGGGTTAAAGAAAATTCTCTTGGGTCAAACGTTTGCAGTATAAATCACTATTTGGGTATACCTACTTGAGCTTGTTTTCGTAGACTCAGAATTAAAAATACCTACGCTGATCAATTTTCTTGTGTGTGTTCCATTCAGGGCCTGTGTCATCAAATAGCTCAAGAAAGCGGTATCGCTCATGGTCAACTGCCAATAGGCGAATACCTTCAGATGAAATCGCGCAAGGTGCTGGCCATCAACCACGTATTCGAAATACTAGTTCACGTAACCGCTGGCAAGACGTGGCAGGAGGCATTCCTTAGCGTTCTGCCGCAGAGGAAAGGAGCGAGCGTTAAGCTCGACGCAAGTGAACAGGGAGATGAACAAATAATAGATGTCAACTTGGATTCAGATGCTTCATAGAGCACTTCGGTCTGATTTAGAACTGTTCAAATTAAGATACTCCCAGATATGAAGTCAAGGTCAACATTAAGTTTGCATTTTATAGCTCAGCACTTCCAACACACTTCTGTACCCATAAAAGTGAAATTCAACCGTGAAATTCTTTTTACTATTAAAGTGAATGTATCGACTCGATATTGCTTATAATCATTTTTTGATAAAATTTGTCAACTCTTGGATATTGGAATCAACTTAATTTGTACCGCCTATTATCCGCTTCAACTGCACCGATAAGCTTATGAATCCAGTTCAACAGTACAGTAAGAAATAAATTAATAAAAGACTTTATTTGAACTTGACTATATAATCTTTCTCTCAACTTTTAAGTATCACACTTTGATTACTGATTAGAAAGTACCTGACAGCACAGCGATCAACTTTCACTCCTCGATTCATACTCCGCTGCCGTTAATATATAGGAAAATAGGATAATCAACAGCTTATCTCAGATCAACTAGAAGAATCAGGAGTAGGTACCAACATTAAGTTTTTCAGTGCAAATATAAATGCCCATTCATTAGTCATTACGTGAGTTAAAAGTATAAATCTCCATCGTAAATGGAAGAAAATGCATTTTGCGAAATTTTTTAAAAGATATCCAGTTAAATATACCTACATTTCAATTTAATAAACATCATGTTACATAGTTTGTATCTCGATTTATTCGAACACTACAGACTGCTAAAAGTCATCATAAAATTAAATTGTGAATTCCAAAACGTAAAATAGCCACGATTGATTTTGTCCAGTTTGAAACTCTTTCCTCTCATATGTTACTCTACATTCCTTTCTTCAATCACAACATTAAGTCAAAATTGTGTCTTTGGTAATCAAATATCATCATTCATCATTTACAAACAATTGAAACACAAGGTATTAACACGCAAACGTAACAACACGACACGAATCTTTCACTAATTTACTTGCACTTTAGTGTGGCAACAATGAGTGCCATTATCCTTTTAGAAGCTACAAATTTAAAATTGTAAAATGTACAATATATATTTTGTATGGATAAGAAGAATACTTTAGCGATATTATAAAAGCTTATAACTATTACATAAATACAAGCCTTTGATTAGACATAATCTAAAGCACCTACTAATTAATTTATTACATGAAACATCTACAATATTTTACTTTCAAAGATATGACTGGCAATCGGAAGAGAGATACACGGGGCAAAAACCGATTTAAATTAGCGGTAGTTTTAGATCCAACTTCGTAAGTCAATTACCAATGTTCAGGTCATCGTCATTCACATGCTCTTTGTGAAATATTTCTCTGAAAGAGTAGATACTTCTATTTACAAAAATTGGTAATTTACAAACCAGCATCTAGAATAGATCTCGTAACTAGATGCCAAGTATGTAGTGTGGTCTAGGCATGCTAGCCAACATGCTATAAATATTATTGTTGCATTGTTTAGCCACTTGGATGGCATTATTTATTGGATGCAATTTGAAGACCAATTGCCAACAAAGCATAGAAGACTTGCGAATGGAAAGTGTAGTGTTGACATTTTAAAATCCGTGTTTTTGCTGCACAATTCTGTTTTGAACATGATGTCCTGGAGTACCGCAGGTTTGGCTACTTAGGTATGTATAATAGCGTAACTCCATTCTCAAATTATGAGTAAAACCGTTATTCTAAAAATATTAAAAATAAAATGTCTGGCTGCCTTGCCTACATCATTGTTGAAATATTTATATCAAGAAGTTGTAAATAAAAGCGTTTTAAAGCAGGTTTACCGACGTTAAAATCGCTGATGAGAATGGAGCTAGTCGTCTTGCGAGGGACGTTACGAGATCTCCTCCTTCTCGATGATCTCGAACTCGTCACTGTCGGAGCTCGAAGTCCGAGGGGGTCGATGCTCGGGGGCCGGCATGGCTCGGCTCATCACGCTCGTGATCAGGCTCGAGCCGAGGGTGGTCAGGTTCTGAGCGAGTCCACTCATCATCGCCGATCCTGAGACACAGATCAAGTAAAAATTGTGAGAAGTACCTAGGTAATGCAGGATTTGAGTAATTTAATGAAAAAAAATTAAATTGATATTAAATTTGCAAAACTCATTTTTCTTAATGGTGTATAACGTTAGGTACAAGATTCTGCAAATTGGCTAGTGGTGATGGATGATTATGCACGATTATCCCTGACCCACAATAGTTCAGTTCGAGCCATGGTCGCGATATTTATTATTTATTAGGATAGAAATCACAATGAAAATCTTAAGTCGGGATGAATTGCTCCAGAGGCCAGGCAAGGTCACACGTTTCGTTTGGGTACAAAACAACCTATTACAGAAATCTTTCAAACTTGGATATACAAGGACTGTTATATCATCGGTTTGCAGTTTGCTATGGTTTGAGTTGAGACTGTCCACGAAGCCTCACCTATCTGCGCGGATGTCTGCGCCGGGGGTTGAGCAGCCGGCTGCGGTGAGTCGGTGAAGGTGAGTCCCTGCGTGAAGGCGGACTCCTCCTCTGACGACGTGTCCCCGTTGAAGTGCGAGCTGCGGAAGTGGATGCCCGCCTCGTTGCTCGAGTCATCCGAGTCGCTCGGCGAGCCGTTGCGACGCTGTCTAGGTGGCGGGTGTGGCACAGGGTTCAGTTCCAAGTCGTCAAGGTCGTCCAGCGAACTCTCTGGGAGGCTGCCCGTCATCTCGGATAATGCTGGAACATTCACAGATTCAAAATCGGGAAGGGTCCAAATTACTTAACATGGTTTTCTCTATATTTCTCTCTCTTAGGAATACATAACGATTTCACAAAATGTATGTAAAGATATTATGATATATGAGATTTATGTTATGTCAATTAATAGTGTAATTTCAATCTTCAAAGTATTCCGACGCTCCGAATCGCCCATCCAATAACTTGCGTGTGAACAATGAAAACAGTTGAAATGCGCAGATTGAGCTCAAAGCTTTTCCTTTTCAACAAGAGTCTACCTAAAAATGGAACGGCCATTTGGAACTTCTATGTTTGAAACGTCCGTGTGACAACCTTAATTGAGCGAGCGAAGCGAGCGTCTCCATTTGGCTCTTTTGGCACGGACCTCTGTTTTTTTTTTTGTTTTTTTTTTTTTTTTTCTGTTACTGACGATATACAGGTCAGAGTTTTTCTTCGATCGAGCTGAAATTTTGCACACATGTACGTAACATTTCTGATTGTTGCAGACCCTAATTTTTTTGAAATCCATTGATTGGTTCAAATTTAAAAAAAATTAACTTTCGATTGGTTGTTTTGATCAAATTGAAATTTTGACTAGTCATTACCCCCAACATTGTACCCAATCAAACAAAGTTTCAGCCAAATCCTCCCATTGGTTAAAATTTAAAACCATCTTTCCTGTGTTTTTAGAAATTTAAACTATAACCGATTGAACGATCAACTTATAACTTCGCATGATGGTTGGGTCCAACATTATCTGCATTTTTGACAATTTTCATACTAATCTGTGTTTAAATCCAAACGTTATTGACATTTTACGGACTATTAGCGTGTTGGCTGTCAAATTCACGGCGACTTCGACTCTTCAGTTCAAGGCAAGGTAGTTAGAGCAGAAACTTTCAAACGCAAATGAAACTGATAATGACCGTTCAACAGTCGATCTGATATTGTGTAGACACACTTATATCATATGAGTGGTCTCAGGTATATTTTTTGAAGGAGATCCTGTGATTTTTGAAAATTAACACGGAACAGTTCAATCATAAAGGTTCAATTGATCAACTTAAAGCTTTGCATGGTTATTTGGACCAATATTTTAGGAATGTTTTGAGATTTCTATACAAATCTGTGGCGAAATTTTAGAATTATTGGCTTTTAATGACATTTTCGATAGACAGAATTTCGGTTCGAGGTGTTGCGCGTATCCGTGCTCGCTCATCAACGCGTTACTCAGATTCATTGGTTAAAATTTAAATAAATATCTCCTGATAGGCTGAAAAATGAAAACGGTCTTCGATAATTCTGATCAAACTCATATTTTGCATGATCATTAAGACCAATATTGTCTCTTATTTTACAAAATTTCATCCCAATCAGTTAAGAACGTATGAAGTTATTTACATTTTTAATATCTGTCAGTAATGAAGTATCGAAATGAATGTTTTCCAGTGCCAATTGAAAATTGATTCTGATTTGCTTTATGAACCAGGTGCTTAGATGCTATTTTAAAGTTTCGATGAAAAGCATACACTTTTAAGTTGATATCATAATCAATTCCATATGGATGTATATGTTTTCTGTGCGTTGTGTACGCATTTCCGGTTCGAGAATTTGCACGTACCCGTGCTCGCTCATCAACGCGTTACACTGAGCGTTTTCCTAGTAAACTATTTTGTGCTGAACCTGTTCTCCATTTCTTCCTTATCAAGTACAATTTTCCTGCTATTGACTTCTACTGGAGCATGATCATGACATGTACATAGACAATGTACAATGAAACAGCTGCTCAAGCAACTCTGGCAACACTAAATTAAATAATACCTGTCATATTTTCTTTAGCATGATCAATGTCTAGTTATTAACATTTTTTTTAGGCAACTTAAAATTTTCCAAACAGGTAAAAAAAAATCAATTGGGTAGATACCTAAACTGAATTCACCTTTAAGAACTATTTTCGTAAGAATTTGAGAAATTTATAGTAGCAATGTAGAGGACAAACCTGCATCGAATGTAAAGTCATTAGTTTCATCTTTCTCGGAACTGACATCCATGTCGCCCGCCATGTCAAAGAGCGACAAGTTCTCGCGCGTCGCTTCAGGTAACATATCCTCCACTTCACTGTCGGTTTCTGGAACAAACGATGGATCATTCAATCAACAGTTATTTTCAAATCTTCAATAATGAGATGAAATTCTTGAGGAATGTGAAGGGGGTTACAAGAATGGATAAAGTTTGAAATAAGAACATAAGATGTGAGTTGGGGTAGAGAGATTGGAGTTTGAACTGGTCAGCGAGATGTTTAGATGGTTCGGCCACATAAAGAGGATGGGAACCTAGAGAGTACGACGGCGGGTGTTTGAGTTGGCTGCAGTGGGCGCTCGGAAAGTAGGACAACCTAGAGAGAGGATTGGACTGATCAAGGAGGATGTGCTAGAGTGAGGAGGAAGATGGACGTAGTTGGAGTCTAAGAGAGAGGGAAAGGACAGAGCTAGGTGGAAGGAATTTGTGGAACAATTAGAAGTGGAAGAAGAGGAGGAAGATGAGGAGAAAACGCCAGGCATGGTGAACCTGTTTAGTACTGCGGCTCCTACGGCCCTAGTGTCAGTGGGAACACCCCCACTCCCCCGACCCAATGTGTTAGGACCAGGGACGAATTATTATTATTAAAGGTATCTTTAAAGTATTGCTGCCTACTAGGCCTTTCACTTCGCCGCCACTTTGTTACTTGCGCAATTCTGAGATAAATCACTGAGAAAGAAATGTCACAAGACCATTGACCTTAATAAAGTTTAGGTAAGTTCTGGAACATTCCATGATTTCATCAATTAAGTTTTAAAAACTGCTAGCATAACAAGAGGAAACACTAAAATATTCTTCAATCAGCTGTCGCAGGAGAAGTTGGTGACCTAGGAGTATGCAGGTTTCTGTGGAAAACTTTGATGAAGTAATAATAATAATCCATCCCTGATTCCAATTTAATGGGTCAGGACTCAGGGGGTGGGTATTCCCACCAACACTAGGGCCGCAGGACTCCTGGAAACCAACTGGCCACTCCTGGCGTTTCCTCCTCTTCTTCTTCCACTTCTTATTGTTCCACAAATCATGGAGGGGTGGGGGGTTGTCCACATATGGAGTAACGTACACTGACCCACACTGAGCCTTACCTTTCAACCTGTGAGCCCTGAAGTTTCTGAGTACTGTGGCTATTCTGTTCACCGTTGCCGGCGGCAGGATGTGGATGAAGATGCCTGGACCGATCATCACGAACATCAGCAAGCAGTAGGCGATCGTCATCCCCGACACCGTTCGACCAATGAAGAAGAGCGCTCCAAACACACCACACATCTCACAGCAGAACTAATAGAAAAAAAAACATTAAAGCAATCATCCGATGCACAGGTATCCTTTTATAACCTTGGCCCAATTCTACAAGGCTGTTTCTTTTAATTTTCTTTATTGGTGTTTAACTCGAGGGGTGAACAACTACAAAAATCAGTGTAACACTTTTTTTTAAACACATCAAAATCAAAAAATCATAAAAAAATCACTCTTAAATTAAAAAAAATAAAAAATCATGCTACAAAAAAAGGTAAATATTAAAAGATCAGTTGAAAATTAGAAGAAAAAAATCAATAAAAATCATAAATTCACAAAATGTTGAGTTGTTAAGGTCCCTGTATATCACGTGACTTTTTAACCAAAAAGCTACACATTTTCTATTGGAAGGGTTCAGTTTAACAAAGACTTCTCCCTCATCAGATAAGTTAGGACACATCTGTTGGAACTAATTCTACGCAGAAAAGAACTGCGAAAATAAAATATTAGATGATTTTACTTCCTTGCACCTAAATATTCTCAAATCAAGACCTGAAGTTGAAGGAAATTCTACGAGTTGCCAAAAACAGCAAACATTACTCTAATAAAAAGGCATATATGCATCACAAACCTGACGCAATGTCAGAATATATAACATGCGCTCTTTCTTCCCCTTTCCAACGAAATGTTGAGATATTAATTATATCCACTATTATGAATGAAATGTTTAAACGAACAGCACTTGGTTTTGACAGTCTTCACACGCGTACGTATACACGATATTTGTGTTGTTTTTATTTATTAAACCACTGCAAAAATAAATATTATTGACTGCAAATATTGATAAGCTCCAGTATGCAGTGAATTTTCTTCATAAATCACCTTGGATTATTCAACATGAACGATGTAAGGTATGTACTCATAGGTAACTATTTCTTTTGATCGGATGTAGAGAAATAAAGTCACGTGATACACAATGGCCTAAACCCCTCGGTTTAACTTTGTAGTGCTTTTATGCAAATAGATTAATTATTATTACCTAATATTAATAATTATTTTTTATTATTATTTGCAAATAGATTGCAAATAGATGAATAGAATAGATCAATTGGGAGATGATGTTGAAGATAGATATGCACTCAGTGGGAAGGAAGTGGTATGAAACCGTGTGGAACAGATTCGATTCTATCCTTCAAAAATTCCAAAACTGCCATCTGGGATGAACTGAGGAGGGGGGAGGGACCCCCACTCCCATCAGGACGAGTCACTTTTTCTTTATGGCAACCACCAGCCACTGACACACCTGGGAATCAGTTAGCAGCTATCCCTGGACCCTTATTCTAAAACTTTACTTTTGTATTCGGCCGAGCCGAATCTGATTCGTCACGGATCAGATTCGTGTGTTCCCAATTCGGCTGAACCGAATATGATTCCATTTCGTATTCTACAACAGCAAACGGATCGGGACGCGCTATTCTCACGAAATAATGCATTTATAGCAGACTCTTGTTTTACCGACGTATCGGTAACCAATGAGAATAGAGAATTTTGATCACGGTGTACGGAACATACTTCACACATTGGTTTGATTGTCATTTGTCATTTTATCAACTCTCCGTGTTTTACACATCACATAACATTCAAAATGAAGCAGGACATTATTACGAAAGTATGTAATAATATTATGTATATTTCAAACAGTTATTGGACGAATATTTGAAGAAATAACAGTAAATATACACACATTAATAATTATTGGTATAGTTTAGTGCCCAAATAACCTAACTTTTATCCCAATCCGGCGAGCAAACAGCTGACGAATCTGATCCTGTCAGACACGAATCGAATCCGGGTCGCCATTTTGAATATTGTCTTGCAGAATACCAATATCTCGGATTCGTCTCTCACGAATTCGATTCGGGACGAATACGGAAAATTTTTAGTTTTAGAATAAGGGTCCTGGCAAGCAAGAGATACACCGGGTTCGAACCCCGGTTCGGCTGCATATTTTTGGACTCGCAATCCCTACTTAAGATGCTGCAAGCGCGAGCGATTTTGCCGCTTGTTGCAGCTCACTATTTTGGATACGATTGGAGACAAAATGAGATAACGAAATGTTTTTAAATTTTGATCTTGATTAGATATAAGATAAAGTTTAGGTTTATCACTTGGTACATTTTTTATTTTTTGCTTTGTTAATTAGTAATAACTAGGAAAACGCTCAGTGTAACGCGTTGATGAGCGAGCACAGGACATGCAACATCCCCAAAGTAACGATGCACGACACGGCACAAGACGATTTTCTCTGCAATTTTTCAATCTCCATAATACTCTGGATGAATAACAGATCCATTGTGTTGTGAAGTCTTACCTGCATACCTTCTCCAGAAATCTCTTGTGACATCCCATACTAAACTCGTAAAATTACAATTAATACTTGACTAAAATTTAATATTAAGGTGGTCTTGATCACCATGCAAAATTTTAACTTAATGTGAACATTTTTATTGTCGACCAATCAGAAGACATTATTTAAACTGAAACCAATTAGAGGATTTGGCCTTCGTACTGCATCCGATTTTATGCGCTAGCTCAAAAATGCTTTCATTTTACTGTACATAGTGGATAGCTTGGCTGTTCTACAGGCCTTGCCTTGGAACAGAAGCTTAAAGAAGGCAGGGATGACAATTTAGTATACATTTTTCAAGATTATGGAATAAAATGACCTTAAAATGACAAAACTTTTGAAAATAACGACAGATTATACTGAAAATCGGCAAAAATACCTAAAATGTTGGTACCAATGACCACGCGAAGTTTAAAGTTGATCGGTCAATCTGTTCTAGTTTAAATGTCAAAAATCACATGAAAAATGGTTTTAAATTTGAACCAATGGGAGGATTTGGCTGAAACTTTTTATGATTGGGTACAATGTTGGTTGCAATGTTTTTGCTAAATTTCAAATTGATTGAAGCAACCAATCGAAAGATAATTATTTTTAAATTTGAACCAATCACGGGAGCCCGTTCAAAAACGATCCCAGGGACCGCATAGAGTACGTTAGTATGTGTACAAAATTTCAGATCGATTGCTTGAGCGGTTTGACCTGGGCTGTGACCACAAAAAAAAAAAAAAAAAAAAAAAACACACAGAGAAAGTGCCATAAGAGTACCGTGGTGACGCTCGCTACGCTCGCTCAATTAGTTGATTTTTGGTGAAAAATTGTGTATTTTCTTGTCTCAATGAGTGCCGCCAGCAATTTAATTTAAAAAATGTGTCAAGTGATAACCCTAAGTTTGTCTTAAATCTAATCATGATTAAAATTTGAGATCAATTGGTTCACGGGGTTCAATTCGTTCAGACTGATCATGTGAGCACCCTATTAAAGCTACAACCACTTATGAAACAATCGGTGGTTAATTTGTAAAACAACAAGTGGGCGGACGCTCTACGATGTCAGGAGAAAGATATTTGCTTACGAAAACAATGGGGGGTTTGGGGGAAGGAGCCTGCAATGCAATGCGGGTCCGGGGCTCGTAGCCCCGGGAAAATTTTGAATTTCAGGACCAAATTTGGTGCCTTTCTACGCGATTTGCACACAATTATAAGTCAATTTTTACTTCTATGAAAAATAAGTGGGCAGACGGCGTCCACCCTGAAAAAAGAGTGAGGGAACGCATCCACCCTCGTCTGCCCCAAATTAACCACTGGAAACAATCTTCATCTCTCAATTTTCTAAAACGGCCGAGCGCTAGTGGTAGCAGAGTAGTCAAGTTCACTAAATATTATAGGTACTTACAATGCCTGGCTGTTCTTCACGCAATGTCTTCAAATAGATGCAGTAGGACTTCATCAAGTTGCCGATTTCCACCAGATAGCCACTGATCTCAGGAACTGACAGCACACCACTGTGGGAACAAACCATGGAATGTGGTTACAATTTGAAACAGAAGAGAGTATCAAGTAGAGGTGTGCGAATAAGTTAGTGGGTTTGACTTCGAATATATCCAATTTATTTACTTATCAATACTTTGGTAGGACATAATCAGGTAATTTGGGGTAGAGACCTAGGGCATTATGACTCTCAGGAGCCAACTTGCCAAGTCCGGCATTCCTTCCGTCACTCCATTAATCGGTCTCTTTTCCTTTAAATAATTGAATAATTGAATAATTAAAAGAAATAATTTTCTGATTTGAAAAGTATTGTCTTTGACATTTATTTTCTCATTATAATTCCAAACTCTTATGTTCAGAGTGAAGGTAATAGTTTTAAATAAAATGTATTTATGTATTATAGTTCAACTAACTTCAGAGAACCCCTACGGTCGGGGACAGGCAAAGATGAACCCGCTCTAGCATGGGCCGGCCTATTCGTGCTATACAAGATGGAGCCACTTCTGGCAAAATGGCTACTCTCAATCCACAGATTTATTTATTTGTTTTTACAGTTAGAGTTTCCACAGTGCAGTGGAAAAGGAAAAACAATTGAAATTGAAATTTAGTTATAATGTACTTTATTCAGTCACTCATAACAAACAACTATTTAAGCAAATATTTATATTTATGCAAAAGTTCCCCTGATATCCGCCATTTACCTAGTACCACAAAAGCCACAAGAGTTGACACAAGTTGTGTTCCTTGTTTTCTCGAATACCTGGCAATGCTAAAGTGGGTTCAACTTTGCCTGTCCCCGACCGTATCCAGCAATAGATCAACTGAAAAAAAACTATCTTTTCAATTTTATCTTTGAAAAATATAGCGGATCTATTGAAAAATAAACCAATTGGAGATTTGACAGAATAATTTTGAGAATTGAACACATTTAAATCTTTTCAAATATATTTTCTTTTCTTCTTTCTACCTATTTCAAATTGTGTAGTACCTTTACCTAGGTACCTTTATTTGAAAACATTTTTGAATATTAGCACGTTAGTTTCAAGGTGTCCTACTACCTACTAATTTAATGACAACTAATATTCTGCTAAGGTCGGGGACAGGCTAAGTTGAACCCGCGCTAGCATAGGCCGGCCTATACTTGGCAATGCTAAACAGGGTTCATCTTTGCCTGTCACCGACCATAGATAATAGTTCTAGTCATTCACAAATGGCAGTAAAACATTTAAGCAGTAAAACCAAGCAAATAATTCTCTTGCCAACTCAAATGAATTTAAATTAATCTAATCTTGGCCTAGTTTGGACATTATAATTTATTATGTACTACTAGATGACTTACATTTCATCAAAAATTCTTAGCTTCTAATATAGTAGAATACCAAAGTGTGGGAAAGTACCTACCTACCAGAAAAAAAATGTAGATATTTGGGGGCAAAATGTCATGGTCTTCTTTCTACAAAAATTCATTGACAGCCTGACAGGTTACCTGGACAGGACAACAAATTTAAAAAAAATATATACTACAATGTAGTACTACCTACTACATTTTTTGTTTAAACATATTTTGTCTATCTCAATTAAAAGTGACAGATATTAAATCGAAGTTGTTTTGTCGAAAAGGACAAATTTTGAGTTGCCTGTAATTCGATATGGGATGAAATTTTGTCGAAATAAAAAAATAGTAAATACGTAGGTAGTAGGTACTAGGTATATGCTTATTTAGAATCTAGTTAACAATCCTAGCAAGTTTCATCAAAATCGAAGAGGGTCGTTCATATTTTCACGTTTTTTTGGTCGATGTGATGTGACATGGAATGACTCAGTAGTGACACTACCTGTACTTTTCAAAAGTAATTTGCCCAACACTGCACTAGGTAGTAGGTACCTACTAGAGAGTAGGTAACAATCCTAGGTAAGGTAGGTAAGGTACCTACCTACACTGCGTTTCCCATTTAGCTGTCCGCCAGACGTGCCCCTTAATTTTGCAAATAACAGGTTTTTGGTCCATCCCTCAGTCGCTGTGTGCGATCGGAGCTCAGTCGCCTGTACACTCGTCCTTCGTTCCTCCTCCTCCTGTGAGCTGCCTGTTATCTGAGTAAAAATTGTAGTTCCTCACTTGCCGTCCCGGAGAGGGGCCGCCACTGTCGCTTGGCTATTCGAATGTGTGACGGTGGCGGACCCTTCCCGAGACGGCAAATGAGGAACTACAATTTTTACTCAGATAACAGGCAGCTCACAGGAGGAGGAGGAACGAATGGTGAGTGTACAGACGGCTGTGGATAGCACGGTCTTCCGAGACCATCCCTCTTTCTCGGATAAGGGGTATTCAAAATATCTTACCGGACAGCTAAATGTGAAACGCAGTGTAGTAATTTTACTATACGAACACTGCGAACACTACGAAGTTTACGAACTTGAACATTTAATTAGTCGAAGTCTGAGCTATGAAGAAAGTGAGTGAGCTTGCAACTTTGCTATGGTTATAGCACCTAGACGATATTATTACCTTGGATGCTGTGGCTTCCATTCTTCTGTCTCCGCTTTAACTGGAGCCGGAATCGATATCTCGGGCCAAATATGCTCCGTCCACATCTCGTATAAATAAAACATCAGAATTGAAGACAAAAGTACTCCAAAAAAGCGGCAGTCATAGTTAACCACAAACCTGTTGAATAATAATAATCGTGGGTTACTTGTAAGCTATGAAAGGAAGTTGGGCCTAGCTGGGCAACCTACCTTAGCCAGAACTACTACCTATACCTAGTACCTAGGTAGAGGTAGGTTATGTCAGGGCATGACTAATGACCTTTTACTTACCAAAATATGAAATTTGCACCCAATACGCTCAGAGCACTGAGTAGAGGATTCTCCCACACTAAAATACTTTGTATTTGAAATACATATGGTTCAAATCTTCCCAGAGACTTCGTCAAACGTTCCTCTTGAGAGACTGGCACAGATGCCTTCCTCAACCGACCTAACTTTGGCAATGTCCAGTTTTTAATTCCATTAATCCAGTCTGTGATACGGGCAGTCATATCGATCACTGATGAAGTTACACAGCACTTGGTACAATTAAAGCATAAATTGTGTTAGAAAATTGTCGTCTTCAACATTTTACGCGTTAAATTTTGAAGCAAACAACAGAATCGAGATCACGAGAGCAGCACTAGACAGTTTTGCCAACAAAACAGCAGATCACTACGGTCATTACCACCTAACTTATTTATATTTAGATATAAATATTACGCCGTTGGCAAATGAAGTGGTACAGAATATTGGGTAATGAGTGTTTTGTCAACGTCAAAGCACAATAAACATTCTCCTACGTCGTGTTAGTGCGCAGTAGTTGTAAGTTGACGAAGGTAGACTGGATCACAATCTACACAAAGAAAATGACACTGAAATCTGATAGGTCGTGGAAAGATCAGCTGTTGTTGATATTGACCTCGTATTTATTGTTGTTTATAATTCATTCTTCGTAATTTCGTAATATGATCAATATATTCATGGATGACGTTTTTGCAATAACTGATAATGTTGACAAAACAAAAATATTTTCAAGAAGGTTGAAAAAATCGATGAAAAAAGTCAGCTGACGAGTAGTGGCGCCAACTTCGAAAGACCTAGTTCCGAGAATGGCTATTGATAATTCATTCATTATCAAATATTCTTATCATTGCAATGGGTCTTCGCTTACGATATTTATTTACGTCCTCCATTCATAAACTTCTTCTTCTTCTTCTTCTTCTTCTTCTTTACCCTCCTTTCTTGGTCTCGCCACTGTTTGGCCATGGTTTGGCATACGACCTGTTGTACTACTTCCTTATCTTGTTCTTGCACTGATTGATTGCTTTATTTCCATTAATATTACATTTTACATGTTATATTTTCTTATCCTCTTAAAAAATACCTTTTCAAATTATGAGGACTGTCATCGTAATGACAGTATTTTCCTCAATATCGTTGTCAGGCGCGTAGGAATAGGAAGAAAGGGGGGAACCCCCCTGTCAGGAGCCTGACCCCCCTGCCAGAGATCCTGACCCTCCTGCCAGAGATCCTGAGCCCACTGCAAGAGATCCTGAACACCCCCAAATATCACCTCCAGAGGATTGATTAATGTTGATTAAGGTTAGGCCACAATTGTCGTAATGCCTAATGTTTAATGTTTAGTGTTTAATGCTTAATGTCTAATGTATAAGGAGGGCCAGAATTGGTTCTTATTTCAACTGTAGTAGCGCTAGTGTCTCCAGAGCCTCCTGAAGATTTACAGCCTTCATTTGAAACAAAAATCTGCTCTAAAATTAGTAAATTACTTATTTCGTCTTGTCAAATACATTACTATCTAGTTTAATATTATCTGCCACTTATCTGCAATTTTAAATGTTGTTGTTGTTACAAGTTCTGAATTTCTCCACTGCGCAGCAACAATAGTAAGTCTTTCTATTATTATTATTATTATTATCTTTATTAAAACAGATTTGCATACAGTGTACACGGTGTCTGAGTAAGCTATTTCTAAGAAGTTACGAATTATTGTTTCTTTAAGGTCTAAGATTAAAGTAATGTTACAATTACAATCTACAGGACTTACATACTAATAGCATGCCTAAATTCTCTTACGCTAGTTGGCATTTCATCAGAAAGTACTCCCGTCAACCTATTCCACTCCACAATTCCTCGTCCAATTGTTGAATTGCTTCCATATTTAGATTTAAAACCCTCTCGAAATATTTTCCACCTATGGTCATTCCTCCCTCTATATACATCGGGTCGTATCCTATCTTCTAGCTCCTTCCATGGCTTTAACCCAGTGACTGCTCGGTAAATTTTTGTTAGTCTAGATATTCTTCTTCTTTCTTTGAGTGGTTCCCAATTTAGGCTCTTTACCAAGTTTGTTACACTCGTATAGTTATACTGTGTTACCTCAATCTCTCCGTCCACTAATCCTCTTCCCTCTAAAACATTTAGTAAACAATTTTTCATACTCTCTTTGTTTCCCACTGGTTTAACGTTCAACCTTTCTAGTGCTGCTCTCAGCTCTACAACCTTTAGATCTTTCACATTCTTTTTTAGCACTTTCTTTCTTACAATTCTCTCCCCAGTTACAAACTTTGCTGCCCTTCTCTGTATCTGTTCTACCTTTAGTACGTCTCCTACCTTCGACGGATCCCATATATCTGCCGCATATTCTAATAAGGGCCGCACTAATGTGGTATATGCCTTAGTCTTGGCTCTCTTACTACTCTTTTTTAATATTCTCATAACAAAGTGTAACCTTCTAAATCCATTGTTAACTACCTTGTTTATTTGCTCGTTCCAGCTTAATTTTGAATCTATTATTAGCCCTAAATATTTAACATTACTCTCTATATTTATAACTGAAGCACCTATTTTATAATGATAATTTTCTTCTGATGTACTTCCTCTCCTTATTGATAATAATTGACTTTTATCTTTATTTACATTGAATCCAAGTACTGTGAGCTTATCGTACAGTTTATTAATGTCTCGTTGGAGCTGTATCCTGCTTTCTTCGTCCACAATAGATCTATATATCACACAATCATCTGCAAAAAGCCTTATTTTACTAGATATACCATCCGGTATTCTATTAATGTACAAAATAAATAACAATGGGCCCAGAACACTCCCCTGTGGGACCCCCGACGTTACTGAGATTTCCTCGGAGAGGGCCTCCTCCACTTTAACTTTCTGTTTTCTGTCCCTCAAAAATTCCTCTACCCATACCAGAACCCTCAAATCCAGCGGTAATCTCTGTAATTCCCTTATAATTCCTCTGTGTCCGATTGAATCAAATGCTTTACTAAGATCTATAAAAATTGCGTCTGTTATAATATTTCTTTCCATATTGTCTGAGAGATCCTGTACTAATGAGGTTAGTTGGGATTCACAGGAATACCCCTCTCTAAATCCGTGTTGGCTATCACTAAATATACCTGCTCCTTCACAAAATGTCCTGATATATTTACTTAGCAGCTTCTCAAAAATTTTGCAAATAACTGCGGTGAGGCTGACTGGTCTATAATTTGTAACTTCTCCTTTGCCTCCGGCTTTATGAATAGGTATTACCAGAGCTCTCTTCCAGTCAAGAGGAAGCTTGCCATTGTTAATTGATATGTTGAACATGACTCGGAGATACGGAACTATTGATTGCGGTTGTAATTTAAGGTAATCTATTGTAATTCCGTCCTCTCCTGCAGCTTTATGAGCTTTAGTTCCTCTGATGGCCTTGAAAATGTCTTTGTCGGTCATTGTAAATGGGACTCTTTCTAAAAACTCCTCTCTTATTGCCCCATCTGTAATGTTTTCCTCTGTTGTAAAAACACTCGCATAATATTCATTCAAAGTTTCCGCCTTTTCTTTGCTAGTTACACTTGATTCTCTCGTTATTTGTGATACAAGTTCGGGTATTTCTTTTCCTTTCCCACTCCTCTTTCTTAAATAACTGTAGAATTTGTTGCTAGCCTGCTGTATATTTTCATGTTTTTCATCAATATCTAATAACTTTTCAATGAATTTATCTTGAGCGATCTTTTTCTCATCTTTCAGTTCTTTAGCTACCTTTTTAAATAATTCTTTTGAATTCATATTCTTATTCCTATTCTTGTATAGCTTCCTACATCTGATCTTTAGTTTTTTCAAGTCTTTAGTGAAATATTCTGGGTCGGGGCTCTTGGGTAACTTTTTAAATGGAATGAAAGCCTTACTTTCTTCAACAATTTCCTTGAAGTTTGTCCATATCTCTTCTACGCTTTCTCCTTTTGAAGCCCAACCCTCGAATTTATCTCTAAGAAATTTACCCATCCCCTCTTTGTCTGCTTTCGCGTACTGCCACGACACTTTTCCCCTGCAGTCTTCTTTCGTCCTATTTATATTTACTTCCATCACTACCCCTCTGTGGTCACTGATTCCTCCCACTACTTCTACCTCTCTTATCTCAAGTGACCTTATAAGGAACACATCCAGCACTTTTGCTCCCCTTGTCCCTTCCCTGACAACCTGCTCCAACCCCCCTTCCCTCATCAAAGTTGAGACCATTTCCTGAGCAATTCCTCCCTTGTCTGCAACTATCTCCCACTCTACGTCTGGTAAGTTAAGGTCCCCTCCAATAATCATGTTTCTAAATTTCATGTTGTCTCTTGTAACAAAATCCTTTCTGATTGGCTTGTCGTAAGGTTTTTGTCATAAGAAATGGATTTTATTCAATTCTTATTTCACTGCGACTAAACACTAATCACTATTTCATGTTGTGGTCCATATCACATAAACCCTATCATTCATTTCTCTTAAACACTAAGCACTAAACATTAAACATTAGACATTAAGCATTACGACAATTGTGGCCTAGCCTTTAATGCACAGATTTGCTTCATTATGATGTTGAATTCACAAAATGTTCTCAAGTTTTGTAAAACTAATTGAACAGAGATAGGTATTATCATGTATTAGTATTATCCAATGATTTTCTTATTGCTTATTGCTGTTGCAATTGAAACCCTTTTCTAAGGTATTCCAAAATCGGTTCTATAATCGATTCTCTTTTACCAAAATTCAAAAATTCCCCTGCTGGGCCATTGCGGATTTTATTAAATAACAAAATTTTCATTTTGTCTAAAGTTTCCACAGAATATTGCATATCACACATTTTAAATTTCTTTGAAACGAATGATAAAATAGCTTAAAATTCGATTCTTTTGTATCAAAAATTCAAAAAAGGCCCTGCGGTGCTAACTAGGTGGCGAGCCCCCCCCCCCCCCCCCCCCCCCCCCCCCCTCCCTAGAGCCTCTTGTATCGGTGCACGGCCTGTTCCTGACATCCATCGATCCCCGATAATTTTTGACCTTCACTCAAAATAAAATTCCTACGCGCCTAATCGTTGTAGCATTTGAAATATTCAAACCAGTTCGTAAAATATTAGCCTAATCTTGTGCAAAGTTTTTAACAACGAAAATAATAAAAATCGCGTTTTATAAACTAGGAAAACGCTCGGAGTAGCGCGTTGATGAGCGAGCACCGAAACGCGCAACATTTCTATCCGGAATTTCGTAACGCACAGAAAACATAACACCCATATTGAATTAAAACACTCAATCACTGTAAAAGTACCTGATATTAATTGAAACTGAGAATATCATATATACACTTTAGTGCATAAAGAAAATCGGATCTAGGCTACACTGGAAATCCCGTTTCGATATAATCTCTTCTGAGATTCTATTTCAAACAGTTAAAATGACAATAAGTACAATACATTCTCTACTGATTGGGCTGGAAACTTGTAAAATAAGAGAAAATAGTGGTCGTCTACGCAAAATTTGAACTTCATTGGAACATTTGGATTTTCGACCAATCGTGAGATATTTTCATTTTTTACCAATCAGAGGTCGGCTCTCAAAAACTATACACGATTAAGTTAGAATCGTGAATTCGCACTCCCAAACAAGCGTGGCTTACTGGCAGGGCCGTATTATCCATAAGGTAGCAGGAGGCAGTCTGCCTATAGGGCCTACGAAGCTTTTAGGGCCTACGAAAGTGCCAGAAAATTCATTTCAAAGCGTCAAAAAACATAAAATGCCCTGCGGCGGGGCAGGTTTGAACATGTATCCCACCCCAAAGTGCAAAATTAAAAAAGTATTTATTATTTCAATAAAATACACCTCATAACGTCTCAAAAATTAAAATTGATTTCAGTGTCCAAAAACCAAAAAACGCCCTGCGGGGCCCCCCACGTCCCCCTTAGCCCGTCAAATATTGTTTACCTTGCCTTGCCCCCACCTGGCAGAAATCCTGCGGACGCCCATGCCCATTGTTTCTTCATCATAACACTAAAGATCATTGATCGTCTCCCCGCTCATTATTTTACAAATTAACCACTGGAAAAATTAAAATATTTCGGACAGCCTAGTACTGCCTAGGGCCTACGAAGGTCTAAATACGGCCCTGCTTACGGAAGTGTCCGTCATCAAATATGTACTATGTATAATCCAACAAAAATAAATACATGAAATGAAAATTAATGTT
This sequence comes from Leuctra nigra, assembly GCA_934045905.1. NCBI lineage: Eukaryota > Metazoa > Arthropoda > Insecta > Plecoptera > Leuctridae > Leuctra > Leuctra nigra. The sequence goes on from OW203770.1 coordinate 17,686,286, forward strand.
ATTAGTATGTGTGCAAATTTCAGCTCGGTCTGGAAAAAATAGTGGCCTATGGCGTCGGGCGAAACAAACAAAAACAAACAAAAAAACAGAGAAAGTGTCCAAAAGTGCAGAAGGGAGACGCTGCTACACTCGCTCAATAATCTGATACACTAGGATAAAAAAAATTTAACATAACTCCTATGAAAATGTATTACTCTCAACCACTGAAAAGGGGGGGGGGCCTTATTAGTTGCTTTTGAATTTATTGATTAAAGTACTCTAGAATGTTTTTGAATGGTAATGAAGTGAATGTTTCTGAAAATGATAGGTGAATAACACTGGTTGAATATTATATAGCCAGACCAATGAAGTTATCACTACAAAACTTGGTATATAGAGCAAGTCAGACATAAGGAATCGAATGCTACATGTTTCAATCTCATAAAAAATCCTAGTATGAGAAATAGCAACGTATACGTACCCATGACCTTAGTTAAAACTCGTCAAATCACAACCACAACCTATGAAGGCACGTTTATTAATTTTGTGCCAGAGGAACTCCCATTCTACTGTGGCATGGTAAACTGTTGCGCCGAGTCAACCTACCCTCTACTTCGTGAATTCTAGACGAATGAAGAGTTATTAGAGAATATAAGGAACACGACTGACCTCTGGTGGATTCTTTGGTACTATCCATAATGGAGGATATAAAGGGTTTATTCATGTAAATGAATGATATAAAATTTGCTTTAGTTGTTTGTTATGGCTGAAAAAGTAAACTTGTAACTAAATCTAAATTTTATTTGTTTCTCCTTTTTCACTGCCTTGTGGAAACACAAATTTCAAAATAAAAAAGTGCATCTAAAAAGTTTCCTGCCAGAAGTGGCTCAATCACGTATCGCTTATTTGTTCGAATACCTTACTTTCTGGCAGGGGTCGGCAACCTGCGGCTCCATGGTGGTTCTTGAATGGCTCTTAATAATTTAAATAAAGATCTGGAATCTAAAAATTTTAAAATTCTAAACAAAACGCCCTGCGGGGCCACAACTGGGGAACTTCGTCAAAATATCAAAATAAACTAGTAATTAAATTTATTATTTTCGCTGTTTTATTTTTGATTGCCTCTATTGCGGCTCCCATTATTATCTAATTTATTACTTTTTGGGAAATTGGCTCCTTCACCAAAAAAGGTTGCCGACCCCTGCTTTATGGTTATACATTCTGTGGTTCTACGCTTCAAGCATGGAGTTTCAGTGTGTATTATCTCTCTACATGTTCCCAGCACCGCGCCGTGGGTATTTCACGGTATTCCATACTTCCTTCTTGTCGGCTAGCATAATATACTATACGAAACTAAAAATGAAAGCTCTTTAATCATGTACTGCATTTAGCTACCTACCTGTAAACACATACCAAATCCCAATATTGTACGATCATGCTTTCCAAGGCATAGCCAAGACTGAAAACTTCTTAAAAATAACTAAATTACGAAACTTATAAAAGAGAGGTAATTATGTGTCCTAATTTAGATCGATTAATAATTGAGCGAGCGTAGCGAGCGTCTCCATTCGGCTCTTTTGGACACTTTCTCTGTTTTTTTTTGTGTGTGTGTGTGTGTGTGTGTGTATGGGTGTGTGTGTGTGTGTGTGTGTGTGTTTCCCGACGATGCTGGCCACATTTTATTTTCGATCGAGCTGAAATTTTGCACACATACTAATATCATTGTAACTCAGTCTGGGATTGTTTTTGAGATCTGTATTCTGATTGGTTCAATTAAAAACATATCTTCTGATTGGCCAAAAATCAAAATGGTCAGATCGAGCTCAAATTTTGCATGACCATTGAGAGTACCATTTTCAATTATTTTACAACTTTTCAGCCCAATCAGTATAGAACTTATGCACTTATTGGCAATTTTAAAGTTTTGAATCTGTCAGAAATGACATTTCAAAACAGAAATTCCACTGCATTCTGGGTTGCTCTATGTAGGCTATAGCAAAGCAAAGTTTATAGATGGCTATAGAGTATAGAGTGCCACGCCCACTAGGCACTTCCGGATTATTTCTGGATTTCTTCTTATGGAAAATAACATGGGGACTTACTTCGATTGCTGGTCATTTATAAACAAAACAGAGTTAAGATAATCGCAATGCACCACCATTAAATTCAATCTTTCATTTATAATATTATGTCAACACATCTCTTCAAATATATACCATAGGTAATCTGTTTAAGTTATTAAACAGCTCCAAAGTGCGACGTTGCAATCTACATCAATAATAAATTGTAACACGGCGCAGCGCGATGTCCTGGGTAGCGAGCTGGCAACTGCGACTTTACAAAAATGAAAAACAAATGAAACAATTTTCAACAATGATGCCAGACCTTGCACGTCAATTTTTGATTGTTGACGAAAAGTAAACAAAACTGAAGTATTTCTGTGCTCCTCGAGTTTATACACTGAATCAAGTTCATTATAATAGTTATTTTGATTTCAGGATACCATAAAATGAGATGTAATCATGTAATGAGCTGTTGAAATGTAGACTGACAGTTCATTGAATTTACATCTTGCACCGGTGTACACTTTCGTGACGTCATACCCTGTGTAGTGTGTTGTTTAACTTGGAACAGTTTAAATTTGGTATATATTTGAAGAGATGTGTTGACATAATATTATAAATGAAAGATTGAATTTAATGGTGGTGTATTGCGATTTTCTTAACTCTGTTTTGTTAATAAATGACCAGCAATCGAAGTAAGTCCCCATGTTATTTTCCATAAGAGGGTTTTGAAAAAGACTCCGGAAGTACCTAGTGGGCGTGGCACTCTAGTACTCTGGCACTCTAGATTCCTTTATGTTGATCGAGTGATCATATTGCAATACATAATGTTTGTTTGCAATATGTATAGTATGTAATATACATTGGTATTAGGTTGGTATTATCTGTATCTAAAATACTTGTTTTCTGGATATGGATCATGTTTCACTTAAAAAACAACGTTTCGACTAGATACATATAATATTTTACATATTCCAGCCCAATCGGTCAAGAATTTACAGACGTATTGCTATTTTAAGTGTTTTGAATATCTGTCCAAAGAGATTGATGGAAAAGTATCAAATTTATGGTATTGGTCTGTTTAATTGTTCCAGAGTGTTTATGGAAAGTTGTAAGGAAATTTGGTAATAATGTAGTAAGTTTTCTTTGATTAAATGGATCGGGCTCGATTGGCGATGTCGTGCGAATCGGTGCTCGCTCATCAACGCGTTACACGGAGCGTTTTTCTAGTATTACATAATACTGGGAGAACCAATTAGTATAATAAATCATTTTATTGAATGTTGATATCGATATGTAATTAATAACAACGGCTATTTGTTATCAGGTTTCTAGGTTTGGTCATTAATCTTCAGCAAAAGAGTATTTAGAAATCAGTTAAGACGGCTGGGTAGTGAGCGTGGCCTTGAAGAGTTTTTTAATCGATATATTTTATCAATATCTTTTACCAATGTAATTGTTAACAAAATAGGGCTTTGTACGAGTATTCAGAACAGTTCAATGAAAATAATTTCATAGTTTGGAATAAGTTATTAGTTTAATTTTGTCCAAAAGATGTTAAGTGCCATAATTTTACTAATTTTCGGGCACTAAACGTCTGTAGGACAAAGTAAAATCTAATAAACCATTTCAAGCTATGGAATTATTTTCATTGAACTGTTCTGAATACTCGTACAAAACCTTATTTTGTTAACAATTACATTGGTAAAAGATATTGATAAATATCGATTAAAAAACTCTTCAAGGTCAAATTCACCCCCCAGCCGTCTTAAAAGTGAAGTTTAATCAATAAATCGAACACACACACACACTAAGATACCCTGTCCAGGGCTTTGATTACTATGTAACTTATCTCCCAGAGTTGCCATTCCATTGCAATGATACTGTGAGGTAATCTCACTTTATTTTACCGCAAGGGAAATCGGTTACAGAATAGGGGACAAGTGGTGACACCCAAAATTGAATAAAATGTGTATGATCGCACCTGTCGTCCTCTATCAGTTAAAAGTGAAGTTAAATCAATAAATTAATGAATATCTTCTCCCAGTAGATAAAGAGCCACACCGTTTTGTACTCAATGTTTTTCTGAACTAATGCCCTAAGATTGAACCCCTATGTGCCGCGAATGTAGTTTTGGGCCTACATAATGAAGTTGGTTTATTTATGCTTCTAAATCATTGTTAGCTAGACAACTTTGATAATATTTTTAACTGATAATTTTGGATCGATTACTAAATAGAAAAACATTTTATTAAATATACCCATTCGTTCGACATCATAATAGGATTTGTTTTCAATGATTCTCCTAAGAATAAGCTAATACATGCATTTGATACGACTCTTTTATTCGCGTTACATAATATCAAAATGTAACTAGGAAAACACTCTGTAACGCGTTGATGAGCGAGCACGGATACGCGCAACACCTCGAACTGAAATTCTGTCTATCGAAAATGTCCTTAAAAGCCAATTATTCTTGAATTTCGTCACAGACTTGTATTCCCTGATCATCATTCCCTGATCATACTATTCCTGGCAACTTTTGATTTATTTTTAAAAATAATTAAAAGACCCATAAAAATTGCTCATATATAAGCTAAAAATACTGAGGCTGGATTCAAAAGAAGTTTTAAGCCTTATACCGGCATAACTTTATGCCATTTATAACTACCAATATCTATACTACCATGATTTTACCAAGCTAAAACTTAGTATTTTATCATTATAATTGGGATTTTGTTCAATTAAATTCATAAGCCTATGTCTGTAAATATAAGCTTTTTCGGTCATAATGTTTTGTGAATAGACATCGTTCAAATGCGATTGAATTAGGTCTTAACGGGCAATTCAATAACAACACATCCAAATTATTTAAACAAATTTATTAACAATGAAGTCAGATGTGTACAGATGATTGGATGATGGGGTGGAGAGATGCGAGCTATTCGAAGTGTGCCTTGATGTTCTGACAGATCTCCTGGATCCGCGCAGCATCTTCCTCGGACAGATTGGCCTTGGCGTTCTCGATGAAAGCGTGGACTTGCGCCTTGACGTTCTCGATCAGTGCCTCCTGCTCGTCCTCGTCCAGGGCTTGGAACTTGGCGATCAGGTTCTGCACCTGATGGAGCGAACAACAAGGCGTTATTTAACAGGTTTTCAGGGCATTCATTATCATAGTTTGCACGTGACGTCATCTCATTGTTGCGCGGCCATCTTGGTGATACTTGTCAGAACGGCTGTCAATCTGGTTTTCAGTATTTTTTGATATTATTTATGGTTCACCTGTGCAATTGTAGGCAGCAGAAGAATTTCTTATAGGTATAAAACCACTTATTTACAAACTATCTTAGATTATAACCGATAATAATTAGTTTAAATCGACTTGACAACTATCACCAATATGGCCGAAAATATACTTTTTTACATCGTTGATGTAAAACAAAAGACGCTCGTGCAAACTATGAATAGGGAAGTCTCATGAAATTAAAGATTACAGGGAAAGAAAGCTGTAACTCACATTCGGATGAAACTGAGATAAACGAAGGTTTATGTTGAAACTTGTATCTATCTTCCATACAAAGCGATATTTTAATTGCGTTTTTCTAGACTTTGTGGAAATATTTTCTAAACACCGAGGGTATATTCTGAAAGCTCATAAAAATCCCTTCAAGATCTATTTTTTTAAATTTACTCATATAGCGTTATTTCCCTGCACCCTTCAATTGTATTCTAGTATATTTGTAAATATCAACACAAATAGCAAACATACATATTTATCACCCAAGAATTTGAACATTTTCATTAATACAAATCAAATTAAAAATTCATGGGACTTTCGGCGGGAATGCGGCATGTAAGAATCAGAACTGTGATGTAATTTCCTAGTCTCCAACAATGAGTTACCGTGATTCCGTTGTTGTCATAGTAATATAGAAAAAAAAGATGTCATTGTCAATTTAACTGTTTTCAAATTAGAAGAAATCCATCAAACTCTGTAAAGTGTAAACTATTACCTTAAAAACTATTCATCTCACAACAAAAATTTTAATTTCAACTTTCATAAAATAACTATTATTCTGAAATCTAATTTTTCTGAGAGTTTCCTTCCTATCATTAATATGACTCTGCGCTACTTTTTCATTTTTTTCTGTTTCCTTATTTTTTTTTATGTTCCTGCCTATCGAAATGTCTTGTAGTTTTTATATCAATAATGGAATGTATTTTTGACGTATTATTTTTACTATAGAGTTAACTATAGATTATCTTAAATTCGAATTATTTGGCCCTAAGCTCCTTTTATCATACTCACTTTGATTGATCAATTGCGTTTGGAGTGTATAGTATTTTAACAAATTCATCTGAATTGTTAAAAAGTGAAAATTACCCTATGATACAATCTTGCATTCACTGATAAATATACCTACATTTGATCATATTTGAGTTTGACATTCGATGAAATTTATCAAGAACCTTGATTGATCAGTAACTTAAGAGATATTATGTTTTAAGAGTTATTGATATAGGTCAGCTTATATTGACTCATCTGACAAAACTGATTTATCGATAAAGTAAATGAACCACACCTTGATAACATACATTGAATGGTTTAAGCAGGAGGGTCATATGCACAGGCATGTGTTGAAACTTACACGAGCTGACTAAGCGTTACACAGAGCGTTTTTATTGATGTAAGTCAATAATTGGTTGGATTTTTTTTTAAATCATTTAACAGTTGATTGGGATTCGGATTATATGCATTGCAATGCAATGGCAACAACAACCAACGGACTTCCTTGAAAGAAAACCCGGCCCCGAATACTTAATATTTTGTGAAAGTTGAGATGTAGCTGAACACAGAAGTAGTATATTTTTTGTGGGATTAATAGTTTTCAAGGGATTAATTAAAAAGTTTGATAAAATTCTTCTAATTTTTAAACAGGAAAATTTACATTGACGTCATAATTATAGGTATTGCCATGGCAACAATTTTACCAGGTAAGGTAACACATTGTTGTGGTCGTGGACTTGGAATGACATCACATTCCTGATTCTGTCACATGCCTGCCGCTTTATTCCCGCAAAAATGTCTCATGATATCCTTAATTGATTTTAAGAATGAAAAATTTACATTTCTCGGGTGAAGTATATTTATCGTTTTATTTGTGTTGATATTTACAAATCCACATCAATAAATTTTCACGAGACTTCCCTGGTATGTTTACGGAAATCAGGAAACGTATTGAAATGTTTTTAATTAGTTTAACACATTCTAGTTTATATTTTAGCTTTCACAACATATTGTTTGTTCATATTAAAACATTTAGGAAATAGTTGTGGAAAATACAAGTTTATGAATTAAATTTAGCAAAGTTAATTAGATTCATAAATCATATTTAGAATATTAAGGCGGACTAGCGGTATAAACACGGTATTCTGGAAATTTCCTCAAATTTGCAATGAAATTCGAATTTCTAGATTTTTTTTCACTATGGCAACACAATTTGTTATTTAACATGTAAAACTGCTCTTTCGGAATGACAATCGTAAAAATATCCAAAATTCTCATAGCCCGGTAAAACATTCACGAACGTAGGTACTTACATTTAAAACTGTTAAAATGAAATATTGCATATGACACGCTCAATCTATAGGTGGGAAAGCAGCACACTTTTGAAAATATCAGCATTACTTTTTCCGTATGGTCGCAATGATAAACTGAGAGACTGTAACTTTCAGTGATCTCGAAAATTAGTTCAGTTTGGCCACTTTTTCTTGTCATAATGATGCTGAACATAAGAATCTATTTATATGCCGGGTTTGAACGATTTCTGACGAAAAGTGAAATTTGGATATCACTCCTTAATAATAAACTAATTTTAATATTCTGCGAACGAAATCCTGGAAAACTACAATTTCTGGTTCCGACTAATTATGAAGTAGGCCAAAAAAATACGTAACAAACTAATAAACTTTTTAACAACACAGATTGCTTCAAAATAAGTTCAAATTTCCCTTTCGAATATTACTAAAATTCTTCCCTCGAACATAGAATAAAACCTTCAGAAATAAATCCCGAAACAGTTAGTAAAAAAATGATTACCACAACATCTTGTCTAACAACATGTAAAACGTGTAAAAAGTGTTACCTTCTCTTGGATCTCCTGTCCCATATCCGTGGCCAGCAGCTCTTGCAGCTTAGCGACCACAGCCTGCTTGGTTTCGTCAGAGATCGGCATGGTGATGAGAGAATATGCTTTGATTTCACACCCACAGCCTGTTATATACCAAATGTGTTATCTCGCAACCACACCTAGCGATATCACAGCAATGCTCACTTTGCTTTTCGGAGAGATCATTATTCAGAGAAAAGTATTACCAATAATATGTCTAGAACTTGAACCTATAATGATAATTGATCCCAGGAAAACGTTTTTCTTTTAGCCTTTGATTAGCGAGATCTTTTCGTGTATGAAGGAAACATGTTTAGATGACATGAAGACATGGCTTGAATTGCTTTTCTATTCCCTCTCCAGGTGAATACAAACAGTAATTTGAAATTTGGTGGATCGACTGATCGGGGCATGTCTCAGAAGTTTATCACTTTTCCATACACAATCATTCGAAAAGTTAAATACTTCACGTGTCTAGTTTCTGAGATAAGTTGAGTTGTCTCCCTACGTTTTTTTATGGAGACTAAAAATTCGTGTAATTTTTAAGATAAATTGAATACCTATATTTTTTTGATAGATTTTAAAATACTAATATTCTGGTAGAAGGATGGACATACTACGGTTGGTACTACTATACTACTACAAAAGAAACTTTCCAAACTATTTGATATCCTAATAACTTCTGAAGAAAATTATAGAATCTAAAAGTCTTTAATATATTAGCTACTGAAGCTACAAACTTTTTGACAGTAGGCGTGGAAAATCAATTTCATTAACTGGCCGCCATTTTGTTGCTCACTAAAGTGTGTTCTGCTTCAAACAGCTGTAACATTTTCCCTACATTTAGTCTGTTTTTAGTTTGATTAGTTTGAATGGTAGCACTATTTATTACAACATTATTCAGTTTCAATTTAGGACTTCTTTTCTTTTTATGTTGTACTAGATTAGGGGTATATACACTATACAGTTATAATTGCTAAAAAAACGTTTTTTTTTAAACTTTCACATCAAACATTGGTATGTTCTTTATAACATGTCAAAATTTAGGACTAATATCTGAAGTAGTTTCTTTACAGCGGTGTCTCGCCCATTGGACGTTTTTTTGGGCCATCCTATTTAGTTACCCCAGGACCTCCTGATCCCGACTTTTGTTTGTACGTGAACAAGCTGCCATCACTTCACCAGCTCAAAATTAACATTAGCAAAGAAAATAGAAGCAAAATTAGAAAATTAAAAAAAAATCCTAAACATAATTTTTTTACGAAGAAAATTGTTCCGATAATTGTACGGCCATTGTTCCGATTTGATTTTCCACACCTTACCGCACCTAATGCCATAAAATATGGCAGGAATATATTACCGTGAAAACTTACATCATTTTCTTTAAGTTATTAGGAAAACAAATAGGATGCGTTCAGGCCACCTTTTATTAGAAAAATAAATTAACTATTTAGAAATTATAACTATTTTAAAGTTATATGTAGGTTTACCAAAATCAAAATGATTTTATTGAATAGGTATGTTAAAAAATTGAAACCTTATTATAAGACGGGAGTTCCAAGTCAGCCCAACACATTAATTAAGGTGCGGATTATTAGTTGATCAATTGATTTTACATAACTGTCGCAATAAACGTGGATGTCAATAAAATCACTTTATCTTGACTGAATTCGATGATTTTTTTGTATTCAAGATTGTACAGGTCATTAACAAGATACGCTTTTCAGGATACGCTTATAATAATGTGTTTTCAATTTTATGACATTAGAGAATGAACAAAACTTGAATTAGGAGCTATAGGAACATCGTTTCGAATTTGGTTTATAACGTTATTAAATAGCACACGTTAGTATAGTTTTCAGATTTTTCCTGTTCGCCAGATTTTTTTTATTCAGAAAATTTGATCTTCATAGCTTTAAATAATTACACGAAATTATCTCAGAAACTAGACAGGAGAAGTGTCTATTTTTTTCAGGGATTGTGAATGACATGGATATCAATAACTTAATAAGTACACAAAAACAATATGAAGATCTGAGACTATATGCCTCGAATTCCCACCTATAACCTTCCTTACAAAACTTAGTTTTTCCAAATAATAGTGGACCCGTAATCCCTGGAGGGTGTTATCTGAGGGCCGATGATTAATAACGTGGATTTCGCAATGTTTCAAGTACCAGGCAGGTGGCCTCATGTGTGCCTAACCAGATAACACGGAGATATGATCATCTACATGATGACTAAGTGCTTCGATAGTGAAGAGATTATTCGGAACAGGCGTGCGTCGGGCGCGTGAAATGTCTTGAAATAACTTCGAGTGCGGATAAACATTATTCATTGAAGTGACCCAATTCATCTGGCAATGAAATGATAAAATGAACGCCATATAAATAAGTGAGAAAACGCTTGAATGTAGGGATGGAGCGAACTTGGATTTTGACATCGATATATTGAAATATAGAAATATCGATATATATTGAAATAACGGGATATCGAAATATCAAAATATCGAAATATCGAAATATCGATATATTTGAATAAAATCTGAGACATTGTCCATACATCTGGTAAACGATGCACTGCAAATATGAATTATTTTCCCATAGGTATAAACTTCAATTAAGAACATAATTTTATCATGCGGTAAGGCTTTAACATATCGATATTTCAATATTTCGATATTTCAATAATATTTCAATATATATGGATATCGATATTTCGATATTTTTTTTTGATATCGAAATATATCTATATATCGATATTTCCTCCATCCCTACATGGATGGAGAGATTTATAATCGGTTCTGTCTTACAATGAAATGTTGGGGAAGTTCTTGATCTTCATACTATATTCAAGAACAGTGGCATGAAATGCAGATTTCTTAAAACAATTGGAAATTATCTTCTGAAATGGGAAATGGGTCTTTTTCTGTAAATTTAATCTGCAATATGAGTGATCTCTCATCACCTCACACACACTTGACCTTTACTCTAGAGCAGATTATAATATTATACGAAAGATATAATGAACAACTCTCGAGTTATTCATTATATCTGGGTATACCATGTTCACGGAAATGCGTATGACCTCACAATTTACATGGCCAAAGATAATATGAAACCCGTAAGGTGCTTATATAACCCTTACTTATGGATATTACGCTCGAAGGGCGAATTTCAAGCAAGTTATAATATTATAAAACGTCATTACTTTTGAATAAAAATAAGTTGTAATTTCCCAATCGAAATAAATAAATAAATAAAACCATTCAAATTATTGAAATAATGACAAATAAGTTGCGTAACTATTTCTCAAATAAAATTATTTCGTACTGCATTATATGATTTAAAATAGTAACAATTTTTTGATAAAATATCATATGAAAAAAATCAAGTAATTGAGCGAGCGAAGCGAGCGTCTCCTTTTGGCTCTTTTGGCACGGACCTTTTTTTTTGTGTCTTTTCTGTTACCTGAAGGTATACAGGTCAGAGTTTTTCTTCGATCGAGCTGAAATTTTGCACACATGTGGAGTCAACCTTTTCTGTTTGCAGACCCTGATTTTTTTGAAATCCATTGATTGGTTAAAATTTAAATAAACATCTCCTGATGGTAGGTTGAAAAATGACAATGGTCTTCGATAAATCTGATCAAACTCATATTTTGGCTATACAGGTTAGAGTTTTTCTTCGATCGAGCTGAAATTTTGAACACATGTAGAGACAACCTTTTCTGTTTGCATACCTTAATTTTTTTTAAATCCATTTGTTGGTTAAAATTTAAATAAATATTTTCTGGTAGGCTGAAAAATTAAAAAGGTCTTGGATAATTCTGATCAAACTCATATTTTGCATGATCATTAAGACCAACATTGTGTCTTATTTTACAAAATTTCATCCCAATCAGTTAAGAACGTATGAACTTATTGACATTTTTAATATCTGTCAGTAATGAAGTATCGAAATGAATGTTTTCCAGTGCCAATTGAATTGAATCTGATTTGCTGTATATGTACCAGGGTGCTTAGATGCTATTTTCAAGTTTCGATGAATTGAGTTGTTGATTGAGTGATCATATTTCAATTCAATATGGATGTATATGTTTTCTGTGCGTTGTGTACGCATTTCCGGTTCGAGAATTTGCACGTACCAGGGCTCGCTCATCAACGCGTTACACTGAGCGTTTTCCTAGTTATTTAATTGCTTTGTAAACTTGACACAACGTTGCTAACTTGAATTTCGTGGACTAGAGGAGGAAGGCTATTAAGAGGCCTGGGGAAGCAAACGGGAAACGCACTGTTCTTCAAAGAGATTTTCTTAAATTTTGTCTTCCCCTTAAATAATTTTAAAAAATCAGATAGTAACGACCCATTACAGCCTAATTGAGCGAGCGAAGCGAGCGTCTCCTTTTGGCTCTTTTGGCTCGGACTTCTGTTTTTTTGTTTTTTGTTTTTTTGTTTTTTTTCTGTTACTGACGATATACAGGTCACAGTTTTTTTTCGATCAAGCTGAAATTTTGCACACATGTACGGACCATTTCTGGGCGTTGCAGACCCCAATGTTTTTTTAAATCCATTGATTGGTTCAAATTTAAAAAAAAATTATCTTTCGATTGGTTGCTTTGATCAATTTGAAATTTTGACAAGTCATTACCACTAACATTTTACCCAATCATACAAAGTTTTAGCCAAATCCTCTTATTGGTTAAAATTTAAAACCATCTTTATTGTTATTTTTGAATTTTAAACTAGAACCGTTTGACCGATCAACTTAAAACTTTGCATGGTCATTGGGACCAACATTATCTGTGTTTTTTACAATTTTCAGACAAATCTGTGTTTAAATTTAAAAGTTATTGACATTTTACGGACATTTTGCTTGTTGCTATGGATCACGGCAACATTGACGCCTCAGTTTTTATGTTCCAAGGTAGTTAGAACAGAAACTTTCAAACGCATAATTATGACACTAATAATCAACAGCACTGCGATCGTATAACTTTGCTCGACAACTCTTATGAGAGTTTAGCATTGACTAGACTTTGTAGAATCGACTCAGACGTGTCATTGTTATTCTCCCATAAGAGTTGTCGATCGACTGTTGACGATAGTTACACGATCCCTGTGCAGATCGATCTGATATTGTGTACACACACTTATATCATGAGTGGTCCCAGACAAGGAACCATTCAATCATAAAGGTTCAATCGATCAACTTAAAACTTTGTATGGTTATTGGGACCAATATTTTTGGAATTTTTGAAGATTTTCATACAAGTCTGTGACGAAATTGAAGAAATATTGGCTTTTAATGACATTTTCAATAGACAGAATTTTGGTTCGAGGTGTTGCGCGTATACGTGCTCGCTCATCAACGCGTCACACAGAGCGTTTTCCTAGTAGACTAAATAATGCCGCACACTGGAGTACTTTATGACCTCTGGTGCGACCTCACAAAGTGTTAAATACGATATTTTTAGTAAAATAATCGTATTTAACACTTAGTTTGTGGCATTATTGAGTCTATTAGGCTGTAATGGGTCGTTATTATCTGATTTTTTAAAATTATTTAGTGGGAAGCCAAATTTCAAAAAACGCTCTGACGAACCGTGCGATTCCCGTTCGCTTCCGTTTGCCTTCAATGGGATTGGGGAATGGGGCAGTCAGTGTCAAGCATGAATCACTCAACACACCTAGATCTTATCTTCATCTTTGCATCATGAATGTAATTACGTATAAGTATCTGACATTGTGTTGATATGGATTTCCAAACGCTTTTTCTTTTCACAGCTTGCGATCTTATTTCAGAATCAGCATCAGCAATACAAAAAAATAAAATTTTCCTCAAGGGCGGACATTATGTTGACAATTGACATTATGTTGGTATGTTGGTTGGACTGGTCAGATTAAATGTAGGTAATAAATGGAGTTATATCGATGTATTTTTGTCAAGTGTAAAGTTTTCCCTTCTCGGGAGCCAATACAATTTCCCAAGGCCCTGATTCTACAACTGCATTGCTGGTCGCCTAGCAATTATTTCAATGATAAGTATGGAAGAACTTGCTAGGCTACCAGCAATGGAATTGTAGAATCAGGGCCCAGGTAACTATTAAAACTATCAAATATCGCCAAAAAAAAGCACATAATTGCAGCTATTCTGAATGCTGTCTTCAAGATGGTGTCATCAACGAGGAATTTATTTCGAATATTATAAATATTGAAATAAAATGTTCATAACAATCGTTTCCGAGGTAAGAGAAGGAAAGAATGCTGAACAAGAGATCGGAAGATTAGAACACCCATTATTATAAAATGTTGTACGTTTAAACATAATATGAAAATGACATATGAAATTACTAGAAATACGCTCGGTGAAACTTTTAATTAGCGAGCCTTCGTATTGCATGCGAATGTATGAAAGTGAAAACTACTGCTCTACAGACCTTTAGGGATGTTCCATGGAAATTTTTCCGTGGAAAAATTGAAATTTCTTACTCTACCTAATTCTAATTGTAATTAAAATTTAATTTTGATAATGAACACACTCTGTTTTGACAACTATAAGAAGTGTGTACAATCTGATCAATGAAGGTAGATTAGATTAGATTAGATTATTTATTTTGTTTGTGACCATTTTCATGGTATAACACGTCAATTACAATATAATATCATAATAAAAATAACATACTGCCATACAGTTCATACATTAAAATCATAATTCATTAATAAGCTAAAACTATAAGCACCATGTACATAAATTAATGATCAAAAGATAAAAATTCATCAAAACTATAAAAACAATTTTTAATAAGGAACATTTTTAAGTTACATTTAAAAATATGAAGTCTGTCATAATCAACTGTTTCCTTAAGATTCACACTTAACTTATTATAAAAAGAAACACCAACTGCTAAAGGATTTTGCTTAATATATTTCAAATTGACTAATCCTGTTCTTAAATCTTTATTATTTCTTGTGAAGTGCGAATGCACTTCATTGACCTCATGTGTTAAGTGTTTAATCTCAACTACGTACATAATAATAGATAGGTAGCCAGCTTTCACGTGTGGATTACAATTAAGAGGCAAACGGAAGCGAACGGGAATCGCACGGTTCGTCAGAGCGTTTTTTTGAAATTGTGTCTTCCCACTTAATAATTTTAAATAATCAGATAGTAACGACCCATTACAGCCTAATAGACTAAACTAGGAAAACGCTCAGTGTAACGCGTTGATGAGCGAGCACGGACACGCGCAACACCTCGAACCGAAATTATGTCTATCGAAAATATCATTAAAAGCCAATAATTCTTGAAATTCGTCAGACTTGTAGGTATAAAAATCTTCAATTATTCCTAAAGTATTAGTCCCAATAACCATGCAAAGTTTTAGGTTGATTGATTGAACCTTTATGATTAGAATGTTCCTTGTTAATATTAAAAAATCATAGGATCTATTCAAAAAAATATATACCTGGGACCACTCATGTGATATAAGTGTGTGTACTTACACAGTATTAGACGATCTTTTGAACTGTCATATCAGTTTCATACGTTTGAAAGTTTCTGCTCTAACTACCTTGGAACTATAAAGAGTCGAAGTAGCCGTGATCAACATTTTTGAGCAATTTGACAGCCAACACGCAAAATATCCGTAGAATGTCAATAACTTTTGGATTTAAACACAGATAAGTCTAAAAATTGTCAAAAATACAGATAATGTTGGTCTTAATGACCATGCAAAGTTTTAAGTTGATCGGTCATACGGTTCTAGTTTAAATTTCAAAAATCATATGAAAGATTTTTTTAAATTTTTACCCATGGGAGGATTTGGCTGAAACTTTGTATGATTGGGTACAATGTTGGTCGTAATGACTTGTCAAAATTTCAAATTGATCGCAACAACCAATCGAAAGATATTTTTTTTAAAATTTGAACCAATCACATGAGCCCATTCAAAAACGATCCCAGGGACCGCATAGATTACGTTAGCATATGTGCAAAATTTCAGATCGATTGATTGTGCCGTTTGACCTGGGCTGTGAACACAAAAAAACAACAAAAACAACAAAAAAAAAAAAAAAAAAAAAAAAAACACACAGAGAAAGTGCCGTAAGAGTACCGTGGTGACGCTCGCTACGCTCGCTCAATAATGCCGCACACTGGAGTTCATTATGACCTCTGGTACGACCTCAAAGTGTTAAATACGATTATTTTCGATTATTTTATTAAAAATATCGTATTTAACACTTTGAGGTCGCACCTGAGGTCATAATGAACTCCAGTTTGCGGCATTATCAAGTCGATTAGGCTGTAATGGGTCGTTACTATATGATTTTTTTAAATTATTATGTGGGAAGACAAAATTTCAAATAAAACGCAATGACGAACCGTGCGATTTCCGCTCGCTTCCGTTTGCCTCTTAATAGCTTTTTGAGAGCGTAATAATTTGCCTAACTTCGTGCTACATATCTAGTATTCTTCATAGTCCGTTGTTATGCAATTGGCAACATTATACTGAAAAAATTCTGTTCGCATTGAAGGATGCAAGATGTGAAAAATAAAATACTCGTCGGACTGGAACTCGAACCTCCTCTCATTTGCCGGGCGAGGACTTCACCACCCGAGCTACCAAGACGGTTACATTCCGATATACACGGTGGTAGAGCCCTTGCCTTTCAACTGAGGTCCTGGGTGCAAGCCCTGGTCCTGTCGGATATTTCACATGTCCCTTCAATTCATCTAGACTACTGCGAAAAAGTTTCGAAGAAGGTAGGTAATCCAATGTTTTGGGTTATTTTTCCTTAAATTGGAAAAATTTTCAGATTTTTCAGAAAATTTTTCTGGAAATTTTCGAAAAAATATTTTTCCGGAAAATTCCCATCCCTTCTTGGAACGCATGAAAATTATTTCAATACTTTTGACAAATATTCAAAACGAGCATGAAATGTCAGAATTTTAAGTTGATCGTTATAACAGTTTCATTTTCAATGTGCAACCAATCACTAGATCATGTTCAGAAACTAGACACATGACCGCTCATATGACATCAGTGTGTGAGCCAAATTTCGAATCGACTGGTGAACAATGTGACCTGGGCAGTGCAGGCGAAAAGCATAATATTGATATTATATTGATGTAAAATAATATAATATTGCATAATCAGCATACAGATTTGTTAGAAAATTGTCCAAATCTTCTAAATTGTTGGTCCCAATGACCATGCGAAATTTGAAGTTGATCGGTCAAACGGTTACAGTTTTAATTTTCAACCAATCACAGGATCTTGTCTAAGAACTACACATGTGGGCGCTCATATGACATTAGTGTGCGTACAAATTTAGAAAAAAATGTGAAATCTGTGAAAATTTGAACGATATAACCTGGACATTGCATGCATAAACACATACAGAGAAAGAGCCTTAAATGCCCCAACGCTCACTAAGTTCGCTTATAAAAAAGTCAGTGACTCCAAACTATTTAAAAACCCTTCCAATTCTGCACAATAATAAAGTGAATAACCTTGATTATGTAATGAATCCTTCAGAAAGCTATTCTTGAAAGCTATTCTTGTGACTGTAAGGAGGTGTCAGTGAAATGAAAGTGAAATGAAGGTAAAGAGCCACACCGCTTTATACTCAATGTTTTTCTGAACTCTTGACGACTGCACGGCAACGCTGATCTGGATTTTAAATCGTACCTCGGAGGAAAATGGAGCAAGTTCAAATGGTGACATGAGACATTGTGTAAGAGAATACTTCAATAGGACTGTTGTATAGGACTGTCAAAAGGCAATCGATAGAGAGCTTGATTACATAATGTCAAAAGTGTGAAACGCAAAATGAGGAAGTGTCTGCCGTTTTCTACCTCAGCGGTACAGATATAAAATTAACGCTTAGTTATTTAAACAGAATTTAAACCACAGATCTTCTCCACCAATACTAAACGCAAAATAACATGAATCAATGTGTCTATCTAAACTATCCATTCCACAGTATTATAATCATGTGGAATAAGGAAGTTCGGAAGACGATTATTTAGCTAACCCATGGTTAGCTAACCCATCGGTCTTCAGAGACCTTCGGGTCTTCTCTCGACGTCCATGACGAGGCAACCTCCTCCCAAACTCCCCGTACTGAAAATCAATAAACAATATAATCGCAAAATACATCGAAAGAAGCTCGCAGAGCTGCCTTACCTACGCGAAAATACAATGAGTGAGCCTCCTGAATTCATAAAAAGTTCCTAAAACTACAATATTAATATGTAGCCCAATGAGAATGTAGCATGACCTCCAGATAATCATCGTCAGAATGGCCGAAAGGTACAGGGGAAGCTGGATTTATAAGCAGACAATTTGTTCCCGAGTAATTGCAATGCTACAGTATCAAATACAATGCAGGCATTGGAAGTACTCGAGTACAAACATGGCATCTCAGCGACGGTCATGGGTCATACTCGAACGTGGACGCGGCCATTGTAGTACACTGATGACGCCAGCAGTACCATCACTGCGATCGTATAACTTTGCTGGACAAACGATCGACATCTCTTATGAGAGATTAGCATTGACTCGACTTTGTTGTCGATCGACTATGATGTGTCAATGTTATTCTCCCATAAGAGATGTCGATCGACTGTTGACAAAAGTTATACGATCCCAGTGCAGGTGTACTCAGCGGCAGGTGACTTCAGCCAACATGCATGAGCCCTCGGAAATGATCCCAAGACCAAATTCACAGAGGCACAACTAGTCTGTACCAAATGCAAAGTAAAATCCATGCGAGGGCGCAATCGCAGTTAAATGCTGAGCAATTTCATACACAATGCACTGATATTTAATCCAGTGACCAGCACGATCACAAAAATAGCATGCCACCAATAAAATTACTCTAGATAACATTCTTATAAATCGGTGCACACCGATTTGGTGCATGCACCTGGACGAACCCGGTGAGATAGGATGCTTACACACGAGGCCTCTCACCCCAATGACCAGATATGACACGGTCAATCCAGGAGAGAGGCTCTGCGTGTAATGTCCAGTTGGCAGCTTCTCCATACCCCCGAGATGCATGCTTCTCGCTCTGTGTACCGCGTTGATAAGCGAGCCTATTCATATAACATGCGAGTTGATATGCGTTTGCTGGTCTCTGCTCTACTATGGAACTGAAGCGTCAAGATAGCATTGATAAAATAATTCAAATTTCTTGGAAGAAATTTGCAAATATTTCAAACTTTGAAAATAACGACAGACTCGGCTGAAAATTTGTCAAAAATACCTCAAATGTGGGTCCCAATGACCATGCAAAGTTTTAAGATAATAGGTCAAACGGTTCCAGTTTAAATACCAAAAATCACTGGCTGCAAAAATTATCCCAAAGACCGCTCATATGAAATTAGTGTGTACGAAATTTCAGATCGATCGGTAAAACGGTTTGACCTGGGCACTGCAAGCAAAACACACAAAAACATAGAAAGTGCCATAACAGTTACCATGGTGACGCCATGGAAATCAAATGAAGGTAGCAAGGAAGACAAACAAAAAACAGTTTTCACCGTTGTGTTTGTAAAATCAAGGGTGGGACCTAAGAGTGCCTACGATTCTAGTCACAATTTGAATGAAACTTGAATCTAGAATCTTACCCTGGTAAACACAATTGAAGAGTAGATATACCAGCACGCCGAGGAGTCAATGACAATAGTGCGTCGTCCTCCATCAAAAGTATTACGAACAGAACAATGTAATAACTCAAGATGAAGGATGACTACCTACTGTCTGTTGAATAATTACAGCCACTAGCCTGAGAGAGATGCGTCTGCTCAAATGGAAGACCAGGAAAAGATTGTGCTGAGTTTCAGCCCGTCAGCGATATTTATAGGCTCCAGAACACCATGGGATGCGATCATATAACTTAGTCAGCTGGACCCAATTAGACCATGTAATTGACTGGACCCGACATGGAATCATTCTTGGATGAGATGAGAAGAAGGTTACATAAGACAAGAGCTGTCATTTCAATGAACAGGTCCACGTCAAGCAAGGATTGACGTCTCCGTATTGACATTCTTCTGAACATAACATAAAAGAATATTCAGCACCAAAAGAAAGTCGTTATTTTGTTATGTGTTTAAAAGAATATTGGTAAATCAAAAGTTTAAAAATTTAAACTTCACATTTTAATTATACTCGTATTGGTAATTCTGAAAAAAATTCATTGGACATGAAATCATGTAAATATGTTATTATTCATCATCACACCATCTGAGGTCAGACACCTGCAAAAATTAACATAATTTCTTTTTGTCACACTTTTATTACTTGTTGCGTCACATGAAAGCTAGCCTTAATTAAGGTGGTGCAAGCTCGAGCGATTTTTCCGCGTGTTCCAGGCACTTTTTTTGATACGATTGGAGACAAAATGGGTTGACGAAATTATTTGAAATTTTAATCATGATTAGATAAAAGACAATTTTTTAATTTTAAATTTTTTGCTTTTTTTAGTAATAATTAGTTGATTTTTGGTGAAAAATGGTAGGTATATTTTCTTGTCTCGCTGGGTGCCGTATGAAATTTAAATTGAAAATGTGCCAAGTCAAGTCCCTCCCAATCCTCCCAAGTTGACGAGGCTATTTTTTCTGTGTTCTGGTGTAAAATGAAATTGTCTATAAGAATGCAAAGTTACAGCGAATCGAAGATGTGATGTGACAACGCACCAGCCAGAAGGATCTTTGCGATAGTATCAATTGTAGAGGAGGGAACAAAATTAGACTGTCGAAAATAAATTTTCCTGGAAAATATTTTTAATAAAATCGCTGGAAATAAAACCACAAAAGAAACCCATTGTTTTGCGTAATCAATTTGTTCCAATAATACAGTTTTATAATTGAGCAAGCGCATGTGCCTCCAGGGGGGGGGAGGAGATGAGCTTGCCCCATGTGGAATTCCAAAAAGACCGACAAATTAAGGAAAGGAAATATGACAACAAATATTTGTCTTTGTTTTGTTTGCCCTATTTCGAGGATAGTGAATAACTATTTTGCCTCATACGAAAAAAACTGTTGTATTTTTAACACTAGGAAAACGCTCTGAGTAACGCGTTGATGAGCGAGCACGGATACGCGCAACACCTCGAACCGAAATTCTGTTTATCGAAAATGTCCTTAAAACCCAATAATTCTTGAATTTCGTCACAGACTTGTATGAAAATCTCCAAAAATTCCTAAAATATTGGTCCCAATAACCACGCAAAGTTTTAAGTTGATCGATTGAACCGGTCATATCAGTTTCATAATATACGTTTGAAAGTTTCTGCTCTAACAACCTTGAAGTGAAGATTCGAAGATGCCGTGAAATGTGAAATTCGAGAAATATGACAGCCAACACACAAAATATCCATAAACTGTCAATAACTTTTGAATTTAAACACAGTTTAGTCTGAAAATTGTCAAAAATAAAGATAATGTTGGACCCGATGACCATGCACATTTTTAAGTTGATCAGTCACGGTTCTGGTTTAAATTTCAAGAAGCACATGAATTTTATTTTTAAATTTTAACCAATTGGAGGATTTGGTGAAAATTTGTAAAATAAGAGAAAATGTTGGTCTGAATGACTATGCAAAATATGAGTTTGATCACATTAAGGTGATACTAGCGCTCGGCCGTTTTAGAAAATTGAGAGAGAAAAATTGTTTCATAAGTGAGTGTAACTTTTACAGGATGTTCACATGATCAGTCTGATTGTATATTAGTAGTCCTTTTTAATTTTTGCTTATTGCATCGTTAATTAGGCGCCGGTTATTCAACAAAACCGCGCAAAACGATGAAATTTGCGATACGGTTGGAGACCAAACCCGTAAACCCATAGACCATTTTAAATATTATCTCGGTGGCTCTGCTTTCTAAGAAAAATCTTATGCAGTTTGATTTCCAGACAGCTTAGTCCCTGTTTCAACAATAGGTAAAACAGGGACTAAGGTGTCTAGAAATAATACTGCATATGATATTTCTTAGAAAGCAGAGCCACCGAGATAATATTTAAAATTGTCTATTCATGCTTTGCACGTGCGTCTTTTGTTTTACATCAACAATGTAAAAAAGTATATTTTCGGCCATATTGGTGATAGCTGTCAATTCGATTTAAACTAATTATTATCGGTTATAGTCAAAGATAGTTTGTAAATAAGTGGTTTTATACCTATAAGAACTTCTTCTGCAGCTTACAATTACACAGGTAAACCATAAATAATATCAAAAAGTACTGAACAACAGATTGACAGCCGTTCTGACATGTATCCCCAAAATGGCCGCGCAACAATGAGATGACGTCACGTGCAAAGCATGAATTGATCTCAAATTTTAATCATGATTAGATGAAAGACAAACTTAGGGTTATCCCTTGGCACATTTTTGAAATTTAATTTTATACGGCGCCTAGGGAGACGAGAAAATAGCTAATTTTTCACCAAAAATCAACTAATTATTACTAATTAACGAAACAAAAAATTAAAAATGTACCAAGGGATAACTCTAAGTTTGTCTTTTATCTAATCACGTTTAAAATTTCAAATAATTTGGTCTACCCGTTTCGTCTCCAATCGTATCGCAAAAAGTATCTACAAAAAGCAGCAAAATCGCTCGCGCTTACAGCACCTTAATTGAATACCATTTTCATTTTTTAGCCTATCAGGAGATATTTATTTAAATTTTAACCAATTGATGAATTTCAAAAAAATTGGGGTCTGCAAACAGAGAAGGTAGTCTCTACATGTGTGCAAAATTTCAGATCGATCGGTGAAACGGTGCGACTTCTATTGCTCCAGTTAACAGCCAAAAATATATATAATAAAAAACAGAGGTCCGTGTCAAAAGAGTCCAAAGGAGACGCTCGCTTCGCTCGCTCAACTATTGAGGTGCGATGTGCCTCCCAGTCTGAAAATGATTGTTAAGGCATCTTTAGTGATAAAACATGTTTATATACCATTGTAAAATTATTACATTCTCGACAGGACTTGTATAATTTGCTCAAATGTAAAAAATTTCCCCGGAAATATTTCCAATGACTTCCAATGGACCAATAATAGCCATGTGTGTCAAGTGGCATCTTCTTATCACAATTTGCATGATTATTTTATGTACAGCCCGTACCATCTTATACGTTATCTTTAAAATATATTATCAGTATCTCTGTTATCTACCCAGTTGCAGAAAGCAAATAGTTTGAAATGTCACACAGAAATAAATATGCCAGAAAATACAACTTCTATCATTCGTGTGTAACTTTATTGCAGGGCTTGTACCAATCGCTGGTATCTTCACTGGAAGGAAGGATCAGAAACATAACTCACAAGTCGCTGTACACAGTTTCAAGAAGGCTGCTGTTAAGTGTTAATCCATTCGGAATTGAAGGTGGATAAAAGATTGCGGTATGTATAATATGTTATAAAAACATTTTAATACTACCTCTTGACAGTGGCATGCAATCACTTTTTTAATGATCACTTCTGTAATTGAAATGATTTTTTGAAAATTAAAAAGGAACCGTTTAATTGATCAACTTAAAACTTTGAATGGTTATTGGGACTAATATTTAGGAGTAGGTAGGTGGAGATTTTCATACTGCGCGTATCCGTGCTCGCTCATCAATCGTTACACATAGCGTTTTCCTAGTTATTAATACTGTATTCGAACACGGATAGGTGGACAAAGCTGGCGGGCTGCATTAGAGTAGGGGAGAGTGGGGCAGCCAGAGCCCCCTAAGGGACTATAGCTGTAGATATTATATTATTATAATTAAGAACCCCAATTAATTTTTTTCTCATAGGTACATACTTTAGCTAAGTAATTATTATTTTTGCATGTATGTAGTACATTACTCTAATATGTTATAAATTAAAATACAGAAAATGGGAAAAGGCTCATCTTGCCCCACATATGGGGCAAGATGAGCCAGGTGATGGGGCAAGAGGGGCCACTGTATAGAAACTGCATAACGTACACTAGAAATCATTGTAATTAGTTTATTAAGAAATTGTGAGCAATTGAACCAATTGTAATCAGGTACATGTGATACATTAGGTATGAATGAAGTTATTGATAAATTGTTTATCGACGAAACACGCAATATTTTTGAGTGCCATCCGTCTGTAAAGGAACTGCATAACCTACATAAGAAAACGTTGAAATTAGTACTTATATTAAGAAATTGTGAGCAATTGGACCAATTGTAATCAGGTACATGCGATCCATTAGGTATTCATGAATGAAGTTATTGATAATTGATTATCGGCAAAGCTCGCAAACGTTTTGAGTGCCATCCGTGCATTCCTCGTGCATCCACTTTTTGCACCCAGGACATGTTATCCACTCCTCTGCTGACGTCTCGGAGTAAAGTTCTTCGCAAAGGGCACATGCAACATCTTCCGTGTCAGTATTTAGTGCACACGTAGGTTTAGATTGATTCGTTGCCGTGTGTGCCTTATTAGCTGCTGTCTTTGAAACTCCCACGTCCTTTTTTTTCTTAGCCTTTGGGATTTTAGCGTTTTCAGCTTTCTTGGCTTTCTTTTCTTCAATTTTGTCTTGTTTCAGCTTCTTAGCAACCATTTTTTCTTCGAGAACAAGCTTCATTGGCGAGCTGGTCATAATTTCAGCCTTTTCTTGTTTTCTTTTCTTCTGTGGTCTTGCAGCAATCTTACTCTTAGGTATGGGCGAAATTTCCTCCACACTCAATTTCTTAACAACAGCGGCACTCGTACTTGCAACTACTGAATCACCAACTTGATTTTGAGCGGGACCATCTTCTTCAGCACCAATTTCCTCAGCACAGCCTTCGTTTTCATCTGAACCGGCTTCCTCCGGTACTCGATCAGTCAGCAGAATGGGGTTTTCTGCAGGAACAATATCACTGCCAAATTCTAAGGCCTCCAATTCTACGGCCTCCAATTCTGAGGCCTCTAATGCTGTGGCCTCTAATGCTGTGGCCTCCAATGCTGGGGCCTCCAATGCTGGGACCTCCAATGCTGTGGCCTCCAATGCTGTGGCCTCGAATTCTATAGCCTCCAATTCCATTGCTTCTGCTTGCTGATTACCTGCGTCCTCATAATTCACAGATAACATGTCTGCGGCTGCAAAATCAGCATCAGAGAACAGATTGGGATTGAACGGAAAAATCCCTGACCTGTCGAAGCCATTTTGGATGGACAGTGGTTGCGCAGCTTTCAAAAATGCTGTTTTTATTATTGGACTTAGGTCATAGTCAGTAATTCTCATGCCATGGTGGTTCGACATCCACGTGTCCATCTCCTGATTCAAGTATGTCTTGAACGGTCCGTAGACTGTAAGATCCAGTGGCTGCATCTTGTTACTAGTGTGTGGAGGGAGGGTCAATAAATGGATGTTGTTGTCCCTGCATAGCTGGACAACTTCCAAAGACTTGTGACTTGCATGTCCATCCAAAACAATGAGAACTGGTTTCTCTTTGGAGGGTTTCGTGCACGAGATGAAATGGTGAATAAATTTCACGAAAATGTCACAGTCAATCCATCCAGAAGGGTTGGCAATTCCAAGTGTCCCAAAAATGCATCCTGTCAGAAGACGATCATTCATCCGTACCCGAGGAAAAATAATCATCGGTGAAATGAACGAACCGAGAGCATTGATGGCGCCAACAACGGTAATGTTTTTTCCTCTCTCTGCAGATGTAATCCTCCCGACTTGCTTTCTTCCCTTCAATGCGACAATTTTTTTGGGCGTCTGAACAATAGTAACGCCAGTCTCGTCTATATTATAGACCCGGTCAGCATCAAAATGATAGGCGTCGAAAAGTTCCTTCAACAAAGTGTAAAAACGCACCACTTTGTCCCTGCGGAAACCGGCCACACGGGCCATGCTGGTGGCTTCTGGATTACGTAACGAAAGATGGTGACGTTTTATAAATCCGAAAAACCAATCCCTTCCCGCGACCTTCTTTTCGATGTTGAAATTATGAGCGCAATTATTGCCCACGGCGAACACGTATGCTATTTTACGGACGTCATACGAAGTTAGACCGTAGAAGAGAGACTCCATATGTAAAATATGATATTTCAATTCTAGTTCCTGCTCGACACTAAAAACTGTCTTAAATCGACCGATACTCAAGACACTGGTCTTCCCAAATTTAATTCGTTTCTGCAGAGTACCACGAGGAACTCCGTGCTTCTTCGCAGCAGTGCGGACAGGTACTCCATTTTCGACGACATCTGTTATAGCCGCCTGCAGTTTAGTGTCTCCATAACTTGATCTCTCCGTAATCCGAATATAATTCCTCACCATCTTTAATCACTGAAATAATAATAATATAGAACTTAGGAATTTGAATGATTACCTATAGGTGATAAACGATATGATATCATTATCCTAATTTATTAAAATTATTATTAATTATTAAAATGATATTTGAAATTGCTGATGAGAATGATTGAACAATCTTGTCCCAACAGCGAAAGGGACATTTAGCTTATTTTTATAATATTATACAGAAGAAAATTTATGATAATCTCGATAATATCATTGCGAAAAGGTTTAATGCAATTTGATAATCTAAGTATAGTAAACTAATTAGTGAAGTAATTATCTTTTCTGTCCCTAGCAAGGTCATGAGAATTTACCATGGATTTTGCTATATGGGGCAAGAAGAGCCGTGGCTCCTCTTGCCCCCACCGTGGAGGCTCGTCTTGCCCCAAAGTGTCTGGCTGGAATATATTGGCCCTTGTCTCGAGAGTTCAAATGTTTGAGATATAACCATGTGCTAAAATAACAGAGGAAACTTCAAGTTTTCCAATGCTATATCACACAATAACATAAGTATGATATACTAGTCATTAGGTCTTAAGTCCACATGCATGATTATTACATCAGAATTGAAAGAACCAAACATTTACCTGTAAAATTGACGTGTTATAACGGATCACCACCAAACTTCACCTAGAGATGCGCGGCCATCTTACCTTCGTTATGGTAGCCTCACGGAGGGTACACACATAATAATACATGAGATATTTGAGTGGCTCTTCTTGCCCCATAGGCTGCTCTTGCCCCGCTCTCCCCTAAGTGGTTTGCCCTGGTGTAAATCAAGATGACATCTCGCGGCCTAACGTCACACCACTTCCTCAGCCCACCCTTGCCGTGTTCTGCCGTGGCGTGAGTAGTTTATAACAGCCATTGGGGGGCGCCGACCAAAAAACTCAAAACAGATGAAAAGCACGGCAATTATCGTTACAGCATCAATTTGATACACATTTTCTTATACCTTATGGTGCTATCTTAAAATTTTCATCAAAAATTGATACTGAAAATGCTGAAATAATAAGAATGCGATTTGGTAAATGCTTGGAAAAGGAGGAACTTTGGGGGGTAGATAGAGCTAGTAGATCGTCCTTTTAATACACTGAAACCATTGCTAAAACTAATGCTGAGGGCTAGTGATCAAGTGTTTTGGTGTGAAATCCTCCCATTTCATAAAAGAAAAATATTCTGTAGCCAGTATGTTAGTTATACTACGAAGTCTCTAAAGATAGAAATGACCGTCTTTCTATTGTCATTTCTCGGCATTGCTGTGGTTTCAGTTCCCGTCGACCTTTATCTCTCGGTGGCAAATATTGACGCATCTTCCCCGCCTGGCTGTCGAACCATGGCGTGCTGGGTGCGATGCAAAGGGCAGGGCGCTGATAACACGGGCAGGTACAGTCACCCGAGAACCCGATGTGATGCGATGCGAGGAGTTTGTTTATACTCGGCTACAAACATAACACTGTCATGTCTTTGTTTGTTCGTTTGTTTGTTTGTTTGCCGTGTATCGAGGAAAGTGAATACCTACTAATAGTTTGCCAAATAATACCTATGATACCTATTATACCTATGATATTTTGGGTTAATTTCTGCCTGGCGTAAGTTCATAATTCTAAGAAAGTTGCTAGGGGCAGTGCTGGCGGTGGTGTGCATGCAAGGGGCCGTGGCACAGACCGGGGGCAAGAGTCAGAACCCGTGTGTCTCCAAGCTGACATGCAGCGAGTGCATACAGACTCATGTTGACGGACAGATGTTGTGTATTGTTGCAGCGATGCAGTCGGTGTGGTTGCTAGGGGCAGTGCTGGCGGTGGTGTGCATGCAAGGGGCCGTGGCACAGACCGGGGGCAAGAGTCAGAACCCGTGTGTCTCCAAGCTGACATGCAGCGAGTGCATACAGACTCATGTTGACAGACAGATGTTGTGTATTGTTGCAGCGATGCAGTCGGTGTGGTTGCTAGGGGCAGTGCTGGCGGTGGTGTGCATGCAAGGGGCCGTGGCACAGACCGGGGGCAAGAGTCAGAACCCGTGTGTCTCCAAGCTGACATGCAGCGAGTGCATACAGACACATGTTGACAGACAGATGTTGTGTATTGTTGCAGCGATGCAGTCGGTGTGGTTGCTAGGGGCAGTGCTGGCGTTGTGTGCATGCAAGGG
Source organism: Leuctra nigra (assembly GCA_934045905.1). Lineage (NCBI taxonomy): Eukaryota > Metazoa > Arthropoda > Insecta > Plecoptera > Leuctridae > Leuctra > Leuctra nigra. The sequence goes on from OW203770.1 coordinate 17,714,975, forward strand.
GCCGTGGCACAGACCGGGGGCAAGAGTCAGAACCCGTGTGTCTCCAAGCTGACATGCAGCGAGTGCATACAGACTCATGTTGACAGACAGATGTTGTGTATTGTTGCAGCGATGCAGTCGGTGTGGTTGCTAGGGGCAGTGCTGGCGGTGGTGTGCATGCAAGGGGCCGTGGCACAGACCGGGGGCAAGAGTCAGAACCCGTGTGTCTCCAAGCTGACATGCAGCGAGTGCATACAGACTCATGTTGACAGACAGATGTTGTGTATTGTTGCAGCGATGCAGTCGGTGTGGTTGCTAGGGGCAGTGCTGGCGGTGGTGTGCATGCAAGGGGCCGTGGCACAGACCGGGGGCAAGAGTCAGAACCCGTGTGTCTCCAAGCTGACATGCAGCGAGTGCATACAGACTCATGTTGACAGACAGATGTTGTGTATTGTTGCAGCGATGCAGTCGGTGTGGTTGCTAGGGGCAGTGCTGGCGGTGGTGTGCATGCAAGGGGCCGTGGCACAGACCGGGGGCAAGAGTCAGAACCCGTGTGTCCCCAAGCTGACATGCAACGAGTGCATACAGACTCATGTTGACTGACAGATGTTGTGTATTGTTGCAGCGATGCAGTCGGTGTGGTTGCTAGGGGCAGTGCTGGCGTTGTGTGCATGCAAGGGGCCGTGGCACAGACCGGGGGCAAGAGTCAGAACCCGTGTGTCTCCAAGCTGACATGCAGCGAGTGCATACAGACTCATGTTGACAGACAGATGTTGTGTATTGTTGCAGCGATGCAGTCGGTGTGGTTGCTAGGGGCAGTGCTGGCGGTGGTGTGCATGCAAGGGGCCGTGGCACAGACCGGGGGCAAGAGTCAGAACCCGTGTGTCTCCAAGCTGACATGCAGCGAGTGCATACAGACTCATGTTGACAGACAGATGTTGTGTATTGTTGCAGCGATGCAGTCGGTGTGGTTGCTAGGGGCAGTGCTGGCGGTGGTGTGCATGCAAGGGGCCGTGGCACAGACCGGGGGCAAGAGTCAGAACCCGTGTGTCTCCAAGCTGACATGCAGCGAGTGCATACAGACACATGTTGACAGACAGATGTTGTGTATTGTTGCAGCGATGCAGTCGGTGTGGTTGCTAGGGGCAGTGCTGGCGTTGTGTGCATGCAAGGGGCCGTGGCACAGACCGGGGGCAAGAGTCAGAACCCGCGTGTCTCCAAGCTGACATGCAGCGAGTGCAAACAGACTCATGTTGACAGACAGATGTTGTGTATTGTTGCAGCGATGCAGTCGGTGTGGTTGCTAGGGGCAGTGCTGGCGGTGGTGTGCATGCAAGGGGCCGTGGCACAGACCGGGGGCAAGAGTCAGAACCCGTGTGTCTCCAAGCTGACATGCAGCGAGTGCATACAGACTCATGTTGACAGACAGATGTTGTGTATTGTTGCAGCGATGCAGTCGGTGTGGTTGCTAGGGGCAGTGCTGGCGGTGGTGTGCATGCAAGGGGCCGTGGCACAGACCGGGGGCAAGAGTCAGAACCCGTGTGTCTCCAAGCTGACATGCAGCGAGTGCATACAGACTCATGTTGACAGACAGATGTTGTGTATTGTTGCAGCGATGCAGTCGGTGTGGTTGCTAGGGGCAGTGCTGGCGGTGGTGTGCATGCAAGGGGCCGTGGCACAGACCGGGGGCAAGAGTCAGAACCCGTGTGTCTCCAAGCTGACATGCAGCGAGTGCATACAGACTCATGTTGACAGACAGATGTTGTGTATTGTTGCAGCGATGCAGTCGGTGTGGTTGCTAGGGGCAGTGCTGGCGGTGGTGTGCATGCAAGGGGCCGTGGCACAGACCGGGGGCAAGAGTCAGAACCCGCGTGTCTCCAAGCTGACATGCAGCGAGTGCATACAGACTCATGTTGACAGACAGATGTTGTGTATTGTTGCAGCGATGCAGTCGGTGTGGTTGCTAGGGGCAGTGCTGGCGGTGGTGTGCATGCAAGGGGCCGTGGCACAGACCGGGGGCAAGAGTCAGAACCCGTGTGTCTCCAAGCTGACATGCAGCGAGTGCATACAGACTCATGTTGACAGACAGATGTTGTGTATTGTTGCAGCGATGCAGTCGGTGTGGTTGCTAGGGGCAGTGCTGGCGGTGGTGTGCATGCAAGGGGCCGTGGCACAGACCGGGGGCAAGAGTCAGAACCCGTGTGTCTCCAAGCTGACATGCAGCGAGTGCATACAGACTCATGTTGACAGACAGATGTTGTGTATTGTTGCAGCGATGCAGTCGGTGTGGTTGCTAGGGGCAGTGCTGGCGGTGGTGTGCATGCAAGGGGCCGTGGCACAGACCGGGGGCAAGAGTCAGAACCCGTGTGTCTCCAAGCTGACATGCAGCGAGTGCATACAGACGCGCACCTGCGCCTGGTGCGCAGATCCGGTCAGTATTGCTTCGTGTAGGAGTGGATGGGGGTATTTATTTTATTGTATCAGCTTCTGAGTTGTAAATGTCGCATTTAAAAGTCGACAGGACTCGCAGAAAATTTCGATTCCGATGTAAAAAAAATCCTAGAAATGCATGAAAATGCATTAGCTCTGGGTTGTACGTGACATTTGTGACATTTAATCGTGTGTTGCATGTTGCATATACTGCTGTGAAGTAAGTTATTTTAATTCAAATATTGAAAACCACAAAAAAACATTAAAAGATGGCCCCTACTTTTTTCTTAACGGCCATGACCGATTGATTTCAAAATTTAACAACATAGAGATAAAGAGTAAATCTGTGTCTCTAGTGATCGAAAAATATAATAAAAAATGTTTTTTCTCGTTTTGAGGAAGTGCTAACATGGGCAATATATGAGTCTTTTTGGCACCTCTGCCCTGAAAAAACTAAACAAAAAATAAAACTTTGGGGCCACTAGAGACACAGATCTACTCTTTATCTATAACCTGTGAAAATTTGAAGACAATCGGTACAGCCGTTTAGAAAAAAGTAGGGGCCACCTTTTTGTGCTTCATAAAACATGGATTTCATGAAGTATCGTAGAGTGTAGACTCTTAAAAAGAAATGCTAACAATTTAGGCTTACCAGACTTTTATGGACTTTTGACAACATAAATGTTCTTATATTTTCATAAATGAAGCATTTGTTTGTATATTAAATCCCATTCTCTCGCCTCCTCATCGTACGTTCACTGAGATGGCCGTCTTGTCTGAAGGAGTCACAAACATACAAATATCATTGTAATCCATGGTTTGTGTAGTGGGTTGGGTTGCTATTAATTGGTACCTATTCATAAAACTGCAGTTTGGATTCATATAATGACCATTGAAATATGAATCTTAGGAATTAAGTTGCACAATGTTTATTTTTGAAACAAATGCAAATAATGTTCAATAACATTCCACAATATTCCACTGACGCGTCGCTGTTACCCCAGGCCTCTACGGAGAAGCAGCGTTGCTTCCAGCCTAACTTGAACGACAAGTACACTTGCTCGAAGGAGTTCATCGTCAACATGAGCAACACGTACCGGGAGGTCATGAGCCGGCCGCTGCAGAAGGCGTCTTCCTCCTCTTCGTCCAGCAGTCAAAGCAACGCGGTTCAAGTCACGCCACAACACGTCTCGCTCAAGCTCAGAATGAGTCAGTCACATTCCATATTCCATGTTACAATACTATCATCCGTTTATTTATTATCTTTTCACATAACAATAGCAAAATATCTATGTATTGACCCTTGAAGGTCAAGCACTTGAGGGACCACATTCAAACAACTTTGAGAGTGTTACGGGTCGCGAGAATTGAATAGGTTCGTAAATGGGGTTAAAAATTAACCAATGAGAAACGAGTGCAGTCGACCGCTATCATCCTTAATTAAATGTAAAATGTTTCCACACCTCTTGGTCACTTATTTCGCTTTTGCTTAACTCTATTTCAATTATTTAAATCTACATTACCTTCATATAACATCAACTGAAAGAAAATTTACAGGGAAGGCAATGACATTTCATTAATCTAATGACAGCTGAGCAAAGACAATGACATTTCATAACAGCTGATCAGCTGAGCAAGATCGACGTCATGATTGCGAGTGACGTTTTACCACCCTTACTCCTTGGCTGATAAATAACTCCATTTACGAACCTACCTGCAATTCAATTCTCGCTTACGGGTCGAGGGAGAAGCCTAAACTAACGTAAATGCATGGAAAGGGAGAAGGAGCGTTTACCGAATATATTTCCATGCCGGATGGCTGCTCGGCTTTCACTCCTACTTTCCCGTGAGTCCAGGCTGAGGGACTGATGTCCTTGGTGGTTCCAGACGAGGCGTACAAGTTCAACATGGCGTACGCGCAGGCCGAGGACTACCCGGTGGACCTGTACTACCTGATGGACCTCTCCAAGTCGATGGAGGACGACAAGGAGAAACTGGCCAAGCTCGGCAACACGCTCTCGGAGCAGATGCAGAAGATCACCAGCAACTTCCGACTCGGCTTCGGCAGCTTTGTCGACAAGGTGGTCATGCCGTACGTCAGCACCGTGCCCAGGAAGTAAGTCACGTGTGCAGTGCAGTCAAGGATTATTTCGTGGTTTCTACCATAGGTTGACGAAACTGGTTTGTTTCTAATAGGGAAGTCTCATGAAATTTTATTCTAGTAAATTTCTATAAATAAACACAAAGAATAATGACAAATACACTTATTACCTATGAAATCTTAAATTTTCATTCATAAAAATCGAGTTCAAATATCATAGGATTTTTGGCGGGAAAAACGGCCTGTAACAAGAATCAGAACTGTGATGTCATTTCCAAGTCATTAACATTGTGTTGACATGGGGATTCCCTTGTTGCCATGGCAATATAGCAAACTGTGATGTCATTGCCAATTTTCCTGTTTTTAAATGAGAGGAGATCTATCAAACTCTGTAAATTAATTACATGAAAACTATTCGTCCAACAACAAAAATAATACCACATCTGTGTTTAGCAACATCTCAACTTTCATAAAATAAATATTATTCTGAATTCAAATCTTCACGAGACTTCCCTATTACATACTTCGTACCTGTTTTGGTAATTCATAGCATTCAAATCATAAAATGTCTCAGTGATCAGTTGATAGTAATAAAGTAAGTTGAACCCCTCAGTTATACGATTCTTTGGTTCTGTAAAATTTTCTCATTTATACAACAATTTTGACCAACAACCTCATTTAGAAAGTTTTGATTATTCGATATTTTCCTTGTCTCCCTTCAAAGTCGTATAACTGAACTCCATTGTACAGTACATCCCCACTTGCCTTTGTACTGCAGCATTGACAGGTAAACAATAGTATTTTTTTGAAATAATTAGTCGTTGGTATCATTTCTCTAGAGGTAAAAATTCAGTTCAGTTCTCCAAATTATGGTACTTGTAGGTAATACCTTCAAGCAAATCTAAGTTAGCTAGGCACGGATCTGTATCAAAGCGTCTTTACCAAGTCTAACCCCGTTAACTTGCTAGCAAGATTCAGGACTTCAATACATTCATACTAGAACGAACGGTTCTCGACCGAAGTGAAGCCGTTCCTGTTTTTCGTTTTTTTCTGGGAATCCGGCCGCTGTTTCTGATTTGAACGACATCTATAGCGTGAAGAGTGAACTTACTTGATCACCAACTGTGATGGTGGTTTCTAGCGAAGCATTGGTGGAGTGATTTCACCTCTGTCATGTTATCTATTTCTCTGCCGTGCTGCTAGGTTGGTATCGCCGTGCGACAACTGCGTGGCTCCTTACGGCTACAACAATCACATGCCGCTTAGCAGGAACACGACTAGCTTCAGCGTAAGTTTCCACGTCCAGTGTTGGGACATAAACATATTATTTAAAAAAAAAATCATCTTTCGTCAAAATTTCAAGGCTTGTTGAAAATTTTCATGAAACATTTTCAATTATTTTAAAAATATACTTATATATTTTCTTTTGGTATAAAAATGTTACAAATTTTTTCGTAAGCAATGTAAACTAATTTAAAAACAGAAATATTAAACAAATCAAGCTTGGCGCATCAAAACATTCCATCTTCCACTTCTTCACCCAATTTGCCATGCCAGAATTTTTAATATTTTGTTTTTAAATTAGTTGAACATGTTTAAACTTTATATTCATGAAAAATGTAGGTAGAATAGATGTATGGAGGACAGTGTTCAGAGTTTATGTTGCTAAGGGGTGTCCAATGTCTCGTAGGATCAAGTGAGCAAATCAGCTGTGTCCGGCAACTTGGACTCCCCTGAAGGCGGCTTTGACGCGATCATGCAGGCGATCGTCTGCAAGGATCAGATCGGATGGAGGGATCAGGCGAGACGGCTTCTGCTCTTCTCGACAGATGCTGGCTTCCATTTCGCCGGCGACGGAAAGGTTGTTTATCCACATTAGATGTGCTCAACCGTTGGAGCAAATTAAGATATAATTGTTTCATAAGTGGGAGTGACTTTAATAGAATGTTCACGACCAGTAGTAGTATTCTTTATTTAGCTATTTAGCTATTACATGTTTACATAGGTATTATACACTCAGTACTATAAGGTTTTTGTCTAATAATACATTTTTAACAATTATAACACAATTAAGAGATAATTAAGAGATAAGGTAAATAAGAGATAAACAAGAGATACACAATATTAGAAGAACATTTTTACTTTTGCTTCGTGCCTTGTTAAATATAGAATTCGGTTATTCTGATTCAACAAAACCGCGCAAAGCTATGAAATTTCGGATAGATACGCTTAGATACCAAACCCGTGAACCATTTTACATGTGTGTTGTTCAAGGATGAACTTTAGCCCAATTTACACGCTGCAATTTCTTGTACAGCTTCAGTGCCACTGCCACACTTCTGTGTCACATTTCTTGATAGGAATTAGAACATGATCTAAATGATATAAAAGTTGAGCTCAAGTTCTGTGACAAGAAGTTGCATGTGTAAATACAAAATTGTATAAAAATGCGAATGTGACACAGAAGTTGTTCAAGAAAATATACCTAATGTTTCAACAAAAATCAAATAATTATATATATCTTTAATTAATTAAGGAGAAAATTGAAAATATACCAACTAACAACCCTAAGTTTGTCTTTTATCAAATCATTATTAAATTTTCAAATCATTTCGTCAACCAATAGGGACTTTAACATAGGGACTGATCATGTATGGGAGAATATCGATTGCAGTGCTGATCGAGTATGTTTGTCACTGCAGCTGGGAGGCATCGTGAAGCCCAACGACGGCAACTGTCATCTGGACCACAACGGTATCTACACTCACTCGACTCTGCAGGACTATCCCAGCATCTCGCATATCAATCTCAAGGTCAACTATAATAGTTTTACTTCACATTTAGAGTAAATGTCTGCATAACCCCAGTGAACACAGGTCGTCCCAGGGACAGACTATTTTTAGGATATCCTAGCCTAAAGTAGGACATCTTACTAGGATGTCCTGGGTACCTCCCTGGGATATCCTAATAAAGGAAGAAGATCCTTTTTTAGGAACATTCTTCCTAAATTAGGCAATTGCCTTTTTTAGGAAGAATTGTCCTAAAAATGGCTGCTACTGAAATCCTATTTTAGGACAATTCTTCCTAAATTAGGCAATTGCCTTTTTTAGGAAGAATTGTCCTAAAAATGGCTGCTATTGAAATATTTTAAAAAGTTTCTACAACTGTCAACAGAGTACTCTGCCCTTCGACTTCACAATATAGATTTTTAATTTCAGCATATCTATCGTTTGTTTTTAAGTAAGTTATATTATTTCCAAAATCTGCCAAGTATTATAAGATATTATAACAAAAAGAGACATGTCCTATTGGATGATAGGAAAAATGTGTATTTCTTTTATTTTGTACTGGAACCTTAGTTGTCACCTTGGAGTCGGAGCCATATTTTTTGGATGCAAACATTGATAACTGATTAATGAATATGAATAATGCGAATCGTGCGAATTGGTGTCTGTGCAAATAGAACCTGTCTATTAAATATGGCAATTCAGTGGAGTAAAGATGTCTAAAATTAGTGCATTTGTGATACCTTTCGTGAAAATTGGTACCCTTACTAATTCGAGTATGAGGAATCCAAAAATCAATGGCACCAACCTGAGTAATTAATACTTTCTGTGTAATTAGCATAATTAGCAAAATTAATAAAATCGACATAAAAAATTACATTATTATATAATGTAGTCTTTATGAGTATCCATCGAAAGCTCGTCATGTCTACAATCCATATAAATCATAAAAAGTTCAATTTTTTCATTAACATAAAAATTAACCGTATAATTAATTATTTTCTAAAAATCGCCATTCAACGAAAAGCTTAAAATGACCCTCTCAGATTTTGAAAAAACTTGGTAGCATTAGTCACAAGCCCAAAGTAAAGCATACGTATTTTTTGGTTTGTCCATTTATTGAGTACTTTTGGATTTCCAGGCCCTCAAATAATCGAAATTTTGGTAATTCCATTCCTTCACTTGAACTGTTCTGACTTTTACGCCGTTCAAGTCAGAAGATTCGTCATTTTTAAATTTGGTTAAACTAATTTTTGGGAACTTATTATAGTATGGTCATTTAAGGGGAGAAAAAACAAAATTTCGGCTTCCAAAATGCCTATTCACAAAAACGTATTTCTTCTAATTTTCAATGCATAATGATGAAATATGGGTTAAATGTACACAAGAAAGGATTTGTTATCAAATCAATGGCCAATGGGTACTTAATGTCAAAACACTTTTCTGTATTAAGGAAGGGGGGGGGGGGGGCAATGATAAATTCATTTCTTAAGAGGGGAGAAGACGAATTTCCCAAATATACAGGGTTATTTGTAGGGTGACCAAATATCAATTATTTGTATCCTAGACATTACGATCGAGAGAAACAAAATGGTGACCCCCCCCCCCCCCCCCCAGCACCATGTGGGTCCACGGCGCACGGTTTGCACGGAGCGCATATATGGAGATAAATATTAGTTTATGAAAGAAAGGAGTAGGTGGATGCTATAATTGTACAACACACATATTACAACACAAAATACGTTTTTGTGAATAGGCATTTTGGAAGCCAAAATTTTGACTTTTTCCCCCTTAAATGACCATACTTTAATAAGCCCCAATAATTAGTTTAACCAAATTTAAAAAAGACGAATCTTCTGACTTGAACGGCGTAAATGTCAGAACAGTTCAAGTGAAGTAATGGAAACCAAAATTTCGATTATTCGAGGGCCTGGAAATCCAAAAGTACTCAATAAATGGACAAACCAAAAAATACGTATGCTTTACTTTGGGCTTGTGACTAATGCTACCAAGTTTTTTCAAAATCTGAGAGGGTCATTTTAAGCTTTTCGTTGAATGGCGATTTTTATAAAATAATTAATTATACGGTTAATTTTAATGTGAATGAAAATATTGGACTTTTTATGATTTACATGGATTGTAGACATGACGAGCTTTCGATTGATACCCATAAAGACCATATTATATAATAATGTAATTTTTTATGTCGATTTTATTAAGTATGCTAATTATGATAATTATGCTAATTACGCAGAAAGTATTAATTACTCAGGTTGGTGCCATTGATTTTTGGATTCCTCATCCTCGAATTAGTAAGGGTATCAATTTTCACGAAAGGTATCACAAACGCACTAATTTGCCATTATATAGGACATCTTGACTCCACTAATTGCATCCCAATAGGGGAAAATTATCTTCCATAGGAAATACCATTCTATTATAATAATAATGAAAAATTATATATTAAATTTGTCATTTTCATCCTAATTTAGGAAAAGCATCTACCTAAATAAGAAAATGACGTCCTAAAGTAGGACAATGTATATCTTAAATTAGGCAGTGTCGTCCTTTTTTAGGAAGGTCCGCCTAATTTAGGACGTACCTGGGATCGAAAAACTTGTGTAATTAGGACACTCTGGGGACACTCTGGGGATCATTTTAGGCCGAGTTTAGGACGGACTGGGGATGTCCTACCTAAGTAAGTAGTCTGTCCTGGGGACGTCCCAGGTACGTCCTAGTGTTCACTGGGTCTCTGGTTTGTCATCCCTATCCATGCACAAATTAATATTTGCCTGTTGTCGTATGTCGTACTGTGACGTTATTTCTGTTTGTCTCGCAGGTGAAGCAGAACTCGATCAATGTGATATTCGCTGTGACTGAATCTCAGATCGGCGTGTACCAGAAGCTGCAGTCCCACATCGAGGGCTCCACGGCTGGCAAACTGGACGCCGACTCTTCCAACGTAGTCGAGCTTGTCAAGGAGCAGTACGAGGTCCGATCCTCTTACTTTTTTACCTGCCTGTAAAATAATTCATCAAACAATGTTTGGCATAGTTATTTTACAAGGAGATTTTGCATTTTGTAGTTCCGAATAATCATAACTGTTTGCGGGAAATTTCAAAATGGCGGCATCGAGGAAGGTTCAGTTCGAGTTCAGATATTTCATTTGTCGATTTGTCGAACATCTAAACCCAGTTCGGTTCGGTTTGGGTTTCAAACCGGCACGCCCAACCCTAGAAAACATCATTGGAACATTTTCACTCTGATTGTATAATAACTAATTGTTATTGTTGTTTTATTCTAGGCGATCCGATCCTCCATTGAAATGAAGGACAACTCATCAAGCAACATCCGAGTGAAATATTACTCGGCTTGTCGCGACGGCGATTACAAGGAGAGGAACACGTGCGATGGACTTCAGGTAAAGAATCAGTGGATGCAGTTACGTTTGTAGCAGTTAAAAATAAAAATAAAATTGGGAAATGAAATCTGAATCATTCCACGTAAATTATAGTTTCAAGTTAAAGAAGAAAGCTTTTTTAGGATGCACATCATTTCTGGAATAAATGTAAGTTTATTTATTTCTAAATAATGCTCCTCACAGATTGCTGCCATATTTTTAGATTATATGTGCATTTTTCAACCATGATGCAATTTTGAAATATACTGCAATTTCCACAATTTAAGTGTATGTAGTGTACTCTAAAAACACTAGATTTCATCCTTTTATGCAGTGGCGGCTATTTGGCTTTACAACAGGTGTGCAATTTCATAGGAGGACGTAGAAGAAAGTACAATGGGGGTCTGGGGGAAGGCCCCCCCAGCACATGCGGGTCCGGGGCGCATAGCCCCGGATTTTTTTGTATCTAGTTTGAAATTGATGCATTTTTACGTGTTTTGGAGAGCAAAATTATTAGACAAAACATTTAACTTCCTACTTCCTGGATTACTTATAGGCGATTGTTTGTTACATTTGGTGGGAGCAGCCTCAATGGTCACATTGTGAAATGTAAGAATTTCTGAATTACATTTTAATGGTCTTACCTGTCAATATATCTGTAAGCATAAATCATACACAGTAAGATTCACACCCACGCATACACTGCATCGTAGCTTGCCTACAATTTTTACTAAACGGAAGCAATTTTTAATAATTTTCTTGGATGATCAGGTGTGCAATTGTCACACCTTGCACACTGTAATAGCCGCCACTGCTTTTATGGACAGCTGCTGCCCTTCTCAAATACACGATACGTAAGTGCTCCACCAAGGGATGGAAAGGAGAGCAGGGAAATAGAATCTGAGACGTGAACTAATGATTGAACCTGCTCCAGGTGGGGACTGAGGTGAACTTCACCGTCGAGGTGGAGCTCTTGTCGTGTCCTCCGAAGCGAGCCGACTGGAAGCAGACGTTGCGGATCTACCCGGTCGGCATCAACGAGTCACTCATCGTCGACCTCGAGATGATCTGCGATTGCGACTGCGAGCGACCCGGTCACCACGTAAGTCTCGAAACAGAACCGGTTGACAATGATGTTTGGGTATCAGCCCCTTTGCAGGGCCACCTTCCACTCTTTACCTAGCTTCTTCAATAAAATATTAAAAATCCACTGAAGGTATGTATTTTGTTGTTATTTTGTATTTTTCTATACCTACTCATTATTTTTTGATGTTATTCTTGAAATCTAGCAAGAATTATTTTTTCAAATTAAAAATGAAACTTCTGAAATTTTGAATTTGATTTATTATAGCCTCAGAAGTAGAAAGCCAGAAGTCTATTTAAATGATTTATGACGTGAACTCGAGTAACAGTAACTCTGCCTTCGTTCAAGTACATTTGCAATAATGAAGGCATGATTCATTGTGCAAGAAAATACTTCAATATAACTGTAATTATTTGTTGGTATCAGTCAAATACCAATTGATAGAGCTTTATGCAACGCAAATTCGAGAAAATGGAATTCAGGCCTTCTACCTCTGGGGAAGAGAGTTGATGTTTAAGACGGCTGGGTAGTGAGCGTGGCCTTGAACAGTTTTTTAATCGATTTTTATCAATATCTATTACCAATGTAATTGTTAACAAATAGGGTTTTGTACGAGTATTCAGAACAGTTCAATGAAAATAATTTCATAGTTTGGAATAAGTCATTAGTTTTATTTTGTCCAACGGATGTTAAGTGCCATAATTTTACTAATTTTCGGGCACTAAACGTCTGTAGGACAAAGTAAATCTAATACTGCATTACAAGCTATGGAATTATTTTCATTGAACTGTTCTGAATACTCGTAAAGCTTTATTTTCTTAACAAGGTAAAAGATATTGATAACAATCGATTAAAAAACTCTTCAAAGTCAAACTCGACTACCCAGCCGTCTTAAAATGAGACATCTGTTGAGATTACCCAGGCATCATGACCTGGATGATGTTGCAGAGCTACGTGAAGAATGCCACCGAGTGCCACGTGGGCGGAGACCTCATGTGTGGAATATGCAAGTGTGACGGCGCGCACTACGGGAGGAGCTGCGAGTGCGGCAGCGAGAGTTCAGTGGGCAGCGACGACACCACCACGGGTGAGTCAGAGGGGGGGGGGGGGGGCACTACGGGAGGAACTGCGAGTGCGGCAGCGAGAGTTCAGTGGGCAGCGACGACACCACCACGGGTGAGTCAGAGGGGGGGGGGGGGGGGGGGGGGGGGGGGCACTACGGGAGGAACTGCGAGTGCGGCAGCGAGAGTTCAGTGGGCAGCGACGACACCACCACGGGTGAGTCAGAGGGGGGGGGGGGGGGGGGGGGGGGGGGGCACTACGGGAGGAACTGCGAGTGCGGCAGCGAGAGTTCAGTGGGCAGCGACGACACCACCACGGGTGAGTCAGAGGGGGGGGGGGGGGCACTACGGAGGAACTGCGAGTGCGGCAGCGAGAGTTCAGTGGGCAGCGACGACACCACCACGGGTGAGTCGGGGAGGGGGGGGGGGGGGATCGAATGAATACCATTAATAGCACAAATATCGATAATCAATAGTAATGAAAACAGTGGTAATTTGAAGTACTTAGATGAGCAAATCGACCAAAATTTCGCGTTAACTGAAACCTTTTTCAATCCTATTTAAACATAACCGATACCTAAACCAAAACCAATACCAAAACCGATATTTAACAAAATCAACTTATTTTGGAAAGTAAAAAAAAATATCCGGGACGATCCAAACTGGTTCAAGACGATTCACAGAAAAAATCGAAACTCTTTTTCGGTAATTTTATTGATATTTTTCTAAAATAAATTAGGCGGTACTAGATTTTTCGGTCGAGAAAACCCTCATTTATTGCTGCCTGTGTCCAGGTTAGATATCTTGTTATTGACCAAAAGAAACTTAGTGCCCTCTTCCACTATTCATAACGAAGACAACGAGCCCACTTGCACGTATGTAGAGTGAAAATTGCGGTCTCT